>JAQJVL010000707.1:207500-424951 GCA_035578905.1 Stictocephala bisonia
TTAGGCTTCACCATACATCTGCTGTGGCCTGTCGGTCACTGTCAGACTGTCACTGTGTTGTGTAATTAAAGGTAGGTCAGGCCTGACCATACATATGCTATGGCATGTCGGTCGCTGTCAGACTGTCGCTGTGTTGTGCAAATAAAGGTAGGTTAGGCTTCACCATACATCTGCCGTGGCCTGTCAGTCACTGTCAGACTGTCGCCCTGTTGTGTAATTAAAGGTAGGTTAGTCTTCACTATACTTCTGCCGTGGCCTTTCAGTCGCTGTCAGACTGTCGCTGTGTTATGTAATTCAAAGTAGGTTAGGCTTCACCATACATCTGCCGTGGCCTGTCAGTCGCTGTCAGACTGTCACTTTGTTGTGCATTTAAAGGTAGGTCAGGCTTGGCCATACATATTCCGTACCCTGTCGGTCGCTGTTAGACTGTCGCTGTGTAGTGCAAATAAAGGTAGGTTAGGCTTCACCATACATCTGCCGGAGCCTGTCGGTCGCTGTCAGACTGTCACTGTGTTGTGCAATTAAAGGTTGGTTTGGCATGACCATACATCTGCCGTGGCCTGTAAGTCGCTGTCAGACTGTCACTGTGTTGTGTAATAATTAAAGGTATGTTAGGCCTCATCATACATCTGTCGTGGACTGTCGGTCGCTGTCCGACTGTCGCTGTGTTGTGCAATTAAAATAGGTTAGGCTTGATCATACATCTGACGTGGCCTGTCCTATGGTCAAGCCTAGCCTACCTTTAATTGCACAACAAAGTGACAGTCTGACAGCGACTGACAGGCCACGGCAGATGTATGGTCATGCCAAACCAACCTTTAATTGCACAACACAGCGACAGTCTGACAGCGACCGACATGCCATGGCAGATATATGGTCAGCCCTGACCTACCTTTAATTGCACAAAATAGCGACAGTCTGACAGCGATCGACAGGGTACGGCAAATGTATGGTCAAGCTTAACCTACCTTTAATTGTACAACACAGCAACAGTCTGACAGTGACTGACAGGCCACGGCAAATGTATGGTGAAGCCTAACCTACCTTTAATTACACAACACAGTGACAGTCTGACAGCGACTGACAGGCCACGGCAGATACATCGTCAAGCCTAACCTACCTTTAATTACACAACACTGTGACAGTCTGACAGTGACTGACAGGCCACGGCAGATACATGGTCAAGCCTAACCTACCTTTAATTGCACAACACAGTGATAGTCTGACAGCGACCGACAGGCCATGGCAGATACATCGTCAAGCCTAACCTACCTTTAATTACACAACACAGTGACAGTCTGACAGTGACTGACAGGCCACGGCAGATACATGGTCAAGCCTAACCTACCTTTAATTGCACAACACAGTGACAGTCTGACAGCGACCGACAGGCCATGGCAGATGTAAGGTGAAGCCTAACCTACCTTTAATTACACAACTCAGTGACAGTCTGACAGTGACTGACAGGCCACGGCAGATGTATGGTGAAGCCTAACCTACCTTTAATTACACAACACAGTGACAGTCTGACAGTGACTGACTGGCCACGGCAGATACATGGTCAAGCCTAACCTACCTTTATTTGCACAACACAGTGACACTCTGACAGCGACCGACAGGCCATGGCAGATGTATGGTGAAGCCTAAACTACCTTTAATTACACAACACAGTGACAGTCTGACAGTGACTGACAGGCCACGGCAGATGTATGGTGAAGCCTAACCTACCTTTAATTACACAACACAGTGAAAGTCTGACAGCGACTGACAGGGTACGGCAAATGTATGGTCATGCCAAACCAACATTTAATTGCACAACACAGCAACAGTCTGACAGTCACTGACAGGCCACGGCAGATGTATGGTGAAGCCTAACCTACCTTTAATTACACAACACAGTGACAGTCTGACAGCGACTGACAGGCCACGGCAGATACATCGTCAAGCCTAACCTACCTTTAATTACACAACACAGTGTCAGTCTGACAGTGACTGACAGGCCACGGCAGATACATGGTCAAGCCTAACCTACCTTTAATTGCACAACACAGTGACAGTCTGACAGCGACCGACAGGCCATGGCAGATGTAAGGTGAAGCCTAACCTACCTTTAATTACACAACACAGTGACAGTCTGACAGTGACTGACAGGCCACGGCAGATGTATGGTGAAGCCTAACCTACCTTTAATTACACAACACAGTGACAGTCTGACAGTGACTGACAGGCCACGGCAGATGTATGGTGAAGCCTAACCTACCTTTAATTACACAACACAGTGACAGTCTGACAGCGACTGACAGGCCACGGCAGATGTATGGTGAAGCCTAACCTACCTTTAATTGCACAATACTGCTACAGTCTGACAGCGACCGACAGGCCACGGCAGATGTATGGTGAAGCCTAACCTACTTTTAATTGCACAATACTGCTACAGTCTGACAGCGACCGACAGTCCACGGCAGTTGTATGGTGAAGCCTAACCTACCTTTAATTGCACAAAACAGCGACAGTCTGATAGCGACCGACAGGCCACGGCAGATGTGTGGTCAAGCCTGACCTACCTTTAATTAAACTACACAACGACAGATTGAAGACTACCCACAGGCCACAGAGCAGTCTGCCCTACACCGCTTCACTATCATATAAAACTGTTACAAAATACGCCTTTAAGCATGCAATTATAATTATGTTTATGATTAAATAAAAATGAAACATTACTAGCTTAACCTACCAACAATCATCACTCAAAAACATTACGTCGTAAATATAAAATAACGTTCCCTCTAGTCTGGAAATATGTAATGTAGCAGATAGTAAAATTAATTTAAATTAACTAAATATCTTAAATTAGCAATTCCTTTTTTCTATTTTGTTAGAATTAATAAAACACGTCTTAAATAATGTTTCTTGGATATTTATGAACTATGTAAAACATTGGAAAACATACAAAATATTTTTAAAATGATCTCAAACAATCCGTTGGTCAAATTACGTCAAAATAAAACAAAAACCTTTGTTAAGGTAAATTGCAGAATAAAAAAAACCTTTAGGCCGCAGCGAACGCCTCAGTAGTAGTTCTTAAACTAATGTAAATCTTTATAAACATGTAGTAATAATTACTACGTTTACCCTTTAGGATTTGGAGGGTAAAAACAGGTGGGACTGACAACGGTGTCTCTCATCATCACAGAGAGAGGTGGGACTGACAATGGTGTCTCTCATCATCACAGTGAGAGGTGGGACTGACAACGGTGTCTCTCATCATCACAGAGATAGGTGGGACTGACAACGGTGTCTCTCATCATCACAGAGAGAGGTGGGACTGACAACGGTGTCTCTCATCATCACAGAGAGAGTAGGGACTGACAACGGTGTCTCTCATCATCACAGAGATAGGTGGGACTGACAACGGTGTCTCTCATCATCACAGAGAGAGGTGGGACTGACAACGGTGTCTCTCATCATCACAGAGAGAGGTGGGACTGACAACGGTGTCTCTCATCATCACAGAAATTTGGCGAAATAACCACTCGACATCCACTCAACATTCTATTTGATTCGATCTTTGTTTCTTTTTTCTTTGTAGTTAAATATACTTACGTCCAAATGTAAAGTGTTGGTCGAGTATAAGGTAATTAGTTACGTTATGTTATTATGTTCTTTTAATGTAGAGCTCAATAATTTGACAATTTCATATTTCGCAACTTAATAACATATTTTGAAATATTAACAAAAGGGCAACATGTATTTTCTACATACCATTATGAATAAAAGAAGTAACATTGAGAAAATAGTAACCCGACTTTAGGTTGAGACATTTATCATCAGGTCAGAACTGATAACGGTGACTCTAAGCTCCTGGTTAGTCTTATCGACTCAAAACTTTTGTAAATTATGCGTCTGAATGAATTACTTTTATAACAGCTTTACCAGAAGATATAACAAGAAAATATTTTTAATTAGAGATGAAGTTTTAATATATAACTTTTAAAATCTCCGTTTACATAATATGTAGAGCTATCTACATCTCAAACTTAATCTAAAAATTAAACTACTTATAGTAAAATCATGAAGTATGTATTGTATAGAACATTAAAATTATGATTGGACTTCATCATTATTAGTACTGTTAAACAATTTTTGAATCTGAAAATATTACTTTTACGTTGGATGGAAATAAACGAAGGCTACTGATTTAATTTGCTCAATTCACTGATGTATTAGTTCGCTAACTCTTTGTGACAGTATTTTTAGTTTTTTTTACTTATTGAAATAACTTTACCACCAAAGGTGTTATTAGAACTCTGGCTGATGAATTTTATGTTCTGTGTTACTGAATTGGAAAATGAATTTCCCAGTCACTCATTTACATTTAGCTAATGGATAACATTTGATGTATCACCTTGAATTGATCAAGGGTTCATAATGTGTAAAATGTACGTTTATTAATTTGTAGGTATTAGTTTTGCAGGTAAATCAATACTTAACCTTAAAAGATATGTTAAATACAACTAATTTTGTTTTCTTTTTAAACTATCCTACTGTACATGTCTAACCATTAACATCCATATTGTGTAAGATCAACGCTTTTACAACAACAGAGCGAAATTCAATATACCTGCTTGTAGGTAGGTAATACTGAAAGAATGGTTACAAATTGAAGTCATAGGATAAAATGGTATTTCATATAACTGAGATAGGGAGACGTTTTCAGCTAAAGAAATAACAAAATTGACGATAAAAGGGAAATATTAATAGCATTTGTCTTCTTTATGAAGCTACCTTGCGAATCAGGAACTGGTTTGGACGTTTGTTCCGGTACACGTCATACACAGTGGTATTGACCCACCAGCCCACCCATACACGTACAGTGGTATTGACCCACTCGCCCACCCATATACGTACAGTGGTACTGATTTAATCAATACCACTGTACGTGTATGGGCGGACAGGTGGGTTAATATCACTGTACGTGTATGGTCGGGCGAGTAGGTCAATACCACTGTACGTGTATGGGTGGGTGGGTGGGTCAATACCACTGTACGTGTATGGGTGGGCGGGTGGGTCAGTACCACTGTACGTGTATGGGTGGGTGGGTGGGTCAATACCACTGTACGTGTATGGGTGAGCGGGTGGGTCAGTACCACTGTACGTGTTTGGGTGGGCGGGTGGGTCAGTACCACTGTACGTGTATGGGTGGGCGGGTGGGTCAGTACCACTGTACGTGTATGGGTGGGTGTGGGTGGGTTAATACCACTGTACGTGTATGGGTACGGGTGGGTTTATGAATGTATATATATGCATGTGTGAGATTACATGTCTCACTACAACAGATTTTTTTGTTATAGTCGTTTTAGTTAACAATTCTACAGAGCCATTACAGATGGGGACGCAACAATAGCGCGGTGTACGAATTGGCTCACGAAACTTGCACGGCTGTACAGTAAATTGAATATCTACAGTCCATTTGTTAAATTACATGTTTAACAATTTTACTGTTTTCACCTTAATTCAGCTTATAAACCCACGTGTTGGTTAGAAAATACTCTAACTAGCTTCAACAACATTAAATAGTTATATATTTATGTATAATTTAAAAAATACGTACAAGGTTTGATTTAAAGAATATAATGTAGCAAATAGAATCCAAATAAGTTGTTTCTAATAATTTTATAATGTACACTGTTTATTTACATCATGCCCACACATCAATATTTAAAGTTTTGGAAAAAAAACAACAACATACATGTGTCCAAAATTTGTTAACATTTTACCTGAAATTATGAAAAAAAGATAACAATTTTAATATATTCAAGATTAAAAAAAAAAAAAAAAAAAAAAAAAAAAAAAAAAAAAAAGACTTAAATGATACTACTATATATTCAATAGAAGAATTTTACAACATTCTTCTATTTAATGGTGTCCTATCCCGAAGTGATAGGACTTCGTGAAATAGACTAATAGGGAGGACCAGCACCTGGAGGTCTAACTACCTAGGCTTCGTCAATCTGCCCTGCAGAGCAAACATGGGACGAGCTAGGAGGAGGACTTGGAGCCACGGTCCAGCCCTTTGCCGATATCAATCCCCGGAGGACTTCACGAGCGGCCAACCTGAACCTGAGGGACGACTAGACTTGCAGCCTATTCTGAGGGCCAGAGAAGCCACCTCAAGGGACTGCAAGCGACTCCAGATTCAACAAGCCCACCCGACCCTGAGGGACAAGCAGACGCCGAATCCACTACGGCCGGTGAACACCCCATACCTGCAGGAGACATAAAGTTCAGGGGTATGTTAAAATTTGTTGTTAAACCCTCCAGGGTTTAAGGGAAACGAAAATATACAATTTGTAGACGAAAGGGAATTTGGTAAGGACGCTCAATTACGTTTTACGTACACTAAAGCGAAACCCGACAGGCTACATTACTCATATGAGAAGCTAATAATAATCGCAATTTAATATTAAATATAATTCACTGATTGAGGGAATTAAGTCTGGTATAAGTTAATATGTTGAGATTGTTAATATAAAACTATAAATATATAAATACGTAAATCCATATATTTAATCATTCTCCGTATATTTGGTTGTTTTGAGTTGATATAGCAATATAGTAAATAAATAAATATTGCGTTGAATATATAAACCATAATTGTTGGATGATTCTTGGGAAGAATAAAATGTAGCATATTAATTAAAATGTATTAATATTAGCAATTTGAATAAATTTAACTTATCTCTTGAAAGATATTTGTAAAATAATATAACTTAATTGATCGTACGGTAAATTGATTAGGTCGTCATAGTTAGTAAGCTTGGTATATTATTGTTTGATCGTAAATTTTGATTGGAAATAATTGATTGACTATTTCTTGAGTATAACGTGTTATTCAAATATACTTTTCACTTGTTAGTGTAGACGTTTTGCATATATAATACTTGTTTAGTTGATTCTTAGTGTGATCATTATGTGGAGGATTGTGATTTAATAGTGTAGGAGTTTGTTGTCGCTTTTTGTAGATAATATTTCTTGAATTTATTGATTTACAGGACTGTATATTGAAACCAATAGTAATAGTAATTTATTGATTTACTGGACTGTACATTGAAGCCAATAGTAATAGTAATTTATTGATTTACCGGACTGTATATTGATGCCAATAGTAATAGTAATTTCTTGATTTACCGGACTGTATATTGAAGCCAATAGTAATAGTAATTTATTGATTTACCGGACTGTATATTGAAGCCAGTAGTAATAGTAATTTATTGATTTACCGGACTGTATATTGAAGCCAATAGTAATAGTAATTTATTGATTTACCGGACTGTATATTTACCGGACTGTATATTGAAGCCAATAGTAATAGTAATTTGATTGAAGGTTTATAAAACGAATAATTTGTAATGTCTATCATTGGACGAGAAGGGTATTTCATAGGAGCTGTATAGTGTAAAATAGGATATGATAATTGTAATGTTTTTGAAGGGATTGTCAAGATTACGTACTGTAAAAATAAATTTGTGTTGTACTTTCACCAGTACCAATAGTTATTCCAGGTCACGGATTCCTAAACTAGCTAAGAGTCATTAAGGTTGAATTATTTATCATAACTTTTACAATAATCATTTGTGATTAACATTTATTAAACAGTTTGAGTTTTGGAGGAAGTAAAAGTTGTACTTGGTGGAGAAAGTTATACAATATACATATATACACTCTGTGTATTTTAGTGAGTGAATACAGATTTTGATTTGATTTTGAAATTTCACGCCCAATACTTGCTGGGCCGTACGTAAAACGGGTTTGATTGACGAAATCAAAAATGTTCCTTTTCGTCAATACCTATAGGTGGGATGAACCTCTTTTGTAGGGAATAGACACTGTTGAATCGGTTTCGAACTGGGTTGGGCAGATGTAACTACTGGAAGTATAAATGAGGATTGACGCTAGATCAGATATATTGTGTTTGAGGGGAGTCTATACAAACCATAAATCACATAACTAGGATCTAAATTTTCTGGTGAAAACCACGTCAAGGTGCTATCTACATTATTTAAAATATTTACACAATAACCAGACTCAGTGATACCACTGACGATGCCATATCACAGCTTGGGCGAAATGTCTGGTTATCTTGTAAGTATTAAATGACATTTACAATAACCACCCTCCCCCCCATACAGGTACTATGATATGACCCAGCTGCCCACCCATACAGGTACTGTGATATGACCCACCCGCCTACCCATTCAGGTACTGTGATATGACCCACCCGCCTACCCATACAGGTACTGTGATATTAATTAAGAAATTAAGTGGCCACCGGAAAATATATAGATTCTAGCTATCACACTGGCCGCTTTAAGTTCTAAGAATAAATCCCATTGTTACAAAGTGCCCCCTTTGCTCTTTTACGCAAGGATTAGTCAGCATCAGCAGAATCAGTGAAGCTGATCTTAAATGGCTAAATGGATTGGATCGAGATCACTTTTATTCTTTATTGTATACAAATCACTCTTGGATCTCAATCTTAATATATACCACAGAATTTTTTTTAATAACTAAATGATAGCTGACAAAACACCATACGTAGATTGTTGGATGTTACTTTACGATTCAAAATTATTTTACTAAAGGCCTCTGACTTCAATTAAGCTCTGCTTTATATTACATTATATTCAATCATAAATAATGTCTTCATATTATGTAATATGAAGCAGAACTCAAATGACTTAAGATGCCTTTAGTAAAACAAATTTGAACCTTAAAGTGACATTCAAGACTGTACCTTAAGTGATATTCACGATCCACGAGAGTAGGAAACTTAATACTCCGACTTCGGCATTCTCACAAGTCAAACCGTCTCCAACTGAACACGTGTCACGATCCTTTCAATAAATTCTTGCTTCCAGAAACAATCCAAGTTGGACGGTTTGTGAATGCCTTAGAGATATTACTTGGCACAACTACTCAGCCAAACACAATGTATATGTGTTTATTGTAATATATCAAAGAATACTTTATTATGAACGCTACTTTATTAAAATATTATTAATAATATAAAACTCACCCTCAAAATAATTCATCAGCATGTCAGCGTATTCAGTGATGTTTAATTTGTATACCACATTCTTATAATATAATTTTTTATAAAACGTTGAAAAAGATAAGATCCAACTTATTATTAATTTATAAACAAATTGAAAATAAAATTTGTCAATATAGAATAGATTACATTTAGTCAATTTAAACAACTGGAAATAACCAAATGGTTTTCAATCTTATTAAAATAAAATTACAGTGTGGTTGGAACTTCAGTGGAGTGCTGTATAAGCCAGTGCAGATTGTAGGGTTTAGTCTGTGTTACAGTGCTAAATACAATCTGGTGTGGACTTGTCATCATGAGTGTGAGAAATAATCTATACTAATTATACTCATCCATTACTAAACGTATTGGATTTAATAGCCAAGCATCTTAATAATGATTGAAGATAAGTAAATACATATATAACTTATGAAAACCCTGTTCACCTCTCATCGCACAGATAATATTAACAGTTATGTATTATATCGTAGTTACAAAACTATTGACAAATCTTGATCTACAGATATTACCGAGACAATATAATGAAGAGCATTTATTGCTTTATAAGTGATATATGAGGTAGAAGAGATATAATTGATTAGCCAAATTTATGTTTTTGAGTGGGAGAAGGGTTACAGTTAGCTATTTGTGTGGTGGCAGAGGTTTGACAGCTACCTACTATGGGAGGAGTTTAGAGTTGAGTACATTTGTGGTGGGAGGGAGTTAAAGTCCACTACATTTGGATTGGGAAGGGCTTAAAGTTATATAAACGTGCGGTGAGAGGGAGTTACAGTTACATTGTAGTTGGAGGAGGTTATAGTTAGCTATATGTATGGTCGGAGGGGGTTGCAGTCCACTACTTGTGCGTTGGGGTTAGAGTTAGATGCATGTGTGGTGGGAGTGGTTTACAATTAAGTAGGTATGTGGTATAAGAGGGTTACAGTTAGCTACAAGTTTGGTAGAAAGGGTTTATAGTTGTATACTACAACTGGTTATAGTTGTACAATTGGTTAAGAAAAATGTTATAAAGAAGGAAAAACATTTTAGAACAGCTATTTACAAGTGTGGTGGGAGGGGTTGCAGTTAGCTTCATGTGTGATGACAGAGCATAATAGTCCGCTACATGTGCGTTTGGGTAGTAAGCTACGTGTGACGGAAGGAGTTTATAGTCGACTACATGTGTGTTGGGAGGGTGGTTATAGTTAGCTACATATGTGGTGAGAATGTGGATCGTTATCAGCCATATGAATTCAATTATATTAAAAATGTGTTGGTGTCATGTATTCGTTAATTGGGACAGGTCTTGTAAATATTTTGGTTGTAGATAGAGCTACAATTGGCCATAAGAGTAAAAATAAGCCTACCTGTTCTGTAAGGGAGAAACTATGATAATTATAATGGAAACGCCATACGTTTTCTAGAAGATAATATCTCTGTTAGTTGTAAGTATTTTATTAGTTGTAAGAGGAAAAGTAACTATTTTCCCAAATTCTACATATCAGAAAATCATATAGTTAAAATGCTCTGAATTAAAAAGTTATATCTTCTTAATGGAAAAATGGTAGGATAATTTTCAATAACAAAAAGAGATTTTAAATTGTTCACTACAATATCTTTATTTTCATTTATTGCAAGAATAATAAATACTTTAAATTGATATTTGAAATTGTCTTATCAGCTAATGATAGTATTTATACTCATTTTGATTCATTTTGTAAACAAGAAAGTATGTCTTAAAGGACCATTATAATTTCAAGCGAATTTTACGTAGCACCTATCTAATAGAAGGATCTGTCCTTTATACATAGTTATTGTTATAAACTGGAGTATTCAGAACCCAATATATGTTTATAAAACCGTACTTTAATTACTGAATTTGTAATATTTACTAACAAATCACTTCTAAAAAAAATAGTATCAAACAACGTTGAACTCTTCATTTTACTCGATATTTACATAAAAAACTATTAAAGGAAAATAATATTCCTCCTTATTCTAAATAACAGCTGTGTTTAATCTAATTTAAACATATTTGTTACTTTTAACTAATAAAACAAACTAAAGTAAACAACTTAGGCTTAAGTGGATGGTGTCATAACTAGAATCTACAGTTTCCGGTGACAACCGCGTCAAGGTACTATCAACAATATTGGAGGACTATCTACAATATCCTCAAGGAACCACTGAGGATGCCACATCACAGTATGGGCGAAACGTCTGGTCATCTTGTAAATATTGTAGATAGTACCTTGACGCGGTTGTAACCGGAAACTGTAGATTCTAGTTAAAGTAAACAAGTTTGGCTACTGTGTACTATAACAAAAACATATAAAATAATATCCCAATCATAACATTCTCCCCAACTTTTAAATACACATTATCAACATTTCAAAGAATTTAAATACATTATCATCATTTAAATATTTAAAATATAAAATAAACAATTCCAAAAATACTATTTACAATATTAATGCCAGATTTATAAGTCCAGTTTTATAGGTATCTTAATTGTTCTACCTCTTTTTGTTTTCTTTGTACAAGTGAGCTCTATCCGATTGATGTTCATATTCCAAATTGGGTTCCACAGGATTGGTTGTACTATCTTCTATTTGAACCGATGTGAAATTTCCTTCCATTGTTTCTTTGGAACTTACTTCTAACGAGTAGAGTCGCTGAATCGGTCTTGTTAATTCACCCTTGGTTGTTTTCAGCTTTGCCACTCTGTTAACGACATCCTTCCCAGGGGTTGTATCCATGACAAGAACAAGTTACCAATCGATTCTCTTGATGTTGTCATCTCCAATGAGAACTATACCAACGGTACTTATCATTCTTCTTATTTTTCTTTTACTCCTTTGGACTTGTGGCTATCATAAAAATAGCTACCAGCGCACTATTTTAGTTCGAACTGATCTAAACACATCAGCTCTGATTATTCGATAAAACATGTTTAAATTAGTGTAACAGATAGCGGACCATTATCTTCTGGTAGCATGGTAGTTTAAATGGATAAACTTACCTTGGTTAATGCAGAATTATACTAACTGGTAAATGGTTGCAATGTTCTACATGTTGATTCCAAAATATGTGAGGTTCAGTATTCGTTATTTATTATTAAGATGCCTATCAGTGCAAATTTGAGGAACAAATAAGTTTAATAAGTATAAATGAACGCATTTAGTCACTCTCACAAACTAAGGTCGACTGTTCTTCCGAAAGGTCTATTTAATAAAAGCCCAATAACAAGGGCAACTGATATTCAGCTAACTGACAAGCCTGACACTCAGTTCTCTTCCCTAGACAGCATCTGAACTGTTACTATAGTAGTACCCACGTCGATGGCAACCATTGAGCAGACGCCATGTTAGTATTAAGACGACCGAGCTATTACGTACACGAGTCAGTCCGTCGATATTTTATTGTTTCAGTTGTATTGTACTAAGGAAATACGGTGTCTTTCTCTAAATTGGCATGATAAATCCTGACCTTTTTATGTATACTATGCCTCTTATATATAGTCAACTAACAATATAAAATCTATATTTTTGTAATTAATCCAAAGTCATGCAGGAATTTGATATAAAATATTACCTCTGTGTACTTTATTTACAAATGATTCCCAATTTCTATATTGATTTGCTTTACTTCGAGGTAAGAATTATTTTATATAATTTTTTTATCTTTATTTAGCAGATGGTTTAATTCTAGTGCTCATTGTTAATTTCCATTGTTTTACTCTTTCCGTGTTTCATTTACCTTTTGTAATATTTCTAATTATACGTTTTTACTATTATTATTATTATCTTAAATAATAATATCTAATCGGATTGGACTAAGTAATCGAAACTAAACAGATATGTTTTTTATTTTACTATAATTTTGTATTATATTATAAAATCTATTTCATATTAATTGTTAAATGTGTGACATAGCTGAATATTTTACACGTTATAATGTCATCGGTAACAAAAAATCATGAAAATAATTTAAGACTTTAGAATATTTTCATACTCTATATTTTTAAAATGGTTAAATCTACAATCAGTACCCCTAATCATTCATAATGCAATTTTCCCCTTTCACCTCTATATTAGGTCCATGTTTTCAGTCAGTGAATATTTAATAGGCTTAACTGTTAACAATAGTTTACTGTGACGTCACATCACAAGAGAGATACTTGAAGAATAAAGGTTGAAGTAATAATGTTTGGTCAGATGGGACACGTCAGAGTTTCAAACTGTACAAAGCCAAGTTGCTGTGGCAGCATTCCTGTCTCCAAACATTCTTGTAACTGTGAAACTTTTCTATTATCTTATCGTCAACCATTTTCGAAACATCAGTTTTATTTACTTATCCATAAAATAGTGTTTCATCGCTAAATATTATCAAATTAAAATAAAGTAATAAAAATACTTAAAATAATAACTAAACTATTTATCCATAAGCTGTTCTAGCTCTGTGATTATTTAACACGTAATCGCCTATTTGGACCACGTGAGGTACAGTCAACGCCGTTTAAATGTGCTCAAACAGGATCCATTATTCCCAAATTAGCTTCCTTTCTTTTATTAGAGCAGGTTGATCCGGTGTTTTTCCAGTCACTTTCAGACCAATTTTCCAATCAAACTTCTTTTACCTGGAAGTTCGAAACGTCAGTCTTATATTATACCTGTTTTGGGTGTTAAGCATGTATTGAGTTCCAATCGTTAACTTTAGTGTGTTTGATGCGGTTGTCAATAGAGGATATTTAATATAAAAAGCACCTAAAATTAGGATTCCTTAAAGCTACCAAATAGGTTTCAAATTCATCTTCTTATTTTCACGTTTTTCACAATTCAAAATGGTTACGTCCAAAAAATGGAAAATAAATTAAAAACTAATTAATTGGTAACGTTATTCAAAATAGTTTCCAATGGAAATATATAAATTATTGTTTAGATATGATTAAAAATTTAAAAAGTTAAAACAATGAAAATATTTAGAAGAATTGAAAGATACATAAATAAATTTAAAATTTTATAAGCCTCTTTATGTTTGAGACTTTTTTGTCTCGTATTATTTGAACGTTGTACATTATTTTATACTAAAACTATCAAGAACAAAAAAAGGCTGATTTGCGGGCATGGTGGCTCAGTGGCTAAGACTTCGGACTACAGAGGGCAATCCAAGTTTTGAATCTCCACTGAGCCAACGGTCGGTACTTCCCTCGATGAATAAAGTTGACGCATAGGCCTGTAGGCCCATGTCAACTGGCGAGTGAAGTTTTTAAAAAGAGAAAAAATATTAAAAAATAAAGCTATTTAATTTATGGAAATGTGTGTTGTATTTTAAACTTGTTAGTTCTACTGTGCGTATAAGATATTTAATTAATGGTTTTTTTAGATTGTCTTTATTAATATATGCCATTAATATTGATGGAACCAGAATAAATGATTGGTGATACAAAAATGTCCTTCGTATCACCAATCAACATTTGAAGTTCACTTGTTACATACATTTACAGTTAATTTAAAGCATTACTTTAGTTTTTGTTATATTTTAATTTAAAACAACTATTTACCTATTATATCACACATTTATCTTTCCATTCCATAGCAGGAGCAAATAAATACACATGTGTAAGAGAAGTATTTGCAAAAATTCATTAAATATTTTTTTAAATGCTGTTAGCCTTGAATATTTCTTACTTGCCCTTTTCAACATATCATTGGTCGGCTTTATAGTTAGTTAAAATCTTAACCATATACATCCAGTTTAATTTGTACCACAGCCAAGGTACATCCAAAATGTACACGCTTGTTATCCATTAAAGATTATTTGTCTTTAGTATGTTATTATAATTCAAGAAAATCCAACATGAATTGAAAGAAGGATTGTTTACTTTTTCCCTATTCAAGTTCGATATCATCTTAAGCATGAATAAATAAATATTAATACAAAACAAATATAACTTTTATAAACAAGGAAGTTTTGCCAGTTATTCCCTTGAGGCTTTTCCTCAAAACTTAGAAACTTCCTCAGGAGTAAGCTAACTCCTGAATATCCTGTAAAACAAAAGTTAATATCCCTCTTTTCACTGTTCGATATTCATTATTCTTTCAAAGCTATGTCATCTACCATTGAACTGTTTCTCATTAGTCTATTCATAAGTGTAATGTATTGTGTAATACAGTATTTATTTTAAAATAGATTTTCTTTGGACTGTTAAGCTATAAGTACACGTCCATATCCTTCGTGTGCTACCCTCGTCTTTCTCTGCCTTTGTACCTAGCTCGGCTTAGGTTTATCATCATTCATATAAGTATAACTTCATTTGTTTCTATTACAATCTGTACAGTCGAAATCTAATACAGAGAAAATAGTGTTGCCTATCGATAGCAATTAAATACTGTTAAGTTGACCAGTCTCTTCCAGAAGGAGTTTGAATCTGAAAAAGAGCTTCTACGACAACACATAGGATCGCTCGATCAGTGTCTTAGAAAACATTTTTTTGTTGGACTAGATAAGACGGAATTTGAAAAAGAGCTTCTACGAAAACTCAAGTGAAAACTCGATTATAGTCTTAGAGAATATAGTTTAGTTAGACTAAATAAGATGGTTTTAAAAATAAGATCCGAACAATCTTCTTCAGAGAGTAATAGCTCAAATGGCATTGCTCTTTGAGTTATGGAAACCCGTATACATTGGCAAAAGAGGTGCATCACTCGCATAAAACCCTTTACGTTGACTATTTAATTAGGACAAACACTAAAATATAGTTAAAAACCATTCGTTAATTCATTTCAAATAAAAGCTTCCATTAAGATATAATTCAATTTAAACTGGAGTGTGTTCTCAACCTTGTGTAATTGATTTATAGCCAGGGAATTACACTGGACTGCCGGCAGGCCAGGTTGGAATCCATGTGCCCTTGTAACACACTCCAGACCTCAAGTAACACGTTGTTACCCCTGTGCGCAAGTAGCCCTAACGGATGTGGGGGTACAAGTAACACGCTGTTACCCCTGTGCGCAAGTAGCCCTAACGGATGTGGGAGTACAAGTAACACGCTGTTATTCTGTGCGCAAGTAGCCCTAACGGATGTGGGGGTACAAATAACACGCTGTTATACTGTGCGCAAGTGGCCTTAACGGATCTGGGAGGTACAAGTAACACGCTGTTACCCCTGTGCGCAAGTAGCCCTAACGGATGTGAGGGTACAAGTAACACGCTGTTACCCCTGTGCGTAAGTAGCCCTAACGGATGTGGGAGTACAAGTAACACGCTGTTACCTCTGTGCGTAAGTAGCCCTAACGGATGTGGGAGGTGCAAGTAACACGTTGTTACCTCTTTGCGTATGTAGCCCTAACGGATGTGGGAGGTGCAAGTAACACGCTGTTACCTCTGTGCGTAAGTAGCCCTAACGGATGTGGGAGGTGCAAGTAACACGCTGTTACCTCTGTGCAGAAGTAGCCTTAACGGATCTGGGAGGTACAAGTAACACGCTGTTACCCCTGTGCGTAAGTAGCCCTAACGGATGTGGGAGGTGCAAGTAACACGCTGTTACCCCTGTGCGTAAGTAGCCCTAACGGATGTGGGAGGTGCAAGTAACACGCTGTTACCTCTGTGCAGAAGTAGCCTTAACGGATCTGGGAGGTACAAGTAACACGCTGTTACCCCTGTGCGTAAGTAGCCCTAACGGATGTGGGAGGTGCAAGTAACACGCTGTTACCCCTGTTCGTAAGTAGCCCTAACGGATGTGGGAGGTGCAAGTAACACGCTGTTACCCCTGTGCGTAAGTAGCCCTAACGGATGTGGTAGGTGCAAGTAACACGCTGTTACCCCTGTGCGTAAGTAGCCCTAACGGATGTGGGAGGTGCAAGTAACACACTGTTACCTCTGTGCGTAAGTAGCCCTAACGGATGTGGGAGTACAAGTAACACGCTGTTACCTCTGTGCGCAAGTAGCCCTAACGGATGTGGGGGTACAAGTAACACGCTGTTACTCCTGTGCGCAAGTAGCCCTAACGGATGTGGGAGTACAAGTAGCACGCTGTTATCCTGTGCGCAAGTAGCCCTAACGGATGTGGGGGTACAAATAACACGCTGTTATCCTGTGCGCAAGTGGCCTTAACGGATCTGGGAGGTACAAGTAACACGCTGTTACCCCTGTGCGCAAGTAGCCCTAACGGATGTGAGGGTACAAGTAACACGCTGTTACCCCTGTGCGTAAGTAGCCTTAACGGATGTTGGAGGTACAAGTAACACGCTGTTACCTCTGTGCGTACGTAGCCCTAACGGATGTGGGAGGTGCAAGTAACACGCTGTTACCTCTGTGCAGAAGTAGCCTTAACGGATCTGGGAGGTACAAGTAACACGCTGTTACCCCTGTGCGTAAGTAGCCCTAACGGATGTGGGAGGTGCAAGTAACACGCTGTTACCCCTGTGCGTAAGTAGCCCTAACGGATGTGGGAGTACAAGTAACACGCTGTTATCCTGTGCGCAAGTAGCCCTAACGGATGTGGGGGTACAAATAACACGCTGTTATCCTGTGCGCAAGTGGCCTTAACGGATCTGGGAGGTACAAATAACACGCTGTTACCCCTGTGCGCAAGTAGCCCTAACGGATGTGAGGGTACAAGTAACACGCTGTTACCCCTGTGCGTAAGTAGCCTTAACGGATGTGGGAGGAATAAGTAACACGCTGTTACCTCTGTGCGTAAGTAGCCCTAACGGATGTGGGAGGTGCAAGTAACACGCTGTTACCTCTGTGCAGAAGTAGCCTTAATGGATCTGGGAGGTACCAGTAACACGCTGTTACCCCTGTGCGTAAGTAGCCCTAACGGATGTGGTAGGTGCAAGTAACACGCTGTTACCCCTGTGCGTCAGTAGCCCTAACGGATGTGGGAGGTGCAAGTAACACGCTGTTACCCCTGTGCGTAAGTAGCCCTAACGGATGTGGGAAGTACAAGTAAAAGTAACACGCTGTTACCTCTGTGCAGAAGTAGCCTTAACGGATGTGGGAGGTACAAGTAACACGCTGTTACCCCTGTGCGTAAGTAGCCCTAACGGATGTGGGAAGTACAAGTAACACGCTGTTACCTCTGTGCAGAAGTAGCCTTAATGGATGTGGGAGGTACAAGTAACACGCTGTTACCTCTGTGCAGAAGTAGCCTTAACGGATGTGGGAGGTACAAGTAACACGCTGTTACCCCTGTGCGCAAGTAGCCCTAACGGATGTGGGAGGTACAAGTAACACGCTTTTACCTCTGTGCAGAAGTAATCTTAACGGATGTGGGAGGTGCAAGTAACGTATATGCCTAACTATCGTATATTACATTCAAGACATGTGTTATTGAATGGAATATTGGCTCATTAATATTTTATACTTAATCTATTTTTACTTATCTATAAACATGTCTATTTTTGGTTTACACGAGCACATATGTTTCAAGTGTATATGCATTTCATCAATGCACTCAGTATAAAATAATTTATCTTTTCACTTATTAACTTAGAATAGAATAGAAATTTCTTTATTTTGAAAATTAATTATACAATTAATTTACAAAAAAAGGCGAAGTTAGGGCCACATGGTATCTTAGTATCTATAGAGAAAGAGTACATATTAATTTAACGAACAGGCCTCTAACATGAGTTGAGTTGGTGTACCCAGCTTATTTGCATGACAAAGTCAAAGCTCCCCTCTGAAAATCCAATTCTCCTCTCCCTCTAGCTATACGAAGAAATCTTTTACCCTCAAGTTAAAAAAAAACACAATTTATATGTAAAGTATACATTGCGTTGTCAAGAAACTTACATTTTCTCATTACAGACCTTAACTCTTTATGTTTTGGAAATGTTACCGCTCCAAGATTCAAACTTATCAAGTAACTCAAGTAAAATCTGTTTCTCATTTTAATGGTATTGTATTTATTTATTTCATAACATACATTTTGTTACTAAGACTTTTTCCAAACTATAATTGTGAACATATCATGTAAGGGTTACGTTCTTTATAGAAATCCAATTCATTTCCCTCTTTTCATATTTAATGTATAATTAAAATTAATTTAAACGTTATTACTTTTCTTCAACAGCAATCAATTACAATGCTTCTTGAGTAGATGTGTATAATGTCTACGAAATATATTATTAACTATGAAATTCAATTAAGGTAACTAGTACTATTCTTAGTTACACAATTGTAATCCTGGTTGGACCGTGTCTGGTTTTTATGTACACTATGTACAAATTGCCGACGTTTCGAGCACATTGCAGTACTCATCTTCAGGGTGACACACTCTGCTATATTGTCGGGGTCTCAAATTGTAACCACGGGCATTCCTGTCTTCGATGTTTCTAGCTGGGAGGCAGGTTTAGGTACGCAAAGGTCATTGTTTGTGTCCGGGTGAATTGAGGTTATGCCATATGTTGTCTTCCCACCTGATTTAAAACTATTCTTACATTTAGGTAATTTGTTTATTATGGGCAGCCAAGAATCATGAATTTTAATTCCATCATCAAGATTCATATTATTAGGATGTTTTTTAATTTCTATTGCTTCTCTGATTTTTCTTTTAAAATTATCTTGTATGGGGGCCAGAACGGTGGTTTCATCAAATAAAATCAAATGTTTATTTTCAGTGCAGTGCTTTGCCACAGCTGATATCTCTGTATCTAATTTCTTGGTGCACCGAATGTGTTCTTTAATTCTTGTAGAAATTAGACGGCGGCTTTCACCCACATAACACTGACCACAACTACACTGTATATGGTACACTCCGGGAGTTTGAAGTTTAATCTTGTCCTTTACACTGCGTAGATAGTCTTTAATTTTCCTATGTGGCTTGAAGAATGTTTTTATATTGTATTTCCCTAAAGTTTTAGCTAATTTATCTGTAGTACCCTTGATGTATGGAAGTACAACAGTTTTAATCCTATCCGGAAGCTGGGTTACTTCTCTTGTATTATGAACGTGATTAACTTTTTGTTCCTGTTTTCTAAATACTTTTTTAATATTTACTTTCGAATATCCATTTTGTTGAAGTGTTTTAAACAGATGTAATTTTTCTGATTTAAAGCTATTTTTATCTGACAAAGATATTGCACGGTTTATTAGTGTATTAAGTACGGATTGTTTTTGTGCCGGATAATGGTGTGATTTGGCATCTAGGTATCTATCTGTATGTGTTGGTTTTCTATAAACGGAATGGCAAATAGAACCATCAGGCCGTCTTTCTACCAAAACATCTAAGAACGGCAACTTTCTATCTTCTTCTAATTCCATAGTAAACTGAATGTTTTTATGTATAGAATTTAAGTGTCTTAAGAAGTTATCTAGAGAGTCCCGGCCATGTGGCCATATCACAAACGTGTCATCTACGTAGCGAAGGAAACAACGAGGTTTGAGTGGAGCTGAAAGCAGTGCCTGATTTTCAAACTTTTCCATATAAAAGTTGGCAATGACTGGGGAAAGTGGAGAACCCATCGCTGTACCTTCAGTTTGTTCGTAGTACTTTCCATCGAAGTAAAAATATGTTGATCTAAGGCACTCTGTAGCCAATTCAGTAAGATCTGGTGAAATAATAGAGGAAAGGTGTGGAATGACATCATCTAGTGGCACTTTCGTGAAGAGAGATACCACGTCGAAACTCACCAGTAGATCTGTGGGTGTTAAGTCAATATCCTTTATAATACTGATAAAGTGGCGGGAGTCTTGAACATGAGTGTCCGTCTTTCCAATGTGAGGTTGTAAAAGTTGAGCTATGTATCTGGCTATTTTGTGGGTAGGTGAACCTATAGCACTTACTATTGGTCTGAGCGGCGTTCCTTCTTTATGGATCTTGGGGAGACCATAGAGTTTGGGTGGAATCGGATCAGATGTAGTTAAAGTCCAATGGAGTTCTGCTGGAATGGATGAGTCTTTAATAAGGCTATTGATTTTGTTTTTAATTCTAGTAGTAGGGTTCCTGATTTCTTTATATGAGGGATCTGACAGTAACTCATAAACCTTGTTTTTATAAATTGTTTGTTTTAAGACTACAGTAGCATTTCCTTTATCTGCTGGTAAAACTACTATGTCCTCTCTTTTGCGTAGTTTAACTAAATCAGTAAATTCAGATGAAGTTAGATTCGAATCAGGCGGTTTGGAATTTCTAAGTAGGTGTGACACATCCTGCCTTATTTCTTCTGCTTTATCTCTGTTCAAGTGGGAAATGGCTGTTTCAATGTTGCATAAAATGTCTTCTACTGGAAGTGTCTTAGGAGCGACTGCAAAGTTCAATCCTTTACTTAGTACGGAGATAGTAGATTCATATATCTATCACAACCCGGATTACAATTGTGTAACTAACTTATATATCGACCGTGGAAGTCTCCATACGTAGTACTATTCTTTATAATAGTAGTTTTTCTCCAACCGTATTAGGAGAAAGACTCATGAGTAAACACTAAGACTGATTTAAAGGGTTGCCACAACATATTTCCCTGTTATCTAAGTAATCAGAAATTATTTTAAACCCAATATATTGTGCAAACTACAAACTTTTTTTACGTCCAATGTCTATAGATCATTTATTTAAAATACAATTTTGGGATCATTATGTTTTCAAACAGGACGTTACTTTTAACAATGGTTATATCGTAGAACCACTAGTAATATTGCTTTAAAATTATGGTATGTAAAATTTATTAAAATTAAGTAATAAAATTTAAACGAAAGTTCTTTTTCAGTAATAGGACTTATTTGCCGATAGTACAGAATTTTTCTTTCAGTGTTATTTGTTTCAGCATCAATAGTATGGCCTTGAAGCATATATATTCATTTAAGTGGCTATATTTATTATTTCATAACTGTCCCAATTTTTTTTGACTCACTGTGTCGATTCCTTCAACATCTTCAGTTTCAATTACTAATTTCAGTAATAACCTATCTTGTAATATGGATTTTAAGTAAGTGAGGTGAGTGTAAATGGGTGAATGTAGACATTGATACAAAATAAGTCAAATTATTCCTTGGAAAGAAAATTTACCCTAGAATCATTACACATCACAAATTAACCTTCATACCATTGCAACAGTAGTTACAATTGATAAGTATTTTTGTTCATTTGTAAACATGTGTCTAAAGTGCTCTTTTTTCAGAAATTTGGAACGTTTACATTAATCTCACCTCATCATAATAACATTTATTATGTTTTTAAATGTATTATTTGTTTAACATATTCTTAATTATTGAACACATTGGATTTGTTGCTTTCCTTTTCATGAAAAATGTTTTCTGCTTGAAATGGAAGATATTTTTAGTTTATTTAGTAATCGATAATAGGTTTTTCCTATTCTATAAAAAAATATACACTACTTTAAACTGTACAGTATTTTTCTCACTTTTGCTTCCATTGTCAAGGCTAGTTGCTAATATTTTATGTTAAGTTAAAAAAGAATTCAAAACAATGTTGACCTGGCAATTAAAAGTGTATTGGCAAGAAAATCAGTAAATCTGGATCAACTTCGCCTCAGTTATAGGGGAAAGGATGGTGCTATGTGTATTGTGTGTGTACACCTATCTCATCTGGTTGATCAAGAAGAAAACATGAATCTTAAAATTAATATTTCCAGATATTGTTCATATTATTTTACCGAAATTCGATATATAAATAATCTTTGTTACAATAATAATAACAAAATGAATGGTTTTATTGTTAAGGTTTTTGTAAATAGGGAAAACATAGGGTCTAGAAAGTCTTCTCAAAAAATTAACTCTGAATTAAATGCGTTTAACAATAAAAAAATCATACATCTACGTTAACTCAAACTGTTACCTATTAAAATTTCGTTTCAATGTAGTCAAACCAATGTTATAATATTTTAATACATATTTTTTTAATAATTAATATATGAACTGCAATTTCAGACCTTTAATTGTATGCAATTTAATCTCATAACTCCTCTGAATCGCCCTTTACAAACAAAACCACTGTGAGAAAGAAAATGAGTTCATAATAAATCTGTATTTCTCATGTTCCTCAAATATTTTAAATTATTGTATGTCTTCAGAAAGTAATAATTTATACACTGAAAGTCGTTTTTTATTATAATATGACTTTCGTTTTTTATTATAATATAACAAATTTCATGAATAATATATAGCATAAAAAGTAATAATTTAACTATAAGTCAATTAAGCAGCTTCAATTTACGTATGTATGTGCCGTAAATACACCCCTAACGAATGGAGATGTTATTGATATAATGTTATATAAATTCAGTTTGTTAAATTCTTTTAGCAATAATATAAACTGTGGTACCTTCATTCAAAACTACAAACAAATTAAAAAGAAAAAATTAAAATCTAGTTAGACTGTCTTTAATTTCAATATAAAAGTAAACAGGACAGTCAAAAATAAATAAAAAGTGAGATTTATTTTGATGTTTCCAGATTATTAAATTTCAAGAGAAAAATAGTCATTTGTTGCTTGAAAACAAACCAAATGAGCGAACAAAACTCAAATATAATAACAAAACCTGTTTCTTCTTCAATTTATATGGATGAAAAGTGTATTTATCAAGAACAGTGATTTATCTTTAATGAACAATGAGAGTGGTCTTAAAACGATTCTCGATTCTTTACTATCAACATACGAGATTTTGTATGTTAGCTATCTTTCAACAGTTTCATACTTTATTTATAATTATAACCTTTAATATATATAATTTACCATGTATGTATACTAATATTATTTTAATTGTTCATATATGTTTTTGAAACTTATTATTTATTTATTATTTATTATTTATTTATTTATTATTTATTTGAAACTTATTATTTATTATCTACCTTAAATCAACTTCACCTCTGTCAAGGTTTTATTTACAAACAAGACGTGTATTGCCTGATGGTGCCAAGCATGCCTAGCGAAAGGCCTTGTAAGAAGTTTATTTTATTAGTCCATTTAAACATTAATTAATTTTAATAATATACCTTTGGCGTTTCTGGAAATGTATTTACTAAAAACTAATTAACGCTGCAGATACACTTTAATAAAAGGTATTGAGTTAAATTAATTTAAGCAATCAGAATAAAATATTAACACATTATTTTCATACAATTATTAATTGATTTCTAACTTTTTTTTTTTTTCAAATATTAATCATTCTTTGGCAAAGCCAGTAAACAGTTAAGTGTACCAAACAAAGAATGAAGTGTTATATAAAGAAATAATGGATTATTCAGTTACCACAACAAGTTCCTTTTTTTCCGTTTGACTAATGAGGGTATTTTTAATACATTGTCCTTTCAAATATATAATACATTATCTAACTGCAGTATCAGTCATGCACTTCACCCTCTGTAAAACAAGGAAGGGGGGTAAAAATGTCTGTATTTAAAAAAACACTAAAATAAGATAACATTTTTACTGACAAATTGTGAAATTATTATTTTGTGTCAAAATGAATGCCAAAATAACGATATCAATCACCTTCAACCTGCAAGTAGAGCAGTTAAAAAGCCAGGGACGTCAAAACAATGTTGTTTTGGCAATTCAGAATGTTATTGGCTAGAAAGTCAAAAGACTTAAATCAATTTCACCTCTGTCACATGGGAAACGACGGTCCTATGTGTGTTCTTCTGAGTCTGCTGGTGAGTCGAGAAGGAAAATTAGCAAAACCTATACATGATAGGAACATAGTGAAAGACAAACGTTATTTATGACATATATTTTATATCTTTCCAAAGCTTTTTTAAGCGGAAATGTTTGTGTGTTCAATAGTCAATAACTATTATATATAATCTAGTCGACAGCCCTTGCTTCGCTACGGGGCGTTTCTCTCTAAACGATCGCATCTATATAAAAGCTCAGCCTATTGTCGTTCTCATAGATAGCTAATATTTATAATCTAGAAACCTCTAAAAAGCTACTTCAGGGGGTGGAAAGTAGTCTAACCAAGTAAGAGTTTAGAGTCTCAAAATTAAAAACAAATCAGCCAAGTGTTTGTGTCTAATTATAAATAACATAAATTATTGAATTTAATTAATTCTAATGTTACTTTTATGGAAAAAATTACGTGCAGGGGCTGTTACCTTTTTAATCTCTTTGGAAAAAAGTTAACTTCCATCCAATTTTATCAATATTTTTTCAGTGGTTCCAGATAGTACATGATGAGTGATTACATTGTTTTTGGATTTTATATATTAGGAAACATTTTAAACTTAATCTTATTAATATTGTACTGTAGATTATATTCAGTATTTACAGAATTTGGATTGTTTAACTCGCCTATTTCAATACCAACCAGATTGAAGAGGTCATTTTTAGTTTTAGGACAAAACATTTTTGTCAGTTGTCATTTTAACTCTACTTATCTTACAGCAAAACATATTCAGTTTCAAAAAACATCACACTCACAATTGGCAAAAAGACTAAGTATAGTGAATGGAAGGTATCAAACTCTAATAAAGAAATATAATGATAGAATATTAAAAGCATAAATGATTAATAAAGTAAAATGTTTGTACAGTAAAGATACAAATATGGTGGCCTAATATTCTAATTATCAGAAAAATGTGGATATATATATTTGTCTTGATTAGATTCTTTTTCATTTTATTATTTCTTACTGGTTTACGCTCCGGGAACAAATATGTTCTGGTGGAGTGTATAGTGGCTGCACTGTGGAGGACAATGACCAAGGTTGAAATCCCCATATATGCTAAAAGTCGTTCAAGCACAGGTCTGCAGGTTCATATGAACTGGTGACTTAAGGTTTTGCAACAACAAATAAATATTTCATGTACTATCAAGTAGCCTTTCTATCATTGAGATTTATAATATTAAGGAAATTATATCTGTTATTTCTTCATTGTATAAGAATCTGTTATAAACATTTCATGTTTTTATACAGGTTTTAGTTCGTTTGGCTAAAAATATTTCACCACTTATATATATATATATATATATATATATATATATATATATATATATATATATATATATGAGTTCAATACATGTTTGAATAACTTTAATTTCGTATTTTGTTATTGGTGCCCATTAGAAATTAATATATCCCTTTATAAAGTTAGGCGACTAATACCTGGGGAGAGAAAATATATTATATCTTCTTAAACAAAATAATACATTGTTATGCAAATACTGTGAATTGTGTTTCCATAAGGTAATTTAATTGTACACCAATATTGATATATACATTCTAAAAAGCTCCTTTATAAATTAATCAACATAATATTTTAAAAGAAAGAGCTATTGATTGAAGACAATTGCTTAAATTACGTAGTGACAGTCCAGTTATACAATTACATTCTATGTAACCGGTTAGCTAGATATCAACACTAGCTTCCTGTACACAATTGAAGAATATCTTAAATTCAAAGTAATCTCAGATAATCTCACTACCCACACGATGTTAAATGCTACTTTATGACACCTAAGTGACACTTTGTGTAGTTTAGTCCGTCTCATCTTGCAGTATAGTTTTAGTCACTTCATGGCTTTTTTAAAAAAGGTACTTATTATTTTTTTTTTTTTTTTTTTTTACTATCTAAAACTTAATGAAAATAAAATGTTATTACATATACGTTTTATAAAGTAATTATTTTTTCTTTAATGTAACATTGTTGTTTGTAAGTAAGCAATATTAATTCAAATTAGGATGTTTCACTGTCAAGTTAGAGTGCTAAGCGAACTTCATAAGTCACTTTAAGAACAAACAAACTTTGGTTTAATGTTGAAATAGTCTCCTTAAAGGAATACAACTGCCATCGTTAGGCACTCGTCACCCAAGCATTAAATTAAATACTCAGTCATAAAATTAACAAGTAAATATAATTGCTGTAGCATTTATTTGAAAAATATAAGTAATAGAACAGTTAAATGGTTATTTTTTTCGACAATTTATAAATTTGTTTGTTTATTTTTTTACTTAATTCATGTATATATATACTACGAATTACAATAATTTATACTAAAACGTACATATAAGGCACAGATTTTTCAATTGCTGACAAAAGAGTTTAAGATCTTAAATCTTATCTGAGTTGGTAATACGCGGTATATTAATTTTAAAATAACTAGCAATGTACAGTATCACAAACATTGTGTTTACTGCCATCACTATGAACCTGTCAATGATAATGTTTATGTTAAAGATATTAATAATTTTTAGCATGGTGATTTCATGTACTTCCACAGTTAGTAAGTTATAGGAATAATATATTATAGTAATAAAATGGTGTCCTAGAAATTACATTTATTACAATGATTATTGTTTACAAAACATTCTAAGAAATAAAAGCTATCCAGATTTAATTCCATTTATTCTCAAGTATATCATGACAAAAGTAATGCTGGCTCGGCGCCAAGGCAACGGCTCTGCAAAGTGATATTTGTTGTTTTTTAGGTCTTGAATTGTATTTATTGTGTTTTCTGGACGCTGGATTGTGGGGCTTACTAAAGGTTTTCATTTCTTTGTTCCTTCTAGATACCATTACAGTTTACATGCTATTTCAACCCAAATGTCTGGTTTTATGTTGCCGTTTAATCACAGAAAATTGCATATTCAAGAGGTAAATAATCTGTGAGGATAATTATTCTTACAGCCATTCCTTTAATATATTCATAACATACAATTTACATATATGTTCTTGTTACATATAGTTATCTTAAATTCATCAACTATAACATAAATATAAATAGTTCAACTTTAATTATTTCTATTTTGAAAAATGATTTGAATTCATGGAAATAAGTTCAACGCTCCAAAAACACCAAATATTTTATTGAAACTGAAACAATATAGGAAATGGACAGCAAAAGACAGATAACTTTTAAAAACAATATTTTACCCAAACAAATAATGCTTTCTAATAAGTATATGGCCTTATCGCTCTCCATGGCCTGTAAGTATTTTACATTTATTTCGTTAGGGTGTGCTGTTGTGTTAATTTTTTATTACAATTTGTATATTTACACCAGATAAAATAGCTTACTACATAGGAGATGTTATCACTATGGGTCATTATTATGTCGTAGTTATTTAACTTAATGCATTCCTGATCATAAATACCTGTAAAATATTAAACATATTTGGCACATATTAGATTTAAGACCTGTAAGTACTTCAAACCTAATAACTTCAAATAGGCAGTTAAAGCAAATCATAACTTATCGTTGCTATTCATCTGCGAAACCGTAAATGGAATGAAAATAGATTTAAACATCACCTTGAAATTTTTTTTAATACCCGAGAGGTTGTATTGTCACTTCAGTCTCAGATATAACACTAAGGATGTCATATCACAGCATGGGTGAAACGATTGGTGATGTTAATATTGTAGATAATTCCTTGACGCGGTCTTTACCGGAAGATTTAGTTATTACTAACACTCTAACTAAAGCTTCCGGTATAAAATTTGATGTGACATATATATTTACAGTATTTCCCCTCTCACAGCCCCTAAATACCAATTAAACTTAGAAGTATAACTAAATTTTTCTAATTTCAAATTACTATTATCTATTATTATCTACTATTATCTATCATTTTAAATATCTATTATGGCCATCATATTTTAGTTGAATGCTTATTGAATTTGCTACTATATATTTTTGTTAGGCACATACGCCATTTTGCACTAACGGCAACTGAATTTACTTAAAAGTGTCTTACCTCTTTTTAACCGTATACTCAATGACCTTAATACACTGTTGACCTTTTGTGTTTGTTTATCATTTGTTGGATAAAGACTTTAGTCCTAAAAACGAACATCATGAAATGTTGAGAATCTGTGTAAACTGTAAAAACTGTTCTATTGTGTAACTGTTGAGGCTGCTCGGTTAAGAATGTCCTCTCTATGTAACTAACAACAGTCTCTGGTGGCTTTCACTAACTAAGTGTAACAATTCATCTAATTCGTGCTATATATAAAATACTGTTTTATTAAAAATCTTACATTTTAGGTATAATATAATTTATCACCACACATTTAGCAGTTTATTCATTTTACCCACACAGAATTTATTCCAAACTCAACATTATATTTATTTTTATAATATATTACAGCTATGGTTAAATAAATGTTAATGAGCAATCCACAAAGTTGAAAAGAGATTATAAAAAGCTGATGAACATTTCAATTCTGTATTGGAAACTTTTTCAATCTAGTTTGAAGTTTGTAGTTTACATAGTGGATGTCGAACTTCCTAAGTTAAATAAAATTCGAAGCTATTTGTCTGTAATTAAAGTTGATTTTAATTAACTTTATAATGGTAATTTACAGTGTCATTCCTACTGATTGTGAATTAATTGACAAAAATGAATTCTTGTTAATAGTCATAATCTATATATTTATCCAATTTAAGACTCATAAAAAATGACGCATCTTTATTATTTTGTATTTGCTAAGTGTTTACGTTGAGGTTAGTCACACACATAAAACACACATATATATATATATATATATATATATATATATATATATATATATATATATATGTATATATATGTGTGTGTGTGTGTGTGTGTGTGTGTGTGTGTGTGTGTGTGTGTGTGTGTGTGTGTGTGTGTGTGTGTGTGTGTGTGTGTGTGTGTGTGTGTGTGTGTGTGTGTGTGTGTGTGTTTGTGTGTGTTTTAAATAGATAAAATATATATAGATTGATGGAAACAAAACATTTCTTTTCAGTTTCTTTAGTTTCATATAAATTTTAGTATAACAAACATAATTAAAATATAATTGCTAAAAATAACACAATTTAAAACCAATAAAAACGTTATTAGTGAGGCCTTTCGATAGCAAGGCTATCATCATCAGAATAATTAAAATATTAACAAACTGTCTGTATCTCTAGAATTTAGGAAAACAAAAGAAACGTATTATACAGTGAATTGATAGCGAACCAATAGAACAAATATTAGGAATGGTATATAGACGATACAATCGTAGAATGAAGGTGGTATAGTGCTAAATGATTTGGGGCACTTGTCGTGTTGGAATAGTTTGCGATGGCACTGCAAAAATGTCACAAGAAGAAGGCACTCGAAGAGAATGAAATACCAGGAGGGTTTATTTTTAAAACAGGGAAAAGTAAACAAGGCTGAGTAGCCTTGTTAAGGATGTTTAACCTAGTATGCATTATTTATATGAGTAGAGGTTTATTTTTACTTTATGCTATGAAAATAGTGAAATTACCTAAAAAATATACTGAAAATGTATATAAACAATGTAGAGCTTTGAGTCTGGTAAGCTTTACATCCAAAGTAGTAACTAGAATTATTCATTGGATGTTGGAAAAATGAATATATTGTATATTATCAAACGAACAAATCAGGTTTGCAAAAGTAGAAATGAAAATAATTGTGAACTGGTACCAACCAGCTCCATAGCTACTAACCAGAGATTGAGAAATGTCTGTACTCTTGGCCTAGATTACTAAAATTATTTTATATAAAGTATGGAATAGTTACATGTTAACACGTTTGACTATTTGAGCACGTGCAATTTAACAATTAACTCAATATAAACATGACATTTATCTGGGTGTAGATGTTAATTATTACTTTACCTAATCAATAGCATCATTACAATACAAATAATGTTTGATTGTACAATGCCCACTGCCCTTAAAGGTGGGTATTTAAAACATTTGACTGTTTGAGCACGTGCAATTTAACAATTAACTCAATATAAATATGACATTTATCTGGGTGTAGATGTTAATTAATACTTTACCTAATCAATAGCATCATTACAATACAAATAATGTTTGATTGTACAATGCCCACTGCCCTTAAAGGTGGGTATTTAACATGTTTGACTGTTTGAGCACGTGAAATTTAACAATTAACTCAATATAAACATGCCATTTATCTGGTTGTAGATGTTAATTATTACTTTACCTAATCAATAGTATCATTAAAATACAAATAATGTTTGATTGTACAATGCCCACTGCCCTTAAAGGTGGGTATTGAACACGTTTGACTGTTTGAGCACGTGCAATTTAACAATTAACTCAATATAAACATGACATTTATCTGGGTGTCGATGTTAATTATTACTTTACATAATCAATAGCATCATTACAATACAAATAATGTTTGATTGTACAATGCCCACTGCCCTTAAAGGTGGGTATTTAACACGTTTGACTGTTTGAGCACGTGCAATTTAACAATTAACTCAATATAAACATGACATTTATCTGGGTGTCGATGTTAATTATTACTTTACCTAATCAATAGCATCATTACAATACAAATAATGTTTGATTGTACAATGCCCACTGCCCTTAAAGGTGGGTATTTAATACGTTTGACTGTTTGAGCACGTGCAATTTAACAATTAACTCAATATAAACATGACATTTATCTGGGTGTCGATGGTAATTATTACTTTACCTAATCAATAGCATCATTACAATACAAATAATGTTTGATTGTACAATGCCCACTGCCCTTAAAGGTGGGTATTTACCACGTTTGACTGTTTGAGCATGCGCAATTTAACAATTAACTCAATATAAACATGACATTTATCTGGGTGTCGATGTTAATTATTACTTTACCTAATCAATAGCATCATTACAATACAAATAATGTTTGATTGTATAATGCCACTACCCTTAAAGGTGGGTATGAAATGTTGTCGTAACATATAACATATTTGTATGATGTATAACGTTAAACTGTTGAAGGTTTTTTCTAAGAAGTCAAATCAAAACATGTTTTCTGAAAGTTAGTTGCTAGCGTTCGATTGTAATGATCGGTAAATTTTTAAGATTTCCATAGTTCAAATGCTTTGAAAAAAAATTTAAACCAAACAACGTTTTGATTTGCACCTCACGCGACTGTATTAGCCATCTCCAGATTGACCATGCTAAGATACTATCATAATGTGAGAAATGGTTCGTAGGAACTCTCCTGCCTCACCAATTGACCTGAACCTCCCATGGAGAACAGGCCAGTCGTTGATTGATTAATTATTAGTGTTACCACGGTTCTAATGGGGGGATAATCCACCACTACTTCCACATGAGAGAGAGACTCTTCAGAAGACTTACGTGTCTGACGCCAAGTGAGAGCGTTACTTGTCATACCTCTGCCTCACAAGAATCCATTCGCGTCTCAAGATGAGAGACGAATTTCAGGCTGGAACCCCCAAGCCTCGTCAACGACATTAGGTACGAAAACTTTTCTAGCACCTGAGGACCGCCCTACACCTGGGATAACTTTACGTGGTCTGGAGACTTTGAATAAAACATGCACTCGTTGCTCTGTTGGGGCAGGCCTGGGCTACAGAGGCCTCATTCTAGAAGTTACCGGCCTGAGGTTCATCCGACCCAAGGAAAAAATATCTAACAGAGTCTGTCTGCCTATACTCGATGTGAACTGGAGTAGTGTTCCTTACAACCTGTCCAAGACACAGAAGGCGTTGGGCCTCTAAGCAGGGAATTCTCTCATCACCCTCATTCACCCACATCTGACATATGAATAGTAATTAATTATAAGTTCATTTTGGAGTTCAATGGGGACTTAGAAATTGGCTCTGTTCAAAATTATTACTCAACATTTCATTTAGTAATCCACTTTATAATATAACAACAGGTATTTTGTGAATAGATAACAATCATTGGAAATGTTATTAATGCTGATTTATCTTGAAATTCTAGCTGGATAACTCGGATTTCAAAGGAGGCGAGCTGCTAAAACTGTTTGGCCTTTAATTTGCAGGAAATATATTTATCTATTTTATGTTTTATTTTGTATTTTAAATTAAAAACACGTATTTAATTATTAATGTTGTGTGTAATCCTTGATAAATAAAAAGAGCATAATTTAAGCGAGGATAAAATAGTCTCACAGTTATGATATAGTTCAAAATAACAACTATTTATCATAACATAAATGTTAAATGTTTTAACGTTATACATTTATACCATGTTTTATGCTATAAAGGTGTTTTAAATAACATTAGTTAATAGTGTGTAGACTTCATTTATTCAATAGCCATAAACAGAATAAATAAATAACTGGCCTTTCTAATGCTGACAGCTACTTATCCCTAAGGCAGTTACTTTGTGTGGACTTTAAGAAAGCCCTGTAAAGCAAGAGCTGAGTTCCGGAAATCCACCTCATCGCACACACAGTGACTCACTAAAACATCAAATACCGGAAGGTGGAACTTTGAATCTTTGTTACAAAGGTATCATAATTTTTTTATTTTTTGTTATGGTTTCACAACCATCTTTCTCAGAAGATCTTAATAACTTTAAAATAAACTGTTTTGGAAGATTTAAGTCAAGGTAAATTAACTGTGAATGGTTAGTCACAATTTTTAGATCAACAGTCTACACCGAACTAATGTTGCTTTAAAGGAAAAAAACGTCCGTTACAGTACGACGAGCCAATTAGGTTGTGAATTAAGTCTTACACGTTCTTCCACTTCACCTAGCTCTGGAAACTTCCACAATATCCATGATAGGAATTTCCTCTGGATAACCTCGACAGCTGAATCTTGTGTATATCGGCCCAAAAAGTTCCAAAAAGAGTAGCAAACTCAATGTGACTTTGAACCAATGATTTTTAAAATAAAACCAGTGTTCTTATCATTAAAATACCAGGTGAACAACATAACAATAACTAGATTCTTTTAGACGCAATACAAAACCGTTCACATGATCAAATAAATTCAACATCATAAATAGACTTCTGAAGATACCAATAACACAGACAACCCATAGTTTACGGGTTTTTTCTGTTTATAGTTACTAATGTCATAAAAGTAGAATGGTGGATTGTCTTCACTCGGGAATGAAACTGCTATGGTTTTACTGATTAATGTTTAGTAGCCCTCATCATCCGAATAAATACAAGGTTAAAGAGATGGTCTTTTGGATATAGCAATATAAAGGGATGTATTAATATAATTGGTGTAGAGTTGGAGTTCAGGGCAGATGCTATGCCATTAATAGTCTTGTGTTGTTTCTACACTGGCAACAACATTCTCTAAATAAACAACACTAAATCGCACTTTAAATATTGAATATGGAATAAATTGTAATAATTTCACTGGTTAGATTTGACTACGTGTACATAACATGGATTTATCTAAAATTTAAGCATGTATGAACTGAGTTTCACTGATAATTGTAATGAAGTATATATTTAAATGTGTATTATTACATTTTAATATGGAATAATAACTTATTAGGGTTTTTTAGATTCTAGATGTGTTTAAAAGAAAAAAATTATATATGTATAGATAGATAGAGAGATAGATAGATGGATAAATAGATAGATAGTTATATATATATATAAAACTATCTATCTATTTATCCATCTATCTATCTCTCTATCTATCTATACATATATAATTTTTTTCTTTTAAATTAAATTCTTTTACAACGTACCCGTCGCGCGTTGCTGCGATTTCAGAGGAAGACATCTTAAGATTACATCCAATCTATTTTACATTGTTTTATTAAAAAAACAGTATCTAATTAAACATAACAAAAATCAGCAGTTTGTCTTCTAACAGCTTCTAGTCTTGCTTCCCGTTGCTCGTTGGTTTCATTAGCTCGGGCTTCAGCAGTTTGTCTTCGATCAGCTTCTAGTCTTGCTTCTCTTTGCTCGTCAGTTTCTGAAGATGAGCAGCCCTTTTCCTTCGTGCTTCAGGTGTGCATCACCCTATACATTTCCTTTTGGGTGGCATAATTTTTATAGAAGACCCATCAAGAACTAAAATTAACATGTCATGTAAGTTAGTTTATTTACAAGAAATAAAAACATAAAAATATAAAAAAGTTAAAAAAATTAACTTATGGTTTGATTAAATTTTGACATATTTAAAACCCACAGCTGATATTCTTTTTATATTTGACTTATTATACCTTCATACATCCTGCTATTTGATTAACATTGAAACTTTAGAAGTCCAAGGGACGGAGCCCTGAGGGATTAAAGAAACGGGAATAGGACGGAAACCTTCCCTGGGGTATATAGAACAACTTCCCCAAGTTTCATGGCTTTTGGCTGGACGGTTTGGTAGCACATAAACGACAGACAAGCAGACAAACATACGAGTACATTGGATTTTATAAATATATATATAAAATCCAATGTACTCGTGTATTGGTTTCGTTATGTTGATGATGTAATATGTCTTTTCCAAGGAAACGAAAAAGAAAGTGACGAATTACTAGAATACTTAAATTCATTAAATGACAAGATAAAATTTACAAAAGAAAATAAAGCAAAAGAAATAAACTATTTAGATCTAACAATCACAAATATTGGAAATAAACACTCTTTCAAAATTTTTAGAAAATCAACCTAAAGTGACCTACTAATTCCATACAATTCTAACCACCCATGGAAGTACAAATTATCTAGTTTTAGATCAATGAATACCAGAATGTTAAACGTCCCAATGCAAAAATATGATTATGAAGAAGAAAAAAGAACAATAAAATACTTAGCTTCAAAAATTGGTTACAATCCGACAATTATGGACAAAATTATAAAAAGAATAAAAAGAAACAAAAATAAGAAAATGGACGAAAAAGAAAAGAAAAAATTTATCAGTATTCCTTACAATACAAAAATGAATAAATCTATTAGAAAGACATTTCAACACAGTAAATATACACTCAGTTACAAAACAAAGAACAATACTTTTACTTTAATTAACAAATTATCCAACAAAGAAAATAAAAATAACAAATATGACAAATCTGGTATATATAAAATAAAATGCTCAGAATGCGATTCTTTTTACATAGGACAAACTGGAAGAACATTTAATTTACGTTACAAAGAACACATACAAGCCATAAGAAACAACAACTCAACATCAAATAAATCTAACTTTGCAGAACATATTCTCCAGTCAAATCATAGTTATCAAAATATAAATGAAAATGTTACAGTTTTAGAATACGAAAAGAAAGGAGAACTTCAACTTAACAGTGTCATGAAATTCATTACAGGTATTTTCATAGTGACCTCTCCTCCTTAGGTGCAATATAGCCCCTCTATAGGTAAGATGTTAGGAGACACTACTTAAGAGAAGAGAAGATCTTGAATGCCCCACATCTTCCTGTTACACAGGATCTCCCACGTCAGAACATTTTAGATTTTCCTCTATGGACTGCTTTACAGTTAAGGGGGTTGTGTACCTCAAAAATAAAAAAATCTATTTTTGTTTTATATTATTTTATTATTTTGTGTTTAATTGTGGATAAAATGATATATAATACGTCTTATTCCAGTAAGTGTAACATATTTTTCAATTATTTTGAAAAATAAAGTTCATTGACACATTTTGCCAACCCTCAAATAGTTTTTATGTATAATAAATAGTTTTGAAATCGTTATTTATTATTTTATATTTATGTTTTGTAGTTGACAGCACTTCTAAATACATCTACTGTTGCAATCAACTAACTGTCAATGTGGTTGTTGATTCAGCAGTTAGGTTATGTTTGTTATGTTCAGCAGAGCTCTACTGAAAAAGGCATTCTCTTATAAAATCTTCTATTTCCGAAACTTAACATTTTTTTATCAAGTTATGTACCTTTTCTAAGTCATTTTCCAAACTAGAATTTTCACATTTTTACAAGTTGTTTAGAAATACATTATTGGCATACTGAATGTTTTTAATAGTGATTGGTCAAGGCTTAGTTATATAAAAATATAAATTGTTTTAATAAATGTTATCATGTTTTTGAAAATAAATTGTTTGCATAAAAGGATTATTTTGGGGAGCTGACTAAATCCTGTGGGTAAATTAGGCTTCCAGTTAAAATAAAAGTATATAAAAACCCCTCTATGTATAATAGTTTTGAAGTAAAGAATGAATAAAAAAGAAAATTTACACATATACATTAACAATTATAATGAACCAAAGAACTTATTAAATACACAAATTAACATGAGAAATCCTATATACGAAAAAATAAGAGAAGTTAAAAAACATAAGAATCAAAAAATAAAATTCAACTTACCCACACACTAAATTAATCATATGTTATGTTATTTTTATCTGTTTTATTTTTATAATTTGTTAATTTATTTTAAGTTATATTATTTACTATCTGAAGATGGCCTAAGAGCCGAAACTGGTAATATATTTTTATAAAAAAATGAATAAAAGGGTACTTCATTATATTTATCTTTGAATTGATTAAAATAGTAGCCCTAATGTGAACTAGTTTATACATGTAATATTATTAAACATTTTTGTGGTAAATAAACAAATTATCGACGAGCAATATATAGCTTGACTTTAAATATTTTAAAATAAAATGTCTGTTCAGGTATAAATTGGTAGTATGTTTACACTTGATGTATATATGTATGTATATTTTTAAATTATGTAAAATATATAAAAGAATTATATATATGTTTATGTAAGGATTTGTAGGTTTATGTAAGGATCAGTTTCAAAGATGGCCAATTTAACATGTGCGAGATAAGAGGTACGCAACCCTCTTAAGCATAAAAGTATCGCGCAACACTAACTGAACCATAACGTGGAACAGTTTTGATGGACGAAATAGGTTCCTTATTATCGAGCCGTCAAAACCTGTTTAAGTGGGATGAACCTCCCTCGATTGGACACTGTTAAATCAGTTCCGAATTGGTGCGAGCACAAGCAACTGCTGGAAATATAAATGACTCGGTTATGTAATTGTGGGGATTATATCCAAACAATTGTCCACATAGTTCCAGAGAATTCTCTGCGCTCTTTTGCAGATGAATTAGCTAGCATTATTAGAACCAGTGAGGTATATCTTAAAAGTACCTCGATGGATTGGATTAAGCTTTGTGACAGGAGACTCGATTATATTATTACTAATAAATGATATGACTCTTTGAGCTTGTTTAAAATATATATCACTACTGTTTTAGTAGATAAATGGTTACTGACAAAAATCCATTTACTATCTATATAATTTGGAGATAAATAGTGAATCTCCTCTCATATTACATTCCAATGTAAAACTATACACATAAAGCTCTTATTTATGTATATGACCTTTGGATCATATACATAAATACTAACTAAAGGCAAAAAGTCTCCTTACATTACATATCAATTTTAAAATTAATAAGAAAGCAAAGTCTATAACAATTAAATATTACTATAAAAGAGTCAGTAGTGGTATAACTTATATCCATCGATATAATTTTATATATATATATATATATATATATATATATATATATATATAAAAGTAGAAAAGTTGTAATTTCTAGGGCTGCTATTTATAATAATGTTATAATAAAAAATAATAACTGAGCACCCTTAAACATTTTTTTATTAAATCAACACGACCGGTTTTTTTAATATATATATATATATATTAAAAACTATATTTATATAAATTATAAATATAGTTATGAGTATATATAAATTATATATATACTTATAACTATTTTGATGCTTATTTCACGGACAAAATGTTTTAATAGCTTATTATACTAACAGTTCCTTTGAAACAAAAAAGCAAATCACAGAATAATATATTTAATCACTGAACTATGAATATTTTTATCTCATATCATATCTTAATTATGTATTAAATGAGAGTCTATAAATAAAAAAAAAAGAAAAGTTTTTGACACAGTTAAAAACAGTTAACCTATATTTGGAAAACTTGTGAATTGTCAGTTACAAAGAGAAATCGTATTTGTTAGAGATAATTTACAATGTTTAATTATGCAATACGTAAACAAAATAATCCATCAACTCAATATACTGGTATCCACCCAAACTTGTAATGTGGTATTGACTCACCCAACCATCCATCAACTCAATATACTGGTATCCACCCAAACTTGTAATGTGGTATTGACTCACCCAACCATCCATCAACTCAATATACTGGTATCCACCCAAACTTGTAATGTGGTATTGACTCACCCAACCATCCATCAACTCAATATACTGGTATCCACCCAAACTTGTAATGTGGTATTGACTCACCCAACCATCCATCAACTCAATATACTGGTATCCACCCAAACTTGTAATGTGGTATTGACTCACCCAACCATCCATCAACTCAATATACTGGTATCCACCCAAACTTGTAATGTGGTATTGACTCACCCAACCATCCATCAACTCAATATACTGGTATCCACCCAAACTTGTAATGTGGTATTGACTCACCCAACCATCCATCAACTCAATATACTGGGTATCCACCCAAACTTGTAATGTGGTATTGACTCACCCAACCATCCATCAACTCAATATACTGGTATCCACCCAAACTTGTAATGTGGTATTGACTCACCCAACCATCCATCAACTCAATATACTGGTATCCACCCAAACTTGTAATGTGGTATTGACTCACCCAACCATCCATCAACTCAATATACTGGTATCCACCCAAACTTGTAATGTGGTATTGACTCACCCAACCATCCATCAACTCAATATACTGGTATCCACCCAAACTTGTAATGTGGTATTGACTCACCCAACCATCCATCAACTCAATATACTGGTATCCACCCAAACTTGTAATGTGGTATTGACTCACCCAACCATCCATCAACTCAATATACTGGTATCCACCCAAACTTGTAATGTGGTATTGACTCACCCAACCATCCATCAACTCAATATACTGGTATCCACCCAAACTTGTAATGTGGTATTGACTCACCCAACCATCCATCAACTCAATATACTGGTATCCACCCAAACTTGTAATGTGGTATTGACTCACCCAACCATCCATCAACTCAATATACTGGTATCCACCCAAACTTGTAATGTGGTATTGACTCACCCAACCATCCATCAACTCAATATACTGGTATCCACCCAAACTTGTAATGTGGTATTGACTCACCCAACCATCCATCAACTCAATATACTGGTATCCACCCAAACTTGTAATGTGGTATTGACTCACCCAACCATCCATCAACTCAATATCCTGGTATCCACCCAAACTTGTAATGTGGTATTGACTCACCCAACCATCCATCAACTCAATATCCTGGTATCCACCCAAACTTGTAATGTGGTATTGACTCACCCAACCATCCATCAACTCAATATACTGGTATCCACCCAAACTTGTAATGTGGTATTGACTCACCCAACCATCCATCAACTCAATATACTGGTATCCACCCAAACTTGTAATGTGGTATTGACTCACCCAACCATCCATCAACTCAATATCCTGGTATCCACCCAAACTTGTAATGTGGTATTGACTCACCCAACCATCCATCAACTCAATATACTGGTATCCACCCAAACTTGTAATGTGGTATTGAGTAAACCACCCATACTCTTATGATGGTATTAACTCACCCAACCATCCATATTCCCAGGATGGTATTAACCCAACCACCCATACTCCTATGACGTTATAAACCCACCCACCCTTTCTTGTACAATGGTACAGAGCCACCCACCCACAAATACTCGTTAATGATGGATCATTAATTTTGATGAATCGTAAATTACCAACATTTATCATTCCTACAAAATATGGGCGTCTTTCAAAATGGGGCATACATATTATAAAAGTAGAACGAAAACTGGTAGTAGAATTACCTTATTTATTATATACCACCATCTATAACAGTAAAAGAGTTCAAAACAATTTCAGCAACTGGGTCAACAGAAAATTAAATGACTATCCAGATTCCGGCTCTAGGAAGCTCTTTACTTCACTCTCACCTGACTCTAATTATAACTTACGTTTATTTTAAGAATTAACCCTACACTGTGGTAATGAATTTTCCCTATTCTGTCAATACTACAGCCGGGTTAGAATTATATGTACCCGAGTTTGAAATTTATTTACTAAGAAATTAAGAAGCCTATGAGAAATCCAAATCCACTATCGTTTTCCTCTTAAGATTGTACATTATGAAACATTTATTTTAAAATCTTAATTTATGAGAAAAGTATTGTTATCCTAGGTGGAATATAAAAAGTACTAGTTCTTTAACTAGTTTTCACAGTGCATCTAATTTACACTTTTATTACTCGATACTCCGTTAATTAAACACATTAATATTTAAATACGGGGTTGAAAAGAGTATTTTCAATAAAGTTTATTACATTCAGAATTTTATCTTTACAAAAAATGAAACGTTCTCATCAATTTCCTGATACAATGTTTTCTTTGCTTCTAAATGTCATAACATTAATACGTTACGTTGTAGGGCTAGTAAATATGTATATAAGAAATACTTTCAAATGCGTAAGTAAATGAAGTGTTTTTAAATTTATTTATTTATTTATTTTTTATTTTTATTTAATCAATTTTAATTAACCAGTGCATATTTCTTAACATACAATTAAATAAGGAAAACAATGGTGTGATTGGATTTGGCATAGTCTTCTTGGGTTCTGATATGCATAATTTCTGTCCCAAGAGTAATGCTTAAACATATTAACGATATCGGGAAACTTTAAACTATCCAACATACATTACAACACAAATTGTATCTCGAAACAGATCTTAGATAAACGAGCAATAGAGTGTATAACGGAAACTCAATACAAATTGATTAAATAAAACAAATATTCACTGCAGCATTTAAATAGTTTTTAAATAGTTTGCCATCTTATATGAAACTATTTCAAAAGTTCAATCAAATTGCTTGTTTAAATTGTGTTTAGTCGAATGAGTTATGTTGAAATGTTGGTAGTTAATCAAATAATGAGGTGTTTTAAGGTCGAAAGATAATAATTGTTAAGGGCATGTTCAGGTAAAGTGGCCTAAACAATCCAAACAATGTTTCATTAACGAACAATGGCTTATTCCATAACTAAAACAAAGTTTGTTTGTCCTTTGTGCGGCTGTTGAAGCCCCCTTAATATTTTATATACCTGACAGTGTAACATATCACTTTAATGGCAGCCAAACAATTAAAAATAAAGGAAATAAGAATTTTGACAAAGACAAATAAATAATAATAAAATAATTATTTTTCTCAAAATCAGTTTTGGCTAATACATAATGTTGATAGTTAAAACTATTTCAAATAATTAATTGTTAACAAGTGTAATATTTGTTCTCGATATCCCAAGCAAAGGTTATTGAAACAAATGAATTTTATAAAACAGACTACATATGTAGCGCACATTAGACTTTTTAAAACCACTTTGGCAAATCCATTCAAACAAGCCAGAGAAAAATATGTCAATAGTATAAATTATTTAATATTTGTCTATGTATTATACAATAATAAAATAATACTGAATAAAACAAGAACATCTGCTGTAAATATTCGGATTCCACTCATAAAAATAAGCAAACATTTTTTGTGTGACACTGATTGAAATGTCACTCCCTTTAGCTTCAGTCAGCCATTATGTTAGTTTTACAGAATAAACTATACCTGTACAATAATGTAACGAATTGATTTGAATTTCGGTATAACTCATAATCTAAATTTTTATAAAAAACACAAACAAAAACAACAAACGTAGGACCAAAAAGTTTTTGAATGTTACCTGAAATTATAAAAAGAAAATAAACTTTTATAAATTTCAAATTAAATTAAGAATAAACTTAGCTGATGCTGCACTATAATCAATGGAAGAAGTCTACAACATGAAAAATAACATCAAGAAAAGAAGAAAATCTAAGAATAAATAGAACACAGTAATTATAATTGCAGCTTAAGATACAGTAAGAAAAAAATATCATTAAGGATGCAACCATTTATATAAATGTATGTACTGTATGATATGAAGATATTTCATTTTCTGTTTTAAAAATGGATATTGATTTTATTTTTCAAAGCTAAATATCTTAAAACAGTTGGCTGAAGGATAAAAACGGTTTTGTATCTTTTATAAAAAGTAATGTAAAACTTATACAAATCTGTTATTAAATAGCTAAGGAATTAATGTTTTTATGATTGACATAATACTCATTTTATTGTTTAACGTTTTCATTTCTACAAAATAGTATTATTTACTATCTGTATTATCATTAATACTGCCTATCTAAAAATAATAAATCAATTTTACAATTTGAATAGTACCAGTATATTTAAAATCAGTTAACATTTCCTTAAGTACTGTATGGTTCATTTCTAATTCGGATAGTGACTTAAAACTTTAAAAAAGTTATAGCAACTCTTTTTAGGACAAAAATTCCAAATTATGGTTGTTTTTTTGCCTCATTTTTAGATCTAGTTTAAACAAATTTAAGTTTATATGGGTTTTCAATAAATCAATTAAAATAACTTAAGTTCAATTTTAACAATAACATGGCACAAAATAAATATAATAGTAGTATGTTGGAAATGTGCGTTATATATTGAAAAAAATGTCGTTTGAATGTAATCTATTGTAATGGCATAATTATTATAAAACATCATTGGGCTTGTGTTTCAATGTAGTCAATGTACATCGCGATTATAATGTGAAAACGTGAGGCTTGTGTTTAAATGTTGTCGATTGTTGCTGCAAGATTATTTTTAGGTATCAAGAGGATTGTATTCAAATGCAGTTTATTGCAACAGCATGATTATCATGCAACATCATGTGTTTTAATGTAATCGACTGTAACAGCAAGATTATGATAAGAAATCATGAGACTAGTGTTAAAACGTTATTGATTTCAACAGCATGATTATGATGTGACATAATGAGACTAGTGTTAAAACGTTATTTATTTCAACAGCACGATTATGATAAGAAATCATGATACTAGTGTTAAAACGTTATTGATTTCAACAGTACGATTATGGTGTGACATGATGAGACTAGTGTTAAAACGTTATTGATTTCAACAGTACGATTATGATGTGACTTCATGAGACTAGTGTTAAAATGTTATTGATTTCAACAGTACAATTATGGTGTGACATCATGAGACTAGTGTTAAAACGTTATTGATTTCAACAGTACGATTATGGTGTGACATGATGAGACTAGTGTTAAAACGTTATAGATTTCAACAGCGCGATTATGGTGTGACATCATGAGACTAGTGTTAAAACGTTATAGATTTCAACAGCGCGATTATGTGTGACATCATGAGACTAGTGTTAAAACGTTATTGATTTCAACAGTACGATAATGGTGTGACATCATGAGACTAGTTTTAAAACGTTATAGATTTCAACAGTGCGATTATGGTGTAACATCATGAGACTAGTGTTAAAACGTTATAGATTTCAACAGTACGATTATGGTGTGACATGATGAGACTAGTGTTAAAACGTTATAGATTTCAACAGTACGATTATGGTGTGACATCATGAGACTAGTGTTAAAACGTTATAGATTTCAACAGTACGATTATGGTGTGACATGATGAGACTAGTGTTAAAACGTTATTGATTTCAACAGCACGATTATGATGTGACATCATGAGACTAGTGTTAAAACGTTATTGATTTCAACAGCACGATTATGATGTGACATCATGATACTAGTTTTAAAACGTTATTTATTTCAACAGCACGATTATGGTGGGACATCATGAGACTAGTGTTAAAACGTTATTTATTTCAACAGCACTTTATTTCAACAGCACGATTATGGTGGGACATCATGAGACTAGTGTTAAAACGTTATTTATTTCAACAGCACGATTATGATAAGAAATCATGATACTAGTGTTAAAACGTTATTAATTTCAACAGCACGATTATGATGTGACATCATGAGACTAGTGTTAAAACGTTATTTATTTCAACAGCACGATTATGAGAAGAAATCATGATACTAGTGTTAAAACGTTATTGATTTCAACAGCACGATTATGATGTGACATCATGATACTCGTTTTAAAACGTTATTTATTTCAACAGCACGATTATGGTGTGACATGATGAGACTAGTGTTAAAACGATATTGTTATCAACAGCACGATTATGATGTGACATCATGAGACTAGTGTTAAAATGTTATTGATTTCAACACCACGGATGTGAAGTGACATCATAAGACTAGTATTTGAATGTTGTTGATTATTTAATAATTAGGTTTCTCTAGTATGATAATGAGATTCTAACATAGTAATTATGTTTTCGATTGCTTTTAATCAATACTAAGACAACGTTAAAGCAACTTCGTAAACAAGCTAAACGAATATTTAAAATGTATACATTTATATTCAATCAAATGGTTTTGACAGTTATTTTGAATAATTGCTTGCAAACATTCAGTTGTTCATTTTAAATTAATTATCAGTATAACCGCCTTTATATAAATGTCTGGAGTCAATGCCGTGTTAATCATTCAAAGCCTAGTTTATATGTTTAGGCTTTTATATTCCCTCTATTTAACTGAATACAAAATTTAAAAGTGATTACATAATAAATGTTCAGGCAGACTTTTATTACCAAGTCTACTCTGATAATGGCGAACTACAGCTGTCACATTATTCCCTCGTCTTAACTTCTAGGGAAATACAATTATTTTCGTATCCTGTTTAACACAGTTAAGGCTTAATTTAATAATAATACTTAATTATTAACACTAATTTGAAGTAAATTATTTTCTAATATTGTAAACTATTCAAATAATGATTGGAGTTTTATTTCAATTAAAGTATTTATAAATACAATTAGTGTGTTCAGTTTACTAGTACTTGATCTCGTAAATGATCAACGCATATTGCTTAAGGCCTAGTGGTAGCACGTCTGCTTCATGTGCAGATTGTCACGGGTTGAAATCCCGGGAGGTCCACTTCAATTTTCCATAGGCGTTTGGACCATTGTCCCTCAACAACATTATAAATATTATCTTCATAAATGTTTCACTGGCATAGGAAGTAAAAAGAAATCAATTATTGATAATAAAATCATATGCAATTTTTCATTATTCATAGTTATTGTAAAACAACAACACACAGAGCACTTAAGTACCCTGTCATTATAAAACAAAGCACACAATATGTCCACCTGAGCTCTCAGGGGTATTTTACCGAAAACAAGCTTAGTGTCCGTGAAATTGTCAGCCTTGGGGACTTTGGACTTCCTGTAGCATATTTTAGCTTTACAACAGAACCTGACGTTACTTTCTGTTAGTGTATTCAAATTCCCTTTCTTAAGTTTACATATTACATTATATTTGTGATTGTTAAACTAATTATATATTAACATCACTAAAACAATTATAATAAACCTACATATAACTTCCAATAAGTATTTTCTATTGTTTTCTTTAAGAACTTATCTATTAATTAAATATAATTAACTTTGAAGTGAACTTTAAACAGTTATTTCACACTATACTACTGTACTTAACACGAATAAGTTTTAAAATATAAGGAAAGGTAAAACTATAGTAAAGTATTACTTATGAATATAATGAAAAAAGTAGATCAAAATTATACAGCAATTCTTCTGTAGTTATTATATATAAATGGTCCTTAATGGAGATAAATACATGTGGTAGCAAAACTATAAGAGTATAATGCATATTTATTTTAAATCCAACTAAAGTGAAATCATTAGTTTCATTATAAGTATTCAAATCTTTACCCATTTAAATTTTTAATGTACTATATAAAATTAAAATAGGAACCACAAGTCGTTTCTATTGTTAGTATAGTATAACCCTGTAACTTTTGTACGTACAGATGGCACAGTACGTACAAAAGTCAAACTAAATTAAACATTGCTATCATTTTGTAGATAGCCTAGCCTTTAATCCAATTAATAAATAATTTTGTATAGTAATCTACCCCTATTTCACGGAATTTTACTGATATTCGGTATCATTAAAATATCGAAAACTTGTTTAAGGAAGTTTATATTCACGATAATATTGCTGGAAATTTTAGGTGAAAATGATTAATATCTGTTTTAATTATTAGAAAATTAAAGGGAACTACAAGGTATGGATTTTATTGAAGTAACAATCAAATACTGAACAGCTTAACGATGTTTATAACGACAAATTGTTATTTTTTGAAGTGTCTGGGTTGTGACGTCAAAACTGTTTACATGGATTTAGGCATTAATAAAAACCCACAGAAGTCACTGTTTAAGCTGTTCACATTTCCACTAACATACTTTCTGCAAATAAATAATATAAGTGAGTAATTGTTTTTAAATATTTTTCTAGCCCTAACTAAATAATTTTTATAACTTCAATTATTTACTATTATTAAATATTTTTATTACATTATTTCACGTTCATATTTTGGACAGTTATAAATCACAATACATGGTAGTATTAAAATCAGTAAACCCATTAATTGTTCTTTCGAACAAGACCTCCTCAACATCTTCTAAATTATCAGAATAACAACAATTAATTTTATTTATAAGCGTTTTAAATTCTTCTACCCAGAATACAATTATGTTGGTCATAACGTCTAGCTACCTTTATTGTACCACTTTAGACTAATATACTAATAAAGTTGCGTTTCTTAACCCAACTATGATTAGGTTTTTACTTTAAATGCCAATTTATCTCGAGCGTTTTCAACAAAAAGCAGCCATATATGTCCAAGACAATGATGGCATAGTTTTAACTTGCCTACTGTTCTATTTTCAGACAAAGTTAACATTGTTTGGTTAACTTGACGAAGAGGTTACATTAATAAATATTCACGTGGTAAGTAACCCTATTTAGTTTTTATTCTAACCCAGATAGAATACAACCCATATTTTGTGTTATGAACTTGTTATGATTAACGGATACTTTTATTTTAAATAATATTTATTTTATTTTACAGTTTATTGAAAGTTTCTTCACTTATCGTTAAAAAAAACAACAAAACAAGATAATGCTATTTGTAATTTGTTTATATTTATCATTTACCTTTAAAACTATCGTATGATGGTCTTTCGTATCGATTAAACGAACTACATGTTTCATACAAACACAGCCTAAAAAAATTAGTGTTTCCCTTTCTTGTGTTTGCACCTTTATTTAATTTAGAAGAAGAAACAGTGATTTTGATTTGTTATTGACAAATAAGTGATATAAATTGAATCTAATTTCGTCAATTTTTTTATGGTCATTAGGCATTATTGACATTTTAATCATGTAGTTAAAAAAATACTCAAAATAAGAAAAACTGTTATAGGAAAATTGAACCAACCATTATACGTTGGACCAAAGTAACCAAAGTGGCCAAGCCATAACAGTTTTGCATAATTAAAGATATCAAAAATGAAATAAAAAAAAAAAAATAAATAAGAAACTTGAACATACGAACTTTTCATTTCGTTTTATAAAGTTGAATGGAAATTCTTTTTTGCTGCCCAATTTGATAACATTCAACGGTCACATTCCCTAATTGTTATAGGGTAAGCAAAATATATGTTATTATCTAAAGAAAGATAAAAATTAGTTTTTCACTAATGGATTATATATTTGTTACTTAAAATATTTTGTGGCTTTGTATAGTTATATTTAATGACTATTAATATAACTTCTGGCCATACTATTGGATAAAGTGTCCAGTAAATTTCATTTTTATAACTGTTTTTGTAATTTTTTATGTTATGAAATTTTAATTCATTATTCATCAATTTTATGTTTTAAAGTATATTGAGTAAAAGAAAATTACGGTACTAAAAAGTTGTTCAATCATAGATGATTAAGTTGAAAGTTTTTGGATTATACTTTTAAAATGACAAATGTTTAAAATTTGTTAAAACAATGTAAAGTTCTGAAAAAATTTCATCAAACAATGACGTCTTGAAAGGAAAAAATAAAACGTGTTAAGACAAAAAATTTAAATTGTTCAATAGATAATCGGCGTGGCCATTTTTTGCTTTTACAGAGACCTTCCATAGAACGATTATTGAAAAAAAAACAAAAGGTTTGTAGAGTATGAATTTTTATATTTATTTTTTTAAAGTGTACAGAAGCAAAATCATTGAGAGGATATTTTTTGGAACGAGAAACTCTTTATTACCTTATTTTAGTATTTATAGTAATATTTTTTTTTAGTGTAGATGATATATTTTTACAGTATACTATTGTTAGTGTAGTTTTTTGAAAATAATCTATTATAAACGATTTCCTGTTAAATTGATCATTACTGTGGGATTGTTGATTAGCAAATTAATATTACCATATATATCCATTATGATAAAACATGTGGACATAATCAACCCGCGTAATAAAGAAAGTTATTAATTAGTATGATTTGTTACGATCGTCAGTTCCGTGAAGATGGATTTTCCTAGTGAGGTAGAGGAAAAGTTATAAACACCTATTAGAGATTACAAGGATGAAGTGTCTGCAGGTCATTGTGGTATTTTTCAGATGTGTTGGACCTTATTGTTAGGTCAACTGGTACTGTACGACTGAGGAGACCATGTGTTGGACCTTATTGTTAGGTCAACTGGTACTGTACGACTGAGGAGACCATGTGTTGGACCTTATTGTTAGGTCAACTGGTACTGTACGACTGAGGAGACCATGTGTTGGACCTTATTGTTAGGTCAACTGGTACTGTACGACTGAGGAGACCATGTGGATTCTAATAATACTACACATTTTTACTTGAAAACCCCTCTTCAACTGTCCAGTTTACATATGGAGTAGATTCAGTGGACTTTATTCGACTGCAGAACCGATTATCACCAACGTAGATCCGGATATTAGATTGGACATTCATTTTACTCATCAGACCGAAGTTTTACCACAGAGCCAACAAGCTGCAAATATGGATGAACCTACACGATCCTTCATGGCCTTAGTCCATCCCTCCTGGTTTGAATTTAAATAAATGAATAATGACTTCATATCCACCAAAAAAGAACAGGCTTACAAAATAGAAAAACACGGAAATATCTAAGTCAATATGACCAGTTTTGTGAACAGTTGATCATTAATTTTAGTATTCAAGATATTTATTTATTTTTCAGCATCTTTAACACCTTATGAAAAGGTAAATGCAGTTAGGTGTGAGTTTATCCAAATATAATATATAAAAGAAAAGTCCAATTTGTTGATTTATTTTTTGACAAACCACTAATCGTCAGGATATGGGTAAATATGGGAATCGAATGATAGGTGTACATGGACGAGTGTAATCATTGTTACTAACTAAGGCCAAGTGTTCCTTATGAAGTACCATTTACTAAAAGTCTAATTGCCAGGTTAAGGAATTGATCTTTAGCGTATCGTGGAATCCGAACCAGGTAGTGTTTTGGTCTGATTTTTGGTGAATTGAAAAGCCTGACAAATCAGAATCCACAACATTCGAATCCAACAATCCAACATGGACAAGCCAGACTTCTCTAGTAGTGTTCAAGTCTATGGCAATCATGAAGTAGACGCTATCTTGGATTTGAGAAGCCTAAGAACATCCCTATCTCGTTCAGTATCCACAAATATTAGCATCAAAGTTCCTGTATCACAGCACTATGTCACAGTGCTGTATCTGGGACTGAACGGTTATTGTTTGAACACATTAGAATTTGACAGTATATTAAAAAGAATATAAACTAATATGAAACCTTTAATTTTCAGATATATATAGTGCTTCATTAAAAACAAAATAATTCTAAAACATCAGCAAAGGCTATTGTTGGTTGAAATAATATTTTCTATGGAATAAATAAAATAAATAACTAAATTTCTTTTTAAGGAACCATTTATTTTTATTGCTATCTACTTCAGTTACAAGTTTATTTTTTATTTTATTTTTTTTTTTATTTTAACTGCACTCGCCAGTTCACATGGGCTTACAAGCCTGTGCGTGAAATTTATTCAACGAGTGAAGGAATGACCCAGGGAATTCAAACCTGGGACCTTGACTTCCGCAGTCCAAAGCCTTAGCCACTAAGCCACCACGCTGGTAAGTGGCAATAGTAATTATTATAGTTTTATGACGTTGTTATAATAATGCAGTCCTAAGTATTGAAAACAACGTCTAAATAAGTCTTTGTTTACTTCTGGTAGTGTAAAGTATCTACAAGAACAATTTGTTGGTTACATTATCTCTGTTGTAGCTTCTGATAAAATAGCCTTCCAGCATGTAACAATAGTTGACGTTGTAATGTCAATATATAAAGTTTTTCATACAATAAAGGAAAGAGCTTTCCCCACCTTGTGTTTTTACAGTAAATTCACTAGAATAAAACATCATATTTTAATGCATAATTTATTAGTGATGACAAAATGTTCTTAGGTACTGCCAAACGTTTCTCAAAAATTAAATTTCACAGATGATCTAATTTAATGGTACAGGTCGGAAATGTGTTTTGGGTAAAATGTCAATCCCATATTATATAAAACTGAATAATCAATATGACTTACGTTTTATAAGGAAAAAGGTAAAGAAGGTAGGCCTACTTGAAATATAAGAGTAAAAAGCATATCAAATTTGTCTGGGTGGACATTAAAATATTAGTCAACGCAAATAAGGTTATGAGACCACTTCAGTCATCGTGTACTGTACTATATATTATATTTGATGTCCTTACCAGTTATTAAAATATTAAAGGAACAAATATTAAGGGAATTTCCTTAGGGAATAAAAAGGCAAATGTTTTATGAGATTCACAGTTATACAATCAGAAACATTGAATAAACAAATTACATTAATTAGAGGGGTTACTATACTACTTTTTGTTTTGTTACAACTCACATTCAATCATGTTATTCGAGCTCTTCCTTTATTTTATACCGCCATAGAGTATACAATCATTAGCTATCTTTGACCACCTATTTTTAATTATTACGCTGTCATAAATGGATAATAAAGTATTTATTAACTGTCTTCATATAGGCATATTGTTTCACATTTTTTTAATTTACTATTTTTTTTAATTTATTATTTTTTAAACTTTATGCGAATTAATTTGGAATATTTTACCTTCGGTTCCGTATATATTCATATAAATGTTTGTATACATATTATTATACTACCATTGAGTATGAATAAATAATCAGACATTTTCTATACAGTGACCTATTTTAAGTTAAAAGATGGAGTAAGTTCATGTCACTGTTTATAAAATCTATTTATATATACATACAGCGTTGAGACATGTAAGTTGTTATGTTTATAGCACATCACCGTTTAAAGAGAGGGAGGGGAAGAGGTCGGGGCTGTAAGAAGGGCTGTGAGGTTGATGGCCTATTACTGCTATCGGTAGTGTTAGCTTGGCTGTTTGAGCTTTACCATAGCTATGACACCATCTTATTTCACCCTTAAATATTCCCTATTTACTTGATGTAGGATCGACTTTATCAATACATATCTGAATCTTCTTTCAATTATTATGTTAAGAGTGTAGAATAATTATGTTATTAACAGACTTGTTAAATCTGTTCATTTTTTACTATACAAAACCATACAATATTTTTTGGGACCTTTTCTGTTAATTCACATATAGTGTTTTAGTTGACATAATACGTGTTGGTACATATACTGCACAAGTGAACGTCACACAACACAAACGTATTAGAACATAAGCACAAAATGGACAAATATATTACAATGGTCGTAGTATCTGTGAATTTTGTACTTGTATTGTAATAGGTTTGTGTACTTGTACTGTGTTAATTCCCTACCACTAATTTTTCAGTTAAATTACTACCACTACTTTTTTTATCGCAATTACGGTTAGGTTAGGTTAGATCAGGTTAGGATAGTTAAGGTGGCTACTAAAGTTGATCACAAACTGGTAAATCCAATGATTGATTTACTGCCAAATGCGCTCTCCATGTTCAAGTTCTTGGAAAGCGATAAAATAAGGCTTTCTAGCGGACAAGGAATACTAACGATGATGTAAACATGATTTGGAAACATTTTAGAGCAATATAATATTTATCAAGCGGTAGTGAATTAGCAGAAACAAAAAAAACATAGTGGTTGTAAATTAATGGAAAAGATTCTTTTTTAATAAATATGATTTTCATGAAATATGGAAATGCATAGTAATAAACAATAGCTGAGTGCTTCAAACTGATTTATTGCTAAAGCAAGTAATTATTTATTTTTATTTTCCTTAATTTTTATTATTCACACGTGTTTAAGCTACAGAAAAGAGTAAAACAATTAACTCATATAAAAATTAAATACAAATAAGTGGACCAATAAAAATGGACCACTTAAGTGCTATGTATCATCAATCATGTTCATCATGTTTTTGTTTTATATGTTCATCAAAATAAATAATTTTTTTCTTTTATTTATATATAAAGAAAAGCACAAACATTTATTATCCAATAAAATTACATTAATTTGTAAGACAAATTAGCATTTATTATACATATTGTTTTGTTTTTAAACATAAAATATACATGTCAATTGTGTTATAATAAATTCTCTCTCAGTTGAACATTTAGTATATTTATGCTCATACAGAGATCATCTTTATAGAAATAAAGTTTTATTGTGATATTCATGAATATTTTATTGATAGTTTTTAAATATGCATAAAATAAATAAAAAAATAGTGGGCTAGGATATAGGCCGAAGGCAGTGGTGTGAATTTAGTTTAGCCGACCTCATACTGACAGACGTAACCAACCAATCAAATAGTTTGTCTTGGTTGGTTGCCAAACTGGCACAACCCCTAGACACTGGAATTCAAAAATAGTAAAAACAGCAATAAATCGCCTTAGATGACAGGTTTGGTCAACTGTGTTACATTGAACCAAACTTTTACTGCAAACCTCAATATATTTGATAGATTGTTATTTATTAACAGTCCCTAATAAGTTAGGGGATTATGTGCTGATAGCTTCATTATTGTTGTTGTATAACTCTACATATGATTCCTGCTGATGCGGTTTAGTGTGTATTTGCCTATTAACCATATCTTAACTCACCTCCTACCTGCCATATTTATATGAATAGGAATAATATAATAAAGCAATATAGTAAATTGAATAAAAGAGAAGGGCCGTCATTTATAGTCGTTAGAGGGAAATAAATAATTCTCAATACGGTTTGTGGGTGTAATTAGACAGTTTTGGTGCGTATAACTGGGTTAACGGAAGAATATCTATACAGAGTTTATGAGCTAGTCACAAGAATGGTGGGTAGCCTACACGAGGTGAAATAGTGTGATGGTAGCCATAGTTACGTTCGTTGGGTGAGGTGGATTTCCATATCTGAGAGAAGGTAAAAAACATTTAGCTGCAGGATTATCTAGAGAGGAAGGGTGGGTAGGTCCTGATATGGTACATTGAGGAGAATGGATACCAGGAGAATGGTAGGTACATGTGGTGAATCAGTGGTAAAGTAGTCATAATTAGAATCTACAGTTTCCGGTGACAACCGCGTCAAGGTACTATCTACAATATTTACAAGATGACCAGATGTTTCGCCTCAGTTCTAAAAAAGGTAAAGTAGTCATGGTCACGTGCGTTGGGTTGGGTGAATTACCATAACTGAAAGTGGATAAAGAACAGGTTAGCTGGAGGATTATCTAGAGTGGAAGTGTGGGTAGGGCACAGATATGGTACACTGAGGGCTAGGAGAATGGTAGGTACATGTGGTGAAACAGTGGTACGGTAATCATGGTCTCGTGCGTTGGGTGGGGTGAATTACCAAGCTGAGAGAGGGTAAGGGTTAAGTTGGCTGGAGAATTATCTAGGGTGGATGTGTGAGTAGTCCGTTGATATGGTACATTGAGGGCCAGGAGAATGGTAAGTACATGTGGTGAAACAGTGGTATGGTAGTCATGGTCACGTGCGTGGGGTGGGGTGAATTGCAATAATTGAGAGAGGGTAAAGGATAGGTTGCTGGAGGATTATCTAGACTGGAATGATGGGTAGGCATTGTATATTGAGGACCAGGAAAGTGGAAGGTACATGTAGTGAAACAGTGGTGCGATAGTCAGAGTCACGTGCGTTGGGTGGGGTGAATTACCATAGCTGTAAGTGGGTAAAGGCTGGTTTGAATGGATGATAAAAAAATGGCAGATACATTTTTGATAGGGTTTACAGAAATAATTAGCAGAAACATATATATATATATATATATATATATATATATATATATATATATATATATGCGTTGCCTAATAGATATGAGTACTTAGTTCGTCTTATTTTATTTCGAGTTATTTAGATAGGAAACTCATTTTTAATTCAAGCCAAAAGTACTTGGTTGATAATATGAATTTTTGTAAGTTTATTCATAAAACGGCCACCCAGCTTTGAACTGTGGAATACGGTTTCGAAGGATTGAATTTCCAACCGAGGTAATATTTGGTAATTCACTTGTTATATAAAATGTTACGCTCTAGCTAAGGCTAACGTGTGATATTATTTCGCAATTGTACTAAATAATATTGAATACACCGAACAAAATCACTATTATTTTAAAAATAAAAAAAATGGTCTACAACCATTTCCGAATAAGATTAATCTATTTTGAGGGTAGAATTATAAAGTAGTTTAACCCCCACATGGTAAAATATATGTGAAAAAACTAATAAATGAAGTGAATGTTACAAAAATTTCCTAGCAGTAAACTACAGTATAGTGAATTAATTGTTTTACCATTTACTATCTCGGCTACCACAAAATTAGTGAGTATAGCTTCCTTCCATAAATTTATCACACAATATGTTTACAGTAAAGTTAATTAATGAACAATTAATTACCAAATGTCAACAGACAGGTAGTGTAACAACAATTAAATAGTTTTAAACAAACTTTAATTGTATTTACATATCTAAACCATATAACATTACATACTTAATATATGTAAGAATGCCTGAAAGCAAATATTGAATCAACAATTGGAAGCAATACAAATGCAATGGCTTGAAGAAACCATCACAGCAGTGCGTCGCTCAGCCTAGCAAATAACAGTATCGCTGTCCAATTTGCCCCGGCAGAGTTGGGTAATATCGGGCATTTCACAGAGATTCTATCTTTTAACAACCCATGTAGTCGTTTCTTTCCAAAAATAAAGAAAATATCCCAAAAACTTCAAGGATTTCTGTTAAATTAAGTGGATTAGTGAGGTTGCACGAGGTACGGTATTACCAGTATCGATGAATTAATGTATTGAATGTTACTTGGTAATAAAAGCAGATGACGTTTTCTACAAATATTACCTATAAAATTATTACTAATATTTACAGTAAAGTGAATTTTTTAATTATATTTCCGTGTTTGTTTTGATATTCAAATTAAATTTATATATTTTGCTCATTCTGAATAATGTTATGTACATATTAAAAGTGCCAATATAATATTAATTGAATTTGAATGTTTGATTGTACAAGATACCTACTAAATATATAACTTTCAAGTGTTATTTTTCACTCGTGATTGTTTATTTAATTCGGATAAAACGGAAAGGACTGGATGATTGTGTTAGAGTAAATTTTTATATTTTATAATAGGTATTATGAATTAACAGCTTGGTTGATATTTTATAGTTATGTTAACCTATTATAGTAACGACGTATAATGGCTAACAAATTCAGTTCGCTACTTGCCAGGAACACTACCGACCCTCTGTAAGGGAACAGTGTAGCTCACTCACTTCGTGACGCACTGCCCTGACTAACGTAAAAAGTTTCTTTTATATTGTTTATTGTATGGAATTTATTGCCATTTTTACATTAATCTAAGATGGTTTTTAAAAAAAGAATTACCTGCACCTAGAAAGTTCTGACCCATAACTTTTCATCTCTTATCAACGTGAGAAGCAATATCATCAAAGTGGGTGGTGTTTCTAAGTACTAATGTACTTATCAAGTGTGAATTGTTTATATTAGGGGCCGTTTCCTAGCCTAGTGTTAGCACTTCTGGATTCAGTGTAGGGCCATTCCCCCATAACAACGTTAAAAGTCAGTTGAAAGCGCCACTGGTGTTGAGAAAAAGATTTTAAATGTTTAGATTATAAAAAAAAGAAATTATGATTGGAGTCCCTTAGACTTGGGCGAACAAGGTAGCCTCAATAAAAGAAAAATTATAATTCTACAGTTAATGTAAGCTGACAGTTTTTAAACTGCACTTGGAAATCAAGGCCTTAAATAAGAATAGTAATAGCATTTGGTTAAAAAATCTAGACCATGTATAATTGTCACATACAATTGTAATTATTACTTGCAGATTGTTAAGGAACTGCTTAAAAGTTATATTTAATCTTGACTTATGATTTTTTTTAATTAATTATATTTTACAAATATCCAAAAGTCCAAATGATACTCGTGCATCGGAACGGCAGATACATGGTCAATCCTACCTACGTTTAATTGTACAACACAGCAACAGTCTGACTTCGACCGACAGGCCACGGCAGATGTATGGTCAAGCCTAACCTACCTTTAATTGCACAACAAAGCGGCCGACAGGCCACGGCAGATGTACGGTCAAGCCCAACCTACCTATAATTTCACAACACAGCGACAGCTTGACAACGACCGACAGGCCACGGCATATATATGGTAAATCCTAACCTACCTTTAATTGCACAACATTGTGGTAGTCTAACAGGGACCGACAGGCCACGGCAGATGTACGGTCAAGCCCAACCTACCTATAATTTCACAACACAGCGACAGCTTGACAACGATCGACAGGCCACGGCAGATATATGGTAAATCCTAACCTACCTTTAATTGCACAACACAGTGGTAGTCTAACAGGGACCGACAGGCCACGGCAAATGTATTGTCAAGCCTAACCTACCTTTAATTGCACAACACAGCGGCCGACAGGCCACTGCAGTTGTATGGTGAAGCCCAACCTACCTTTAATTGCACAACACATTGACAGTCTAACAGGGACCGACAGGCCATGGCAGATGTATTGTCAAACCTAATCTACCTTTAATTTCACAACACAGTGACAGTCTGACAGCGGCCGACAGGCCACGGCAGATGTATGGTCAAGCCTAACCTACCTTTAATTGCACAACACAGCGGCCGACAGGCCACTGCAGATGTATGATGAAGCCCAACCTACATTTAATTGCACAACACATTGACAGTCTAACAGGGACCGACAGGCCATAGCAGATGTATTGTCAAGCCTAATCTACCTTTAATTTCACAACACAGTGACAGTCTGACAGCGGCCGACAGGCCACGGCAGATGTATGGTCAAGCCCAACCTACCTTTAATTTCACAACACAGCAACAGCTTGACAACGACCGACAGGCCACGGCAGATACATGGTCAATCCTAACCTACCTTTGATTGCACAACACATTGACAGCTTGACAACGACCGACAGGCCACGGAAGATATATGGTTAATCCTAACCTACCTTTGATTGCACAACACAGTGACAGCTTGACAACGACCGACAGGCCACGGCAGATATATGGTCAATCCTAACCTACCTTTGATTGCACAACACAGTGACAGCTTGACAACGACCGACAGGCCACGGCAGATATATGGTCAATCCTAACCTACCTTTGATTGCACAACACAGTGACAGCTTGATAACGACCGACAGGCCATGGTAGATATATGGTCAATCCTAACCTATCTTTAATTGGACAACACAGCGACAGCTTGACAACGATCGACAGGCCACGGAAGATATATGGTTAATCCTAACCTATCTTTAATTGGACAACACAGTTTCAGCTTGACAATGATCGACATGCCACGGAAGATATATGGTCAATCCTAACCTACCTTTGATTGCACAACACAGTGACAGCTTGACAACGGCCGACAGGCCACGGCAGATATATGGTCAATCCTAACCTACCTTTGATTGCACAACACAGTGACAGCTTGACAACGACCGACAGGCCACGGAAGATATATGGTTAATCCTAACCTACCTTTGATTGCACAATACAGTGACAGCTTGACAACGACCGACAAGCCACGGCAGATATATGGTCAATCCTAACCTACCTTTGATTGCACAACACAGTGACAGCTTGACAACGACCGACAGGCCACGGAAGATATATGGTTAATCCTAACCTACCTGTGATTGCACAACACAGTGACAGCTTGACAACGACCGACAGGCCACGGCAGATATATGGTCAATCCTAACCTACCTTTGATTGCACAACACAGTGGCAGCTTGACAATGATCGACATGCCACGGAAGATATATGGTCAATCCTAACCTACCTTTGATTGCACAACACAGTGACAGCTTGACAACGGCCGACAGGCCACGGCAGATATATGGTCAATCCTAACCTACCTTTGATTGCACAACACAGTGACAGCTTGACAACGACCGACAGGCCACGGCAGATATATGGTTAATCCTAACCTACCTTTGATTGCACAATACAGTGACAGCTTGACAACGACCGACAAGCCACGGCAGATATATGGTCAATCCTAACCTACCTTTGATTGCACAACACAGTGACAGCTTGACAACGATCGACAGGCCACGGCAGATATATGGTTAATCCTAACCTACCTTTGATTGCACAATACAGTGACAGCTTGACAACGACCGACAAGCCACGGCAGATATATGGTCAATCCTAACCTACCTTTGATTGCACAACACAGTGACAGCTTGACAACGATCGACAGGCCATGGTAGATATATGGTCAATCCTAACCTATCTTTAATTGGACAACACAGCGACAGCTTGACAACGATCGACAGGCCACGGAAGATATATGGTTAATCCTAACCTATCTTTAATTGGACAACACAGTTTCAGCTTGACAATGATCGACATGCCACGGAAGATATATGGTCAATCCTAACCTACCTTTGATTGCACAACACAGTGACAGCTTGACAACGGCCGACAGGCCACGGCAGATATATGGTCAATCCTAACCTACCTTTGATTGCACAACACAGTGACAGCTTGACAACGACCGACAGGCCACGGAAGATATATGGTTAATCCTAACCTACCTTTGATTGCACAATACAGTGACAGCTTGACAACGACCGACAAGCCACGGCAGATATATGGTCAATCCTAACCTACCTTTGATTGCACAACACAGTGACAGCTTGACAACGACCGACAGGCCACGGAAGATATATGGTTAATCCTAACCTACCTGTGATTGCACAACACAGTGACAGCTTGACAACGACCGACAGGCCACGGCAGATATATGGTCAATCCTAACCTACCTTTGATTGCACAACACAGTGGCAGCTTGACAATGATCGACATGCCACGGAAGATATATGGTCAATCCTAACCTACCTTTGATTGCACAACACAGTGACAGCTTGACAACGGCCGACAGGCCACGGCAGATATATGGTCAATCCTAACCTACCTTTGATTGCACAACACAGTGACAGCTTGACAACGACCGACAGGCCACGGCAGATATATGGTTAATCCTAACCTACCTTTGATTGCACAATACAGTGACAGCTTGACAACGACCGACAAGCCACGGCAGATATATGGTCAATCCTAACCTACCTTTGATTGCACAACACAGTGACAGCTTGACAACGATCGACAGGCCACGGCAGATATATGGTTAATCCTAACCTACCTTTGATTGCACAATACAGTGACAGCTTGACAACGACCGACAAGCCACGGCAGATATATGGTCAATCCTAACCTACCTTTGATTGCACAACACAGTGACAGCTTGACAACGATCGACAGGCCACGGAAGATATATGATTAATCCTAACCTATCTTTAATTGGACAACACAGCGACAGCTTGACAACGATCGACAGGCCACGGAAGATATATGGTTAATCCTAACCTATCTTTAATTGGACAACACAGCGACAGCTTGACTACGACCGACAGGCCACAGAGCAGTCTGGCCTACACCGCTCCACTATCAAATAAACCTCTGTACAAAATACGCCTTTAAGCACGCACAATTACTTAAGTCTATCACTAAATTAAAATTAAACATTACGAGCTCAACCTACCAACAATCATCACTCAAAAAAATTACATTAAAATATCAAATTACGTTTCATATATTCAAAATAACATTCTGAATCGTGAAAAATATACGCCAACCAATAAATTGCTGCTGTATTTTTAATTCTCACAATTATTATCCCATTGCGGTAGACATACGAGCTCAGCTCGTGCCGGCCGTTCCGGACTCAATGCCGACATACGAGCTGGACTCGTACTGCTATTAGCAATGCTATTGCTCACGTAGTTCTTTAAAAATCCAACAGATAGCGTTTGAATGCTCTCGTGTAAGTATTTGGGAATACAAATATACAGCTGAATTTTGTTTTGCGTGTTGGCTAAACTCAGTGTCAGTTTTTGATTTATTGTTTGTTTACACGCTGTGTTTATGTTAGTGTGCTGTCTGAGCTGTCTTCCATTGACCTAGTTTTGTTGTCAAGTGTTTGTTTGATTTATTTGATTAAAGTTTACGTTTATTATTTGAATTATGGATCGTACAAAACAATTAGATGATGATGAAGTGGAAATGTTATTAGATAGTGATTATAGCTGTAGTAATGAGTCAACTGTAAGTGACAGAAGTGAAGACGATGTAATTGTGTCCAGTGCTAAGAGAGCAAATTCTAGTTTACAAATTGAAGTAGGCATTGACTACGAAAGTGATATTGGAAATAATAATAGTGTAAGTGTTTTTGACAACATCTGTTCAGATGATGATTTTGTTGCTGCTTCAGATGACGAAATAGGTAAGTCTAGTTATACATTTGTTCGGTATTTATGCACTTTCTTGCCACCTCACGGATTTTCAAAATTTCTTCTCCACTAGCTTAAAAACGATCTATATTTTCATGAAACATATTTTTTTTCGTGCGGAAATGTCATTTTATTACGAAAAATAACGAAAAAGGAGATGCTGGAATTGAGGTTATGTGCGTAAGTAAACACTAATATAGGACGATTTCACTAGAATGTTTATTTAATTTTCACAATATTATGAAGCAATTTAATGTATTTTATAACAATTCACATACATTTATTTTATTTGTATGTTAAAATGATGTTTATACAACTATTTTATGACAATTAAATAAAGCTGAATTTATATTCTTACCAATCAATCAATACACTACGAAGTACCTGTTTAATGTTTACAAAGTAACATTTAATTTGGTACGATACCACTGTTCCAATGTCATATTGATGCCACTGCCACTGCCTATATGAATCGTTTTATTGTGGCTCATCATTAATAAGTTTATTTTTATATTTTGCTACTATTTTGCCTCCTGGGGAAGCTGCAATATAATTTTAATTATATCACCTGTTTTTATTAATTTCAAAATTAAAATATTATTTTCCACTAAGCGTTATTGAATTCACGCCATTTTTACAGTGTACAGTACTTACAGTGAGCTAAAATAAAATGGATTGTGTAGGCCCTTGTGGTATTTTACTTTTTGGAGCTATTGCTCTAAGTTACGATAGAATATTAGATTTCTTGATTGCACACGGTGTTTTGAAGAAATCAATTATGTGTCCTGATTGTGGTGAGAACGAACTGAAGCTGAATAGGCAAACACTATACTTTCGTTGTTTGAAACCCATCTCGAAGAGGAAACAGAGGCCAAGGAAGTGTGACTGCAGAGTGTCTGCGCGTGAAGGAACATTCATTGAAAAAACACACATTTCAATCCAGAAGCTATGGAGATTTGTGGCTTTTATGCTTCTCCAAAATCCTCCACGCCAGCACATCTTGCAAGAGGAACTGGGATTATCAGCGCACAGCGTCGTCGATTGGTATTCCTTCTGCCGAGAGGTCTTGATCGACGACGCTCTACGTAGCAGCGAAAGGATAGGTGGACCCGGCAAAATCGTCGAGATAGACGAAGCGAAGTTTGGTCGATCCAAGTACAATCGTGGCCGTTATATTCAGGTAATTAATTAATATTAATAACATTATTGTTACGTAACTTTTACTATCATAATATAGCTGAACAAAATACGATTTATCATATAATTACATTTGAGGAACAAGCCAGGAACTCTAATTTAACGCAAATTTCAAATAGCGGCCATTATATCATCATTACAAAAACTAATTAATAATTACACACACGAATTCTCATATATAAACGCCGAAGGGACGGCCGGCAGGCCGTCCCGGAGGCCAGAAACTCAAATATAACGGAAATTTCGAATAGTGGCTACTACACGAACATTATAAAAACAAACTATTAATCATAGAACACGAATTCTCATATCTAAACGCCGAAGGGACGGCCGGTAGGCCGTCCCGGAGGCCAGAAACTCAAATCTAACGCAAATTTCGAATAGTGGCTACTACACGAACATTATAAAAACAAACTATTAATCATAGAACACGAATTCTCATATCTAAACGCCGAAGGGACGGCCGGCAGGCCGTCCCGGAGGCCAGAAACTCAAATCTAACGCAAATTTCGAATAGTGGCTACTACACGAACATTATAAAAACAAACTATTAATCATAGAACACGAATTCTCATATCTAAACGCCGAAGGGACGGCCGGCAGGCCGTCCCGGAGGCCAGAAATTTAAATCTAACGCAGTTTTCGAATAGTGGCTACTACACGAGCATTACAAAAACAAACTATTAATCATAGAACACGAATTCTCATATATTAAAGCCGGCTAGACAATTTATTTTATCGCAAATCTATAATTTTGTTTAAGTATATGTTATGTTATTATAGTTCATTTTAAGTTAGAGTATGTCAGCTCATGTTTAGTTAAGTTAGGTTATTTTAAAACTATTTTGAAATCATTATAATATAATGTTCTTTTATAGGGTCAATGGGTGTTTGGTGGCATCGAAAGGGGAAGTAACAAGAGTTTCTACATTCCTGTAGAGACCCGCGATGCCACCACCCTTCTAGCAATCCTGCACGATTGGGTATTTCCTGGTACTACCATAATGAGTGACTGCTGGAAGGCGTACCAAAACCTCCAACAACAAGGCTTCGACCACTTCACGGTGAACCACTCCGTGTACTTTGTTGACCCCGATACTGGAGCACACACAAACACCGTGGAACGCTCGTGGCGAGAAGTACGAGCCACAGTGCCACGTTACGGGGTTAGCAAAGAACACTATTGTGGATACTTAGCTGAATACCAGTTTAAGCGAAAGTATCCACGGGGTGAGCGGATCCACAGATTCTTCGTTGCGGCTGCTAGGTTATATCCACCTAAGTATTAAGGTAATCCACTTATCTCTTACGATTTGAGTGTAAACATTTAAGTTTAGTAGAATAAAAGTATGTTTATTAACATTCAAGTTTTATATGCAATATATATATATATATAATTTTTTCAGCTTCCTTGGTTCTCTTCCACCATCGGCCATTCAGCTTCTACTCCTTCTCACCACATCGGACACGTATTGATTTCTCCAAGATACCATGTGCAATCAAGAAAAATAATATTTTATCGTAACTTAAGCTATAATTCTAAAAGAAAATCCCACAAGGGCATAACTTTGTTCTGTTTTGCTAAATATATTTTTCAAACAAAATATGATTGTTTATTTTTTTATATTCCTTTTTTTCTGTACAGTAGCTAAGTAGTTATAAGGTATAGAAGCAGTGATTTGGTTAGCATTGAAATAGGATAGCTTGTGGAACAGGGGATATGGAATTATGAGATGATGACGAAGACAGTGCTTTTGGAGTTTATTTAGTGAAGAAAAAACAGTTATCAGAAGTGTTGCGTGTAAGTTGAAAATAGTTGTATAAACATCATTTTAACATACAAATAAAATAAATGTATGTGAATTGTTATAAAATACATTAAATTGCTTCATAATATTGTGAAAATTAAATAAACATTCTAGTGAAATCGTCCTATATTAGTGTTTACTTACGCACATAACCTCAATTCCAGCATCTCCTTTTTCGTTATTTTTCGTAATAAAATGACATTTCCGCACGAAAAAAAATATGTTTCATGAAAATATAGATCGTTTTTAAGCTAGTGGAGAAGAAATTTTGAAAATCCGTGAGGTGGCAAGAAAGTGCATAATTACCCATTTGTTCAGCCTATCACAAGTAGGCCTAACCCTATTGTACAAAATAGCTGTCAATCTACTTTGACAACAAATGACAGAGACTCAATTAGTACTATTTCTATGCCTAATGATGTCCCTACTACCTCTACAACCAATACAAACGCAGTTAAGAGGAAAATTTCCAATAACCCTAAAGTAAAAACAAGTAAAAAACCTAAACTTAAATTTTGTGACACTGATTGGCCCTGGGTTGATTCTCCAAATTTCCCTAAAGCAGTAAATTTTTGTGGAGTACCAGGCATAAATGTACTTTCACTGCGCAGTTTAGATAATGTTCCAAATGAATTAGATTGTTTCATGCAATTTGTTGGAAATGAATTTTGGGAAATGATTTGTGTTGAAACAAATGATTATGCAAAAAAAGTTCTAAATTTAGCTGGTCGAAAAGTGCTAAAAACTGACCATAAATGGTTTGAGCTGACTAGTGATAAACTGAAAGCCTATTTTGCTCTATATGTAAATATGGGCCAAGTAAAAAAACCGGACATAAAAAAGTATTGGTCACAAAGAAAAATTATTGCTACCCCTTTTTATTCTGAAACAATGTCATACGAGCGTTTCTTCTCTATTTCAAAATTTTTACATTTTTATGATGATGAAATAGAAACTCAAATTAACAAAACAGACAAAATGGTAAACATCAGGCCTGTAATTAGATATTTAGAATCAAAATTTTTGCATATGTTAGAACCAGAAAAGGACATGGCACTAGATGAAACATTACTGAAAATGCGTTCTAGACTGAGTATAATTCAGTACAATCCTAAGAAAAGGGCTAGGTTTGGTGTAAAAATCTATAAGTTATGTGAGTCTTCAAGTGGCTACTGTTCTGTATTTAAAATTTATGTTGGTGATGACAAGAACTCTGAGCTCATGGCAAGTGAGGCTTTAGTCATGGATCTTATGCAACCTTTTTTTGAAACAGGTTGTACCGTGTACTTGGACAACTGGTATTCCTCACCTCTATTGTACAGTAAATTATTAGAGAAAAATATAAATGCAGCAGTTGGTACTGTGGTTTTGAATAGGAAGTGTATGCCACAAGCCTTCAAGGAAATTAAGTTAGAGAAAGGAGAAGCTGTGAAAAGGTCTGGCCGAGGCATTCTGGCAATAAAATGGTGTGACAGAAAAGATGTCCACATATTGACCACAGTTCACAAGGACATAGATATGAAGGTTGCTAAAACTGTAAAAAGGGGGAACAAGGAAGAGATTATTATGAAACCAACATGTGTAATTGACTACAATAAAGGCATGCTTGGTGTTGACAGGCAAGACCAAGTGTTATCATCATTTCCAATCATGCGCCTTACAATCAAGGCCTACAAAAAAAATATTTTTTTACCTCATGGCCATTTTTAATTCATTTGTTATTTTCAAAAAAATTAATAAAATTCAAAATATGCACTTTACTGACTATAGACTCAACTTAGTTGATCAACTTTTAGCTTCTGTAACACTTCCAGTTGCTACTACGCCAGGTCGAGCTCCAATTGGAGATTCGCCCCTTCAGCTTCAGGCAAAACAGTGGGGCCATTTCCCTGTACAAGTGCCAGCTACCACAAAGAAAAATGCAACAAGACCATGCAAAGTGTGTAGGGCTCAAAATAAAAGGTCTGAGACACGTTGGATGTGTGAAAAGTGTGAAGTGCCACTGCACATCGAACATTGTTTCAAGGTCTTTCACACAAAAGCTAATTACTAAAGTGTAAAGTACTGCCTGTAAATAGTGTATTTTTTAACTTTAAATATAAGTGCTTGTGACATTATATAGGCTAATCCAAGTAGGCATTCACCAAATTTACAAGACCTTCAGGAACATTTCACAAACAGAAGACCTGTAAGTAACATTATATAATTTTTTGGCATGTTATTATATTATCAATGTGTATGAAATTTGTTTTCTATGTAAAAAACAGTATAAGGTTTCAGAAAATAGTGATTAAATAAGATTTCAATAGTAAAAAAAAAATAAATAAATAAAATGGTTTAGTTTTTAAGTTTTATACATTATTTATTTTTTTATAAATAAACACAAATTGCAAAATAAATTTATATGAAAATCAGTTAGTCATTTATGTAGTTTAAAGACAATTTGTTTTTATATAAAAAGGTAAAGATTTCATATTTCTATCTATTATATTGTATATTTTACAAATTTTTAACTGAAACCTTGCATTATTAATGATTTTAAATGCTGCCAGTAGTGCTGTGAAGGCTAGAATACCTACTACCTAAATGGGTTAGTAAAATTTAATCAGGTTTTAAAAAGTAAACAATAAAAAGTACATTATTTATACAAAGCTTTTCTTCTTATTTTACATAGAATATTGATTTAGATATACTTTACCACCACCATTTATGTGATGAAATATAATAAGATATATATATATTTATGTTTTATTCGTAATCTGTAACAATATTTATGAAATGCACTTTTGTAGTAACGATTTTTTTAGATTGATTATAGAGTAACACAAAAAGTAAAAACAAAACATACATTAAGTTATGTTATATAAAAAAGTAATTACAAAGCCCTAAATCTGTAGGTTCCAAACACGTACATTAAATTATTGCAGTGAATGAAAATTTAGTAAACCAAAGTTGTTATTAGTTTTATATTTAAATATGCTGAATGTATTTCAATGGTTTGAATGGGTGGAAGTACTAAATGTTTTTAAAGTATATCTAGTTATAACTAATTCTGTAAATAGGATAATGTAAGACATTTTTGATAAATGTTATGTTTTTTTATAGTGTTTAAGTGAACAGAACAACATTTGTCTCACTATTCGGTACAAGACATTATATTATTATCAAAAAGTTCGTAAAAACTCATATTAATCAAGAACTCGTCCTAATTCATTTCAAGCCGGTTGTGGTACTGCACTGTTACCACTAAAACTGAATATATTTTCTTTAAATGCATAACATACGAGTGTATGAATGCTATTTAGATTGATTCAATATGCTCGAAGTGAAGCAAACAATCCCAACTCTCCCATTGATAATGGAGCACCTCCCTTCTAAAGTCAACACATCTGTTCGCTGTTTTTCATTACACAAAAGTCTGTGCAAACCAATTTAATTTATTTTAACGAAGTTCAAAATACCCAAGAGAAATTCTCATCAATTCCTACTGTACTAGATATATAAATTGGAATTAATTATACATCTATTATAATTTATACATTATAGATACTATTTGAATAGTCATAAGTTGAATTATATAGTATTATACTTTGGTTTTTACTTTACGATTTTTCAATATTAAACCAATTCCTACCGATTTAAAGTATAATACACGAGTTTTAAGAAAATGTATTTCTTGAATACAGAAAATACGTGATTTTATGTTACTTAAACCAAAAAAGGAATTACAAAACCCCAAATCAGTAGGATTTATGCATATAGATGATTGAAGCATTATAATATGGATTCAATGAAAGTTGTTAGTTTTATAATAAAAAATGCAGCTAAACACACCCAACTCACAAACATGAACAGAGGATTTTTGTGAATGTTGGGTACACATACCACCGTATGTGAATGAGTGGCTGGCAGGAACAAACCACTGTTTTACTTTCAGTCGTACGAGTTTAGGTTTTTGGGTAGGTTTTCGACTGCAATATTATAAAGGTGATAAATATCTATTCAATACCACTACTATTCTATGGGAGGATGGGTGAGGCAATACAATTGTTGGTGTACAGGAGGATGGGTGGGGCAATACAACTGTTGGTGTACAGAAGGGTGGGTGGGGCAATACAACTGTTGGTGTACAGTAGGGTGGGTGGAGCAATACTACTGTTGGTGTACTGGAGGGCGATTAGGGCAGTACTACTGTTTGTGTACGGGAGGGTGGGTGGGGCAATACAACTGTTGGTATACAGGAGGGTGGGTGGGGCAATACCACTGTTGGTGTACGGGAGGGCAGGTGGGACAATACAACTGTTGGTGTACAGGAGGGTGGGTGGGGCAATACCACTTTTGGTGTATGGGAGGGCAGGTGGAGCAATACTACTGTTGGTTTACAGGAGGGTGGGTGGGGCAATACCACTGTTGGTGTACGGGAGGGTAGGTGGGGCAATACAACTGTTGGTGTACGGGAGGGTGGGTGGGGCAATACCACTGTTGGTGTACAGTAGGGTGGGTGGGGCAATACAACTGTTGGTGTACAGGAGGGTGGGTGGGGCAATACAAATGTTGGTGTACAGGAGGGTAGGTGGGGCAATACCACTGTTGGTGTACAGGAGGGTAGGTAAGGCAATACCACTGTTGGTGTACAGGAGGGTGGGTGGGGCAATACAACTGTTGGTGTACAGGAGGGTGGGTGGGGCAATACCACTGTTGGTATACAGGAGGGTGGGTGGGGCAATACCACTGTTGGTGTACAGGAGGGAAGGTGGGGCAATACCACTGTTGGTATACAGGAGGGTAGGTGAGGCAATACCACTGTTAGTGTACAGGAGGGTGGGTGAGGCAATACCACTGTTGGTGTACAGGAGGGTGGGTGGGGCAATACAACTGTTGGTGTACAGGAGGGTGGGTGGGGCAATACCACTGTTGGTGTACGGGAGGGTGGGTGGGGCAATACCACTGTTGGTGTACAGGAGAGAAGGTGAGGCAATACCACTGTTGGTGTACAGGAGGGTGGGTGGGGCAGTACCCCTGTTGGTGTACAGGAGGGTAGGTGAGGCAATACCACTGTTGGTGTACAGGAGGGTGGGTGGGGCAATACCACTGTTGGTGTACAGGAGGGTGGGTGGGGCAATACCACTGTCGGTGTACGGGAGGGTGGGTGGGGCAATACCACTGTTGGTGTACGGGAGGTTGGGTGGGGCAATACCACTGTTAGTGTACAGGAGGGAAGGTGAGGCAATACCACTGTTGGTGTACAGGAGGGCAGGTGGGGCAATACCACTGTTGGTGTACAAGAGGGAAGGTGAGGCAATACCACTGTTGGTGTACAGGAGGGTGGGTGGGGCAGTACCACTTTTGGTGTACAAGAGGATAGGTGAGGCAATACCACTGTTGGTGTACAGGAGGGTGGGTGGGGCAATACCACTGTTGGTGTACAGGAGGGTGGGTGGGGCAATACCACTGTTGGTGTACAGGAGGGTGGGTGGGGCAATACCACTGTTGGTGTACGGGAGGGTGGGTGGGGCAATACCACTGTTGGTGTACAGGAGGGTGGGTGGGGCAATACCACTGTTGGTGTACAGGAGGGTAGGTGAGGCAATACCACTGTTGGTGTACAGGAGGGTGGGTGGGGTAATACCACTGTTGGTGTACAGGAGGGTGGGTGGGGCAATACCACTGTTGGTGTACAGGAGGGTGGGTGGGGCAATACCACTGTTGGTGTACGGGAGGGCAGGTTGAGTAATACTACTGTTCGCATATACATATTCGTCCTCCTTAATACAAATTTAAACATCGGATAAAAGAATTATTATGTTTGTAAAAAGCTAAGCTATGTACATTAATTTATGTCACACCAGCCGCGGCGATGTACCCAGGTTTCTAGAATATAATAATACACTTAATTATTACAATCATTCGACGGATTTCGTTTTAATAATTGTTAGTAAAGGGATAAGGAAATAATGCTCCATTATTTTCACAACATATTGTGTAATTATTATACACAACACTTTGTATGTTTGAATTTATAAAAGAACAAAATTAAAACTATTATGAAATTTACACAGCATAACAAATATTTATTATTTTTTTTGGCCATTTGCATTTATGGATTAAGATCTTAAAATAATTGTTACTCCAATTGTTTGTGTGTGTGTTTTTTTTATGTTAAGTTAATTTACGGATCATGTATTATGGTAAATCTATTGATATATTGGTATAACATCGATAGATAATTACAAAGTCATTCGTTGTAAGGAAATTTGATGTAAGACATAATTGTTTGTATTTCAAGTATGGCTTAACGAGATTAAATGGAATATTGAAATATAATTGGTTCTAGTTCTTGAGAGAAATATATAACTATGCACTGAGAGAGTATTTGTTCCAGGGTAAGAGTACCAATAATCAAATGCATATATGTGTAATGGAGAATGGAGGTTATATACGGCAGAGGTTCAATATTTAACTACAAACACAACATTGATGGTCTATAGTAGATCCAAGCCAAGGGAAACTTGGCAGACCCTATTGGCGGACTTTGTGTGAATGATTATATATTTTAACTGAATTTGGGATATACTTAATGGACATTTTTAATGAATTAATGTAATAAATGCAAATTTTATTAATTACCAATTTAATGTATTGCCAAGATACAAGGTTATAATATATGTAATGAACCTTACATGAACTTTGAAGTAAAGGAGCTTTAGTTATCTTTTAACTGACAAATATTATTAACATTTTAATTCTTAATGTATGCTGATCTAAATTTAACGGGGAGTTAGGGTAGATAGATCGACGATATTCATTTATGAGAAAAAAGCTCAATTATACCCATTTTTAGGAGTATATCTTAATTATTTTAGTAAAAATATGATCTGTTGAAAGGTAATACTTTAATAATGTCGTTGCTTAAATCAGATAAAGTTGATTCAAAGTAATTCCCCCTACATTTAAATTCATTTGATGACTTAAAAATATATAAATGACACAAAGGTTGTGATTATAAAAGCAATAAAACAACCTCACACTTATCACGAGCTGAAATATAGATAAAAATAAGGTTCCAAATGAAAGGAAATGTGTGCAGTAAATTTGACGCTTTCTAGTTTAGGTCGGTCTCAGTGAGACATTACTGTGTGGTCGATAGCACTGCCCCAGTTTCCGGAACTCAAAGACAACTTCTATCGGAGTGGATTCTTAAGCTTTACAACACAGTACTCAGTGTGGTCTGTATTACCACTAATAGACATTTACATGCTAATTTGTGTGTTTTTATTGTTACTTAAAATTCTTTACTATATACATATCAATAAAAATAATTTGTATATAAAATCAATTCTAACACTAATAAATCTGACAAACAAACCAATAAATATCCTATTCATGGTTCCTAAATTATAAAAATTACCTCATTTAAACAATATAATTATTTAGTTCTTTCATAATAGTTACATTTCATAATAACTTTAATGTTGTAACAACGTGTAACATATTTTGAGAATTCATTTATATCATGTCCAGTGACAGAACATATGATATACCATACAAGTGTGGAATAAATATTGGCATATGTAAAAAAGTACTGCAATATGTAGTGTTAATCCGTAAGTTAGGTTATAGCTGCCAGAAAGATATAATGCATCACGACCCTATGAGGCCAATTATACTCATACAAAATACTATTAAGTAAGGAATGGTTGAATATGAGAGTGGTCCATTCAAACCCAATGGTCCTATAAATGATGTATTTAGGGCGTACGTGAACAGAATTCAAGTCCCTCGGGGTTGGTATATTAATCCGGGAGTGAGGCACTGACTTCTATTGCAGGGTGCCGCGAAGGCTCCCGAGTAAATTTGGGACATTTGTCAACAGTATGCAAGCCTCTTGTGTTTGGTATGGTAACCTGAGAGGGTAGCAGTAACTTCTGTAACAGTGTCTCAAGGGCTGACATGGTTTAGTGTCTTCTCATTTATGTAGTCTCTATTTTAATTTTAATTGTTTTGTGGGGGGTCACTTTCCCAGTGTATGCGTACTGAGGTTGCAGATAGGAAAATAAATTTAATCAACTGAATTTATTTTACTGGTGTCAAATATAAAAAAAGAAATAAAATATATAAATTTTCTCTTTACAAATTGTTTTTACCCATATTAGGTGCTTAAGACGTAGAGCATTATATACTATTTTACTGTAATTATATTATTTATATTTTTAACTATATATATTTATAGTCAAAAATACTCTTTATACCTAGCAAAACACACATTATATACACTTTAAAATGTATAGGTGTAAATTAATATATTCATGAATATATATTTATACATGATATGAACAAATATAAAAAACTAAACATTTGTTGCTTATGTCAAACTAAATGCGTCATACGTTTCAGTGATATTTTGTTTCCGAATCGGTCCTTCTAATGAATTAACCTCAAAAATTATAAATTATACATTTTAGAAGAAGAACCTGCAAAACGGATAAATAAAACGTTAGAAATGTAACATGGTCTAAGTAACAAACGTATGCAATTAAACAGAAACTGATCTAATATTTTGTTTGGTTTGTTTATTTTGTTAGACTTATTGTTATTCGTATTATGAAACTATCATGAGTAATGTATAAAATATATGTAATTGGAGTTTTCTGCAATGAAATATATGTATTTCCCCGTAACTGGAGTTTTCTTAGCTTAGATCAATTCTACTCCCAGTGTTTTTGAGACTTTCCAATCATTCTACTCGATGCGTCATCACCCATCCACTTATGCAAGTGTACGATTGTAACAAAACCTTTCTTTTTTTAGAACCGGTATTTTTGCAAAATCGTCAAATTTAACAGGAGTAAGATTAGGTTAGTTTAACTCGATTAACTAGTAATAAAACATGTATTGCTATGTGTTAATCATGTATTACCATTGCATTACATCAATTGTACGTTGATTTTAATATTACCACCAATTAAACTTTATTATATCTCATCCAAAAAACATTTATTTAAGAAATATTAGTTTTAATCCAAATATAAACCAAATAATACGTCAAATATACTTGAAACTTTCCAAACGCTGAATGAGAAGCAATAGCGTTGCCTGTGAATATATTTGTGTAATGGGCTCTGGTTAAGTTCTAAGTTGTCAATGACTTGCAGGTAGTTGCCAAGTCACATTATTGTAGGTTAGTTTGGGAGAGGGATTTCACATATCACATTAATACAATATCTGGTTGGTTTTCCTCACATAGACTAAAGTGCCATTATTAATTAACTTCAGGAAATACCCCTTGACTGACTACATTTTAAAGAGCCAATTATAATCCTTACGAGTATTATATACACTGTTACAGTAAGGACAACTTTGATGACAGAGTAATTAACCGGAAGATACATTAAATGGGTTGTATGAATGGTTATTTATTTTGACTTTCAGAACAAATTTGTTTTCGATTATAGACTTAGCTGTCAGCTCTTAGTTAGGCTAACAAAGAAAAGTTGTAACAAAGTCCGATTAAAAAAGTATATACCAAATGTTGTCAAAGAGCCTTTCTACACTATACACCTTGATAACATGTACATACGTACTACCAGTTTACAAAACATGTTGAAGGCTCTAAAACCCAATTTTACAGGATAAGTTAAATGTATTATTAATATATCCCTTCCCTAATTGGAGCAATATGGTGTACAGGGCGGAAATTAACATTTATTTTATGAATAATACCTAGTTCAAAAAATGTTTTTGACTAATGGAATATTAAGTTCTAAAATCGGTATACTACATTGAAAAACAACTAGAAATGTCGTAATAAATTCTTTCTGGAATAGATTTCAAAAGACCTAAAATAACTCTCGGTATATAATAATCGCTAAGTAAGAAATTAACGCTTCCTTCAGAAGCTCGACCTTTTTTAAATGAAATAGTTTTTGTAGAGAGAACTCATTAAGCAACCACACTGGGCTTTTCTTGTCCATCAAGGGATGAACAGTTGATTGCATCATTTTCTTATAGTTCTGAAACATAAAATACTCCTTTTACTAGCTGTAAAACTGAGTAAGTTATTTTAAATTGTAAAGGTGTATATAGTCATTTAATAGCTTTACATTGATGAATTAAATAGATCCATTATTATTCATTATTCATCTCTAAGACGCCGATCGTAGAGATATGGGCGAATATGAGGAGTGTATGAGTGTGATGAGTGTAGTCATTGTTACTATCTGAGTTCGACTTAGCTCAGAAAGGACTATTTATTAATAGCCCAATACCCAGGGCAACTATGGGACCTGCAGCTTTACGTGGAATCGGAACCACGTAGTGTTGGTCTGATTTTCAGCTAACTGACAAGTCTGACACTCATTCTCTCCCCCATTCTACATCTGAACCTTGACTACCATTCAACACGGACACTCCAGACTTCTCTTACATTTAAATATTGTTAAGTTAAAAATGATATATTTTTCTGTACAGTAATTACATAGTTAGAAAATATAACTTAGTTATATACCCAGAAGTGCTATCAGCTTGAAAACACCCTCCATAACACCCCTTATGTACAAACCTTGAATCGTGTTCTCGATTGTATAAAGCATATTCCGTTTCACTTACACACATTTAAAGGCTCACGGTGTTCATACAGAGATAACAAGCAACATATTATTTTGTGTTAGCTGATTATCACACTCATACCAACAGTAAATACCAACAGCCAATCGGACTGCGTATAACTAGTCTTGACACAGTGCTCTAAATATTAAGTTAGAGGCGCAGAGAGTTCATACAGAGATAACAAGCAACTGATTACTTTTTATTGGCTGATTGTCACACTCATACTAACAGGGAATTGGACTCCGTATAACTAGTCTTGACACAATGCTCTAAATATTAAGTTAGAGGCCCACGGTGTTCATACAGAAATAAAAGGCAACAGATTACTTTGTGTTGGCTGATTGTCATACTCATACCAACAGTAGATTGGACTCCGTATAACTAGTCTTGACACAGTGCTCTAAATATTAAGTTAGAGGCACACGATGTTCATACAGAGATAACAAGCAACAGATTATTTTGTGTTAGCTGATTATCACACTCATAACAACAGTAGATTGGACTCCGTATAACTAGTCTTGACACAGTGCTCTAAATATTAAGTTAGAGGCCAATGGTGTTCATACAGAGATAACAAGCAACAGATTACTTTTTATTAGCTGATTGTCACACTTATACTAACAGTAAATTTGACTCCGTATAACTAGTCTTGACACAATGCTCTAAATATTAAGTTAGAGGCCCGCGGTATGCATACAGAGATAACAAGCAACAGATTACTTTTTGTTGTCTGATTGTCATACTCTAACATCAGTACATTGGACTCCGTATAACTAGTCTTGACACAGTGCTCTAAATATTAAGTTAGAGGCCCGCGGTATGCATACAGAGATAAAAAGCAACAGATTACTCTTTGTTGTCTGATTGTCACACTCTAACATCAGTAGATTGGACTCCGTATAACTAGTCTTGACACAGTGCTCTAAATATTTAGAGGCTCACGGTGTTCATACAGAGATAACAGGCAACAGATTACTTTGTGTTGGCTGATTGTCACACTCTAACAACAGTAAATTGGACTCCGTATAACTAGTCTTGACACAGTGCTCTAAATATTAGGTTAGAGGCCCACGGTGTTCATACAGAGATAACAAGCAACAGATTACTTTGTGTTGGCTGATTGTCACACTCATACCAACAGTAGATTGGACTCCGTTTAACTAGTCTTGACACAGTGCTCTGAATATTAAGTTAGAGGCCCACGGTGTTCATACAGAGATAACAAGCAACAGATTACTTTGTGTTGGCTGATTGTCACACTCATACCAACAGTATATTGGACTCCGTATAACTAGTCTTGCCACAGTGATCTAAATTTTAAGTTAGAGGCCCACGGTGTTCATACACAGATAACAAGCTACAGATTACTTATTATTAGCTGATTGTCACACTCTAACAACAGTAGATTGGACTCCGTATAACTAGTCTTGACACAGTGCTCTAAATATTAAGTTAGAGGCCCACGGTGTTCATACAGAGATAACAAGCAGCAGATTACTTTTTATTGGCTGATTGTCACACTCATACTAACAGTAAATTGGACTCCGTATAACTAGTCTTGACACAGTGCTCTAAATATTAAGTTAGGGGCTCACGGTGTTCATACAGAGATAACAGGCAACATAATACTTTGTGTTGGCTGATTGTCATACTCATACCAACAGTAGATTGGACTCCGTATAACTAGTCTTGACACAGTGCTCTAAATATTAAGTTAGAGGCCCACGGTGTTCATACAGAGATAACAAGCAACAGATTACTTTTTATTTGCTGATTGTCACACTCTATCATCATCAAATTGGACTCCGTGTAACTAGTCTTGACACAGTGCTCTAAATATTAAGTTAGAGGCCCACGGTGTTCATACAGAGATAACAAGCAACAGATTACTCTTTGTTGTCTGATTGTCATACTCTAACATCAGTAGATTGGACTCCGTATAACTAGTCTTGACAAAGTGTTCTAAATATTAGGTTAGAGGCCCACGGTGTTCATACAGAGATAATAAGCAACAGATTACTTTGTGTTGGCTAATTGTCACACTCATACCAACAGTAGATTGGACTCCCTATAGCTAGTCTTGACAAAATGCTCTAAATAATAAGTTAGAGGCCCACGGTGTTCATACAGATATAACCAGCAACAGATTACTTTGTGTTGGCTGATTTTCACACTCATACCAACAGTAGATTGGACTCCGTATAACTAGTCTTGACACAGTGCTCCAAATACAGTATTAAGTTAGAGGCCCACGGTGTTCATACAGAGATAATAGGCAACAGATTACTTTGTGTTGGCTGATTGTCACACTCATATCAACAGTAAATTGGACTCCGTATAACTAGTCTTGACACAGTGCTCTAAATATAAGGTTAGAGGCCCACGGTGTTCATACAGAGATAACAAGCAACAGATTACTTTGTGTTGGCTGATTGTCACACTCTAACAACAGTAGATTGGACTCCGTATAATTAGTCTTAATACAGTGCTCTAAATATTAAGATAACGGAGATCTCATAGCTTATTGGCTTCTCACACTTGACAAAATAAGTTTGCGGTAAAAAGGTTTGGGTTATAGAATATATAAATAAACATAGTGCAAAAATGGCCTCTGATTTTGTTCTTGTAGTAATATTAAGTATTTTTATACTTAAACAAGTTAAAAAATTATAAATAAATAAAAATACGGTAAAGTTGAATTCGTTGTACAAATTTACCAATTTTGGAAGTTGTTCGATATTTTGATATCCACTCATAAGCTGAAACCTAGCATTCTTTTATACTTCCCCTATAGCACCTCATTATAGTTCTATATTAAATGAGTATCAATAAATCTAAATTCGTATCGATTAACTATTGAATAAACCATCTGCTTTAATTATTATAGTCACTTTATAGTATCGTGCGTGTTATATAGTTTCAATTTATGTTCGGACATCCCATGCAGAAAACTACATATACAATCCTACTTTCTAGCGTCCATAACAGATAACAAACTGGCCTTAGTTAATACATTAACTTTTTCAGGAGTAAAAGGATAGGTTTAGCATAACAACTTTATACGAACGAACAAACGAGCAGAAAATTGTATTTAAAGGCTATCTAATTTTGTGAATTCAACAATTAAGTGCAATTTTGATCGGGAATTATGGGAACCCTCAAATATCAGAAATTAGCTTACTACTAAGCATTGGCAAGTCGGGTTTTTTAGGTAGTAAACAATTTCAGATGATTTCTCAAAACTATTCTCAAAGTGAAATTTTTTTGTTTGTATTGAACTCTTCATCACATAACATTTTAAAGTTTCAAAATTTGGTAGATCACAATAAATATAAAACCCAATAATTTAATTTTAATTCTGAAAAACATCTGAATTATGACTTATACGAGTATACTAGATCACAGTCTTTTGAAATTTTAAGCTAGCGAAACTTTTTAGTGTAATTTAGTTAGAAAGTTTGTGGCTCAGTTACACAAAACTCTCTTACAATTTATCTACATGTTTCTACATGGAATATACAATAACAAGAATATTACAGAGGTGAGTCAGATCAACCAATCTACAGCACTCTGTCTGGTGCCATCCAACACTTTGATACCAGATCACTTTCTGAAAACAATTCTCCAATTATGACTACAAAGTAAAAGACCCTTATTCAGCTCAATCACTGTTATTGGTTACATTTTGCTAGTGAACAAACGTCCTACAACACAGTAATACGGCATAAGTAATGTATTTTAGTTATACTACAATAGTTGATCCCAACAAATTACGTTGGCATCCTGACACTAAAGGATTTAGCAAAACAATATCCAGTTTACCAAATGTTTGTAAACTATCCCTCGGATCACATCTAAAGTGTTTTCATACAAATAATATTATATAGTTAAAAATAAATTGACAGCGAAAGGATCATACTTTTAAAGGTATGATATTCCTTTAAAATATTTAACTGCAATAAACAGATTATTAATAACTGTAATATTACATACAATTACATACTTTATTTATCAATTCCAAATACAAAACCTTAAAATCTACACTGCAATGCAAATTTGAAAATACACCAACTCCTTTATTCACATTACTAACCCATCATACTTATAAAAACATGTACTGAGTATTTACAATTATTTTGTACTTATATAGAGATAATATTTGTGCCCCTTAGTATCAACATTGCACTATCTGAGCTGGACCTAAATAAATTTACATTTAGGATTCTTTGATGCTTCAGTACGCCTACAATTGAGGCTCGAATAATTCTTAATATACTTACATCAATGTGGAGTTTAATTTTGCCATCTGTTTATACTTCTTAAATAACCATATTTCATCGTTACTGCCTGATTTGTACAAGTGAATTCAATGTAACTTTACATTACGCAGGTGTTCCAAGTCTAATTTAAGTCACTGTTTGTAAAAATGTATCTACAATCATTTTGTCTCAATATTATATAAACAACATGTGTATTGCAACTCTAACACTTTGTGTTCTGTATGCAATGCTATTCACTTAAAGAATTGTTACTTATTTTCTACGAACAAGACAAATGAAGCTTTTATTGTAGATATAATATAGGGTTCCATTTAAATATTTTTCTACAATCTACAAGTAGTAATTCAATTGAAGGAAAGAAAATGACAAGAAAAGCGTTAGATATATTTCGAAATGGACTATTATCGAAGACTTTCATGGAAGAAAATTATATAGTTATGAAAAGCTCGGTGTTTTATTGTGGAAGCCTATTTTCATTCAAAGTAGAGTCTGCTGCATGAATACGAAGAGTAATAGTACGTAGAACGTTTTGTAAAGAAAGTGACTGTAGAGTAAGTTATTTCCAAGTTACAGTTAGGTCTGTGGAAGGACCGCGTAGAGTAGTAGGTCGATAATTTCATAAAGAAAATTGTTGTAGAGTGAGCTAGTATCGGGTTACAATCATGTCTGTGGGAGGACTATATAGTAGAGTAGTGGTACATAGATTAGTGGTAAGTAGGAAGTTCCATAAAGGAAGTGGTTGTAGAGTGATCTAGTGGCAGGACACAATTATGTCTGTGGGAGGACTACATAGTGTAGAAGTAATTAAAGAGTTTCATAAAGGAAGTAGTTGGAGAGTGAGCTAGTGGCAGGTCACAATTATGTCCGTAGGAGGACTACATAGTGTAGTAGTAATTAAAGAGTTTCATAAAGGAAGTAGTTGTAGAGTGAGCTAGTGGCAGGTCACAATTATGTCCGTAGGAGGACTACATAGTGTAGTAGTAATTAAAGAGTTTCATAAAGGAAGTAGTTGTAGAGTGAGCTAGTGGCAGGTCACAATTATGTCCGTAGGAGGACTACATAGTGTAGTAGTAATTAAAGAGTTTCATAAAGGAAGTAGTTGTAGAGTGAGCTAGTGGCAGGTAACAATTATGTCTGTGGTAGGACTACATAGGTAGTAGTAATTTAAGAGTTTCATAAATGAAGTAGTTGTAGAGTGAGCTAGTGGTAGGTAACAATTATGTTTGTGGAAGGACCACCTAGTGTAGTAGTATTAAGGAGTTTCATAAAGGAAGTAATTGTAGAGTGAGCTAATGGCAGGTCACAATTATGTCTGTGGTAGGACTACATAGTAGAGTAGTGGTACATAGAGTAGTGGTAAGTAGGAAGTTTCATAAAGGAAGTAGTTGTAGAGTGAGCTAGTGGCTGGTCACAATTATGTCAGTGGGAGGACCACGTAGTGTAGTAGTATTAAAGAGTTTCATAAAGGAAGTAATTGTAGAGTGAGCTAGTGGCAGGTCACAATTATGTCTGTGGTAGGACTACATAGTGTAGTAGTAATTAAAGAGTTTCATAAAGGAAGTAGCTGTAGAGTGAGCTAGTGGCAGGTCACAATTATGTCTGTGGGAGGACCACGTAGTGTAGTAGTAATTAAAGAGTTTCATAAAGGAAGTAGTTGTAGAGTGAGCTAGTGGCAGTTCACAATTATGTCTGTGGGAGGACTAAATAGTGTAGTAGTAATTAAAGAGTTTCATAAAGGAAGTAGTTGTAGAGTGAGCTAGTGGCAGGTCACAATTATGTCTGTGGTAGGACTACATAGTGTAGTAGTAATTAAAGAGTTTCATAAAGGAAGTAGTTGTAGAGTGAGCTAGTGGCAGGTCACAATTATGTCTGTGGTAGGACTACATAGTGTAGTAGTAATTAAAGAGTTTCATAAAGGAAGTAGTTGTAGAGTGAGCTAGTGGCAGGTCACAATTATGTCTGTGGGAGGACCACGTAGAGTAGTAAGTATTAACTAGAGTGTTTAATAAAAGAAGTAGTTTTAAACTGATATAGTGACAGGTTACAAGGAGGTCAAATGCCAATGTAAAGCCCTAAACTTATGGTAAATGTGCTAATTGTAAGTTTAGCTTGTTTTCTTTGGCTGTCATCTCTTTTTGGTATGTTTCAATAAGGTATTATTGAATGTGGGATTACCCAGGATACTTATTTATGTAAATATCTGCAGACTGATATTTCAAAGTAGTATATTAAAAGAAATTCTTTCTTAGTAAATTTACATTATATGTTGGTATACATGCATGTGATATCATGAAGTTATGGTTATCATGATATCATGAAACTACATATGTATCAAGCTAATCAGATGATCTATTAAGATTTCAAACAAGTACATAGTGTATGGCCATAAATCATATTATCTGAATGACCTGTTAAAAGCAAAAACTCGTTATTGTCATGTGGGACGATGAATTGGGATATATGGATGTCGCTATTTGATTGGCCATACAATTTGGACCTGGTGGTTCAGATTTAACTTACAAACTACACTTACTTTCACTACACGTTCAAGGGAGATAAATTAATCACCAAAGGTATGTAAATATACCATGAAATATATCCTATTTTTATTTATATTTTTTTTCAGCAGGGTAAACTAAATATATTGATATACCCCATAAAAGATATTAGTTAAAGAATATTGATAGCCGATATAAAATTAGTCTACGGAGTAAATGGTTAAAGATTACAAAGTCTATCGACCTATCCATCCATCCATACACGTACGGTGGTGTTAATTGAACACGTGTTTTGTTGTAAGAATAGTCTATACATATTGTGATATTGAGAAAAATAAATCAATTATAAACATGGCACATTAATAATTACTATCAGCTCTACAAACCGCCTTTCAATTTAAAATGATTACTAAAGGCCTAATCACTTACACTTTATATTTAAGAATAATATTGTGTTTTCCCACCCATCCATAATACCTAAAGGACTACTCAAGGCCTACCCACCTGCCCTCCACCCGAGCAAGACTACTGAAGGCCTCCCCACTCACACTTCCCATGTTAATAACTACTAATGCCATATCTCCCATCTCACCCAAGAAACTATTTCATTAATAACGGTCCCCACGTTCTCATCCTTTGAACTTATTATATACTATGGACTCCCCTCTTTACTACCCTACCAGTCATGAGCCACCCACACATACAACTGCCGACAGCCCTTCCACTCATGTCAGTCTTCTAAAGATGGCATGCTTACCCGTACATCCTGGTACATTCATATAACGTAATTAATTTCAAGGTATTTTACTCTCTACAATATATAATTTACAACATAAAATTTGTGTTAGACAAAAAATATTTGTTTTGTTTATGATAAAAAGGTAAATTGTTTTGTTACATTTTTATTTTTCTATTAAGAATATACTTTATATAGAGTTCATGTTATCAAAAATAAGTATACATTTAGTGCACTAAGCGTTATAATAGCCATAATACAGTAATATTCCCAAAGCTAAATACACATTTTAATTGACTAAAACCGTTTGGTTATTAATTTTAGGGATATAGTTTTTGATCTTGAGTGACTAAAGAAAATGTAGTACATGTCTTTTTTTGTCAATTCTTATCTTATGCTTTATAGGAAATCGTTTTGGGATATGTCAGTTGCCTCACCTAAGTGTCTTAAATTTTGATATTTTTATCTGTTGCAAGACTTTTTTATTCATTGTAAAGTCACTAAACTAATATTATTCGTCAGTTTTTGCTGATGGTAACTATTGCAATAAATGACATTTATATGTTACCATTTAACGGTTTAATTTTTGATAACATTGAATTTTTTATAATGTTAATTATTTAGACTTTTATAATTAAAACTACTGCGTAATGTTTCAGTACTTACGAGTTGACAATATATTAGTAATTAGTATATTAGTAGTATTCTATTTAAAAAACAAATATTAACAAAAATGAAACATTGCTCTGTGAGGTTAATGTATATAATTGGTGAGTTAGATACAGTAAACTATTTCTTCAAGTTTGAATAATTAATATTTAACATGCACAGAATAAACTAAAAATGTTATCACAAATAACTATGGGAGAAATTCTCTTAATTTTAAATATTGAAACCTACCTATAGAGTTAAATTAATTATTTTAAGTGTTGTTTTAGATTTAAGCTGCCTAATACTATATCTCCGAAATAAATATACTTAAAGTGATAAATACCGAAATAAATAAAAATTATTGCTTTTTTTTTTTTTTTTTTTTTTTTTTTTTAACTTCACTCGCCAGTTGACATGGGCCTACAGGCCTGTGCGTCAACTTTATTCAACGAGTGATGTACCGACCGTTGGCTCAGTGGGGATTCGACCCTTTGACCTTGCCCTCCGCAGTCCGAAGCCTTAGCCACTGAGCCACTACGCCGGCAATATATTTAAAGTGATGAATTCTGTCCGTCAATTTAGATTTTAGATCAGTATTCTTTAAAAATGTTTGTATTATTGAACTGAGATAAAAAAATTGCATTAAATTGAATACCTAAAATTGAATTTAGTAGTCAACGCAATAACCTCGTCTGGAAACGAATGCACTTTTACTGAAGATAGAGTTAGGACTTGTAAGTCCCCTCTTCCATTCAACATTATAATTATACTTACACAACAGTAATAATGAAATTAAAGAAAAACTGTAATAAAACTCGATTTATAAGGTAAAACAACCAACTAGAATAAAATAAACCTAAAATTATGAACATAAAACTGTGTTATTGCTTGAAACTTATAAACAAACATGATAAATAAACAATTCCAATAGCACTGGCTCATTCCAGAGACAATCAATGATGGTGAAAACAGTGCCAGCCAAAGCCTTTGATCTTCCAAAGGCAAATATTTTAAGCGAGTCATAAATCATCAATGACCAAATATATTAATTCCAGATCATATTAAATTGCGTAACCCAATACTACAATAACATTTTGTTAATCCTATACTGAATAAACACAATGAAGGATCTTATATCTCGTCCCTTGTACAGTTGACAAAGGAGGCAAGGATATGATCCAAGATTGTAATAAACCAACTTCACTTAAACACAGCAGGAATGTTACTACAGGAAGTTATCTTTATACAACGTAAGCTTTGACAAGTCGTGCTTGACATAGACGTCACAGCCACAACTTTAACCCCTCAACATAACTCCCTAACTATATGTAATCATAAAATATCGAGTGATTTTGCTATGCCCTTATGTTATCTAATAGATTTGGTCTACGTTTACATAAAACTACATTAAAAAAAAAAACTAAATATGTGCAACTGAAAAAAAAAATACCGTACTACGTTTTGTTCGTTACTATAGAAATGTACAGTTATATACTGGTGTAAGTGGGGTGATAGAATCCGTTAAGATAAGCAATGTCTTCAGCAATAGGGTGATTGAAATAGTGGTGTACAACGCATTCGTAGGTATGGTCATGACATCCGCTATTAGCAATGGTTCGTAGGTTAGGTGGTAGCATACATTTTGAGTTATGTGATTTATATTAGGTGATTGAGCTGTGATGTGTCGTGTGCTCATATGCGGGTGATGGAATTCATTATCAGCAATGCGATCTATGTTGGGAGAAATCCGTTATACCCTATTCATTTGTAAGAAAGGTGATTGAGAGCGTGATGTGCAGTGTGTTCGTAGGTTTGGGTGAAGGAGTGTGTTATATACTTGTTTTCATGGGTTAATTAATATATATAGTAATGTGTTTTTTAACACTTTAGCTGCCGTATCAGTTCACTACGCCAGACATTGTTGCTCAGCATGGTTTTGGTTTTTTTTATTATTACTCAACCGGTCCTGCTTTCTTAAGGAATGTGTTCTTAGGTAATGTGTTTTTTAACACTTTAGCTGCCGTATCAATTCACTACGCCAGACTTTGTTGCTCAGCATGGTTTTGGTTTTTTTTATTATTACTCAACCGGTCCTGCTTCTTAAAGAATGTGTTCTTAAGTAATGTGTTTTTAAAATAAATTGTTTAAGTGAATCTTTTAAAATTGATTTTGTTATACGTTGTATATTCAAATTGTGAGCTGTGTAGTAAACATATACATTTCCCCCGCAAAGTAAAAAGATGAAAATCAATATAATAGTTTTACTTTAGACTTATTACGATCAATAACATTCCAATACGATCTCTTTAACTAAGTACGTTATACAATGAAATATTATCTAAGAAATATGATGTGCATTTGATGACAAATATGAGTTCTATGTAAAGCATATATAACGACACCGCCTCACTCATAACTAAAATGTATTGTCGGTTTTAGTACTTGTGTTCTCTTTTGTTACAAGGATGTGCCAATTTGGTGACCCGCCAACAGGGAACAGATGGACTGTTAGATAAGATACTTATTTCAAAGTTCTTGAGAAGAGAAATATCATTCTAATAACATGGTAAATAAAAATTACTATAAACATGAATTTAAGAACTCTGGTTTCTTTAATAACAATATTTTGCAATGCGTAGTGTAATGCTTTTAGACATTTGATTGCATTTTAAAATCTGAAATAAACATCAACTTAGAAGTAATTCACCAAAGTAAGAAAATGTAAAGATATATCAGTCAACTAACGACAACAATTAACTTTTCAACACATTTATAACGAACTGGAGGCGAAAAGAATTCGTGTGATAGTTGTAACGACATGATACGTGTTGTATGACATAAACAAACTCAAAATTTAAATAATATCTCCCTATCTCCCACACCTCTCCCAAACTCTCGCCTTCAAACTCTCTCTCTCCCTATTGTCCTCTAGCACTATATCTTCCATTCCTTAAAGTCTCCCTCTCTTTCACTCCCATATAAACCTCTTTTACTTCCCCTCTTTATATCTCTCAGTCCTCCCTCTATCACCCTTTACATAGTCAAAATATTCCTCTTATAGATCCAATTATATCTTAAGGATTTTTTTAAAAATCGCATACACGTAAAGTAATAATGTATCTCCTACCCACTGATAGTCTTACAGTGATAATGACCCTCCCACCCATCCATACACATACAATGTGAATAACCCTCCCACCCACATATACACGTTGAGATGTAATGACTTTACCGACCACTCGTACATGTACAGAAATAATGACCCTCCCACCCCCCATAAACGTACAGAGTAATTACCCACCCGACCACCTGTAAATATACAAAAATAATGACCTTACAGTAATAACACCGGTGGTTCAACAGATAAGTCCTCCTAAATGTAATTAATTTTACACGTAACAATAACATATGATGAACGATCCCAAAAAGATTTAAAAAGTACTGGACGACGTTTTTGCTTGGAGATAAGTAGTTCTACAGATGATAGGAGATTTGAATCCCAAGTCTTCAATGCTAGGATTCACTACACAATTTGTAGAATCCCAATTACCTTACGATGCCGGTTCAGCACAGGAGTACTTGATAATCGAACTCTGAACATCAAGTTCTGAGGGCATCTTCTCTATTTTTATTGTAATAAAAAAGCTATACTATTTTTTTTATCTTAAAAACTAGCTACGAGAGTTGCCTGGAGTATGTGCTTTTACAATCCAATCAAAATTAATTTTTATGTATTTAAAGCAGTTTAAGGTAAGTAATTTAATTTCATGCGCCAGTGTAGGGTTTATTTTAAAAATACAACATGCCTTTAGTAAAATTACAGAATTAGAGTTTATACTTAAATAGCCATAGTTACTATAAAATACATAGCACAATACTGAATATTTAACTTCCACAATCAACTCATAACCGTAACTAAACTAATAAAAATCTATTTACACATAAAAAACTTAGAATAAAGTAATATCATACTATTGTTCTAATTTTGTATATTCAAAGTTGTTTTCAATATGTTTGAACTTTTAACATTTTCACTAACATTCCATCATTATATGGATAGCTAAAAGAAATAACGGTTTAATTCTCTTCAATTTCTGGGACAGAACAGTTTAAGGCAAAAGTCGTTTATGACCCGTCTTACAGTCAAGTTAACAGTGGACTTATCGACTGTAGAATATTTCAAGAAACACCAAATAACATTTTGTGTCCCATACATAAAGCTTTTCTCTGGTATTAAAATTTACTTTTAGTTATTAGACATAACTAAAATAAATATATTAAAATTCATACACTACAATCAAAGCCAAAAACAATGATCCTTTTCCAAGAAGATTTACATACATTTAAATAAGTTTGTACTGTAAGTCAATGGTATACTACAGCAATACCCTAACTTATAACGTACATTGGAACAATCGAACCTTTGGTTGGAAGGTTATCATGTAAAGTGCAGACTAAACTTATCACAGTAACATTAGTAGTCGAAACTAACCGAATTCAGTAGCTTGGAGTCCAACAGTTAAATGTATCTATAATTTGATATGTATGTTTCGATTGGTAGTTATTTTAGTCAACAATCTAATTGCTATTTGTCCCCATTTAATTTATATATAAATAACTACAAGTTTTGGAAGCAGTTTTTAAATGTTTCAATTCATGTGTTTTACTACAGTAATTAAAATAGTAAAAGTATAATTTAACAAATTTGTATATAAATATAAGAAAATTACATAATATAAAAAGTTATGTATAAACTAGTTCACGTTAGGGCTACTATTTTAATAAATTAAATGATAAACATAATAAAGTACCCTTTTATTCATTTTTTATAAAAATATATTACCGGTTTCGGCTCTTAGGCCACCTTCAGATAGTAAATAATATAACCTAAAATAAATTAACAAATTATAAAAATAAAAATAAAACAGATGAAAATAACATAACATATTATGATTAATTTAGTGTGTGGGTAAGTTGAATTTTACTTTAATTACAATAAAAAAGTAAAATTCAACTTACCCACACACTAAATTAATCATATCTTATGTTATTTTCATTTGTTTTATTTTTATTTTTATAATTTGTTAATTTATTTTAGGTTATATTATTTACTATCTGAAGATGGCCTAAGAGCCGAAACCGGTAATATATTTTTATAAAAAATGAATAAAAGGGTACTTTATTATGTTTATCATTTAATTTTTAAAAAGTTATGTTTAACAAGTATTATCAATTATACAAAACTATTGCTACTATCAATCGAATACATAATATAGAATTAATAAGAACTATTAAGTGGGTAGAAAAATGTTATTTTATCCGTGCTTCAACCCTAAATTATATTCAGGCAAGAAATAGCGTGTAATAATTAGGAAAAAATATCCACACCTCTACATAAATCTTTCATTAGTGACTAATTGTGATCCAACATAGTCTCAATATATTATATTATTATATATATTATATTATTGGTTACATTACAGTAAGCCTACTTTTTAAAATACGTTATAATCATACAACTTGATATTTTTGTCTTCTATGAAGATAAATTTCCACACAAATCCTTGTAATATATACCAAATTATAATTAGATAATATTTTATAACTTCAAATTAACTTCGTCTACATTTTAATAGGCGGTGACATTATAAACAATGCGGTAAACACTAATTCTAAACTTAGTTTGGAGTTTGTAAACCATATTTGTAAAACATTTCGTACATCTTTCGTAATCAATCATTAACTTTCAATTGTTAAGAGATAAAAACTAACAATAAACTAATACCATAGTAAAATTATTAAAATGAACTAATAGCAATATCATAATATATATTCTTGGATAGTCAGAAATTCGATTATAACTATAATAACTAAAACTTAATTAAGATACACCAATTAGTTATTATCAGTCTCATATTGTAACGATAAAAAATTCACTCAATTATATTTTTATAGGCCATAAAATACGAAAATTTGTATACATTATTTCAACTTATGGACAACAGTTGATTAGCACATCTACCTAGCGAACATTTAAGTTGCATAGCAGCTATGTTACGTTATGGTTATTAAAGTTATAATCACAAATATGACACAAGCAGAAATAATTTAACTCATAATTCAATTTGGAATTGTATACATCTTAACTTTTTTGATAAATATAATTACTCATAATATCTATCGCTCCGGTTTTTATTTAAAACTTGGCTACTACCCACCTATCCACCACCCTTCATCTCAGCCTACCTACCAGTCCAATTACCAACCTACCAACCAAACTACTAACTAACCTACCTACCAACCTATTTACCAATCTATCCACCAATCTAACTATCCAGCTATCTACCTACCAACTTACTTTTCTACTGACTTACCCTCCTACCAACCTACCTTCCTACCAACCTACTTCCCAACCAGCCTATCTACCCAACTACCTAACTAACTACAAACATAACTACCTTCCAACCCACCTACCTACCAATCTACTTACCAACCAACCCTACCACCTACCTACCAACATACCTACCCAACTAGCTACCTACCAACCTAGATATGAATGATCGGAAGGAACACTCACGAAGGTCTAGGACCCAAGCCGAATTATTACTTCCCACCATGTCACGTTGATTCCGTGATAGCCTGTCACAATTATAGAAATTATATTTCCTTTCATGTACTCCTTTAGTCTTTAGACAGAGGAATAGAACAGAAATAAGATATTTTTATTTAACTATTTAATTAATATAACATAAAACGTTAAATAAATCTTATGTGCGTAGAGTAATAACATAGTAACTATACTATATCTAATAAGTTATATGATTGCTTTTACCATACGCATATATGTATAGTGATGCAATAGACATAGTAGAATATTCACATGTTTAATTTTAAAATATGATTATATATCTAAGTGTATAAACACTAAACAAATTAAAAACAATAATTCAAGAGAAAAACATGTTACTAACATGTATAAAACTAATTCATTGATTGCTGTTATATTTAAAATTAAATTTAAGGTTCAAACTTATAATTGCTCAAATACTTTCCGTCATAAGACGTATGACCAACAGAGAGAACGGCATAATCCTCTTCAACCCCCTGGATGGTCAGTTCAAGCTCATAAACCTTTCATGACTCTTCTTAAAATGAAGTTAGCCACCGAAAATGGACTGAATCGACTGTTCCGAGAAACACTTGTTAGTTCATAGACAACGCTCTCCATACTTTTAAATTGTTCATATATAACATCTAAAGGTTTTAGCTACACAGGAAAATATTGTTGAATAGTGAATGAATTTCCTGTTTATATCTAGGAAAACAGAAGTAATGTGTTTATTTTTACTAGTAACACCTAAAAGGTTTGTTAGCTGGAAATGGCGTTTTCAAGACAATGTGTTTACTGTTTACAACAGGCAACTAAATACACATGCAACAAGTTGAGTATATGAGTTTATTTACAATACAAGTAAACATCACATAACATAACTTTAAAGCATGATTAGAACAAAGTATAAAATTAATATTTAGTGTGTGATTTCAGAAAACTGCGTTTACCTTCCTCAGAACTAAGTGAATCAATAGAATCAGTAAACACGCTGCAATAAATTTTAACAAACATTTTATGTTAGATATGAAAGAGGATATATTATTTGTTTTAAACGCAAGTCTTTATTATAAAATAACTAACACCGTAACATTCTTAAACAATAAAACCATAAGCATATAAAACAAATGTTACATAAAAAAAGTTGTTACCGTTATATTTAGGGCATTAAATAATATAATGTTTAAGTATATACTCGATTTCTTTCAAAATTTTAATAAAATCAATAAAAATGTAAACATATGTTTTTTATATTACAATAATAAAATTAGGAATGTGTTGATTTTTCACAGATAGTCCATTTGCATATAAAATAAAGTGAATTGAATACATTGCATTGAATAAAGTGAATTGAAGCGATAAGAGAGTTGCTAACACATCACTGAGAACAACTAATTTAAATAATCACAATCACAGATTATTGAATGTCTCTTCCCGTTTAATAGAGCTCTCTTTTCTTCTTATTCTTTTATACAGCTTCAATTATTATCTGTGTATAATCGGCATTACAATAATGAGAATTGTTTCTCTACAGTTAAAGACTAAATATTTAATATGAAATTCTTAACATTTATGTTATATTTCCTTTTAAAAACTAAATTGGTATGTTCAATCAAAACTAACTATTTTACTACTAAAAACAAAAATATTAAAAGCTCGGTAATAGCTTTTATAAATATACATGAAAAAATAACATAAAACCAAATGAATATTTTTACGTGACAAAGGGTAAATGAGACGGGCTGCTGATGGAGCATACATATTTACACAGGAGATGGTTTTTGCAAAGGAAATTCAACATCAGCTCACACAATTTCTATCATGTGTTGAACTTTGTGTTGAGCTTGTCTTTTTCATATTCTGAAAAGGTAATTTAGAAGTGATAGAAAATTATATAGTATTGTTTAACAATGTACCATAAATATTTAGTTTGCTTCGTAGGTATAACTATTACATGGTTGTATGAGACTTACCACGCGTCTTTAAAGAAAAATAATTCATTTTATATGATGAGTTACAGCAAATTTTGTTATTTTTTTAAAAACACTCGTACTAACTAAACTTTTGATTAAAATCATACATGCTTATAAACTACATTTTATAATTTTATATTGTATTTTATTAACTACAACTTTCAATTGATATTGCTATTCACAAAAGTGGTCGCACTACAACGATAAAATTATTAACCGATAAAATCTATGATTGCTAACATGGGCAATTTATTTAAACTGAATATTCAACACCAAAACATTTAATTTATCGATGAAAACAATCTAATCTCCTAAATAATTTTTTTTTGTCAGGAAAAACGTGGATCTGTTGACCGCTATTGCTGTTAAACTAATTTATTTAGGATTAAACTATAGTGCTATAGCCACTTTTATATATTAAAAGAAATTATTTTCTGCTGGTCATGAGGTCTCATTTAAAAAATTTTACAGTGTTAAAATTTGAGGACACTCAATTTATTGATTAGAAGCTATTTAATTAATAGCTAACACTGTGTCTAATATATAATCTAAAGCTAATATGGACAATAAATTGCCGAAAAGACTAAATGTTTGTTAAGCTTACAAATAATTTCGTATGACTGTAAATACGGCAATACGATGCTATCCTAATAGTTATCAAAGAGCGGAACTTGTCATTGATGGAATTGATGAAACTTATAATTAAAGAAATAAAAAAAACTGTTAAATTCAATAAATATTTGGGAATCGCCTTTGATAATATCTTGAAGTGTATATAGATTGGATTTTAAATAGACAGTTAGAACAGCAACTAAAATTATTTTATTCCATGTTATAAAAACATGAATTACAGCAGAGTACACCGCACTTAATATATTATGTGTCCGTTCACAGCATAGCAAATTATGTAATATTTTTTTGGGGTGGAGCTTATAAATTAACGACTATCTATGAATAAAACCCATTGACAAGATTCGTAACAAATCTAATGAGAACTTATATCTACTTGGAATGTTGCACAAACACTCATTAAAGGCACTATTACATAATTGAACATTCATAAACGAACTGTTCCTTTAAATCAAAAACAAAAATTAAGTCATTTTACACACTAAAAGTGAGATAAATGTTTTAAGAAATTAACTACTTTCACGCACCATCTAGAAATACAACAATGTCAATATAAGATTTAGCATTTTTTTTTAATATCTTAAAATCATAATGGACATCAGATTCTTTACCTTGTCCACTCCCAAGAATATCGATGTAGTTAAGAAATTATTCTAGTTATTTCATTTTTAAACTTGATTTTAAATTCCCTTCCACACATGGTCTAACCATATCTTATCGGTGACTAATTATTAGTTAGGTGGTAAAGTTACTTTAAAGTTTAAACATTTCAAAGCAGCCTATTAATTAGTTTTTATTACAATAACCATTACCGATTTAACCCTTAATGACCTGAATTTTTTTTCTAAAATCTTTTTACAAATACCTGTTTTATTGTTTAAATATCTCCTTATAACATATACATATTGTTGTTTTACATTTGTTTAGTTGTTATCTTAGTGATAAGGCCTGTTACCATATGGCAACGCTAGTACATCCCACTACTATAAGCAAATACCATACCTTGTCATGGTGATATTTTAGTTAAATGATGGAAGAGGGTCATAAAAATAGGCAAAACATGTAAATACTTATGAAATATATATATTTACATTAAGAATAATATAAAACAAAAAGTAGGCCTATACTAAACTCAAAATAACGAAAAATATCATCATTAGTTGAAATAGATTTTGACATGTTACTTATTATTACTAGTATGTTTTATTATGGAATAAAGCAAAACATTTAATGAAGAGTCCAATTTGACATTTTATACACATGGTCCTCATAATTTAAGTACATCCTTCTCCGGCACAGCACCACTTCTTTTTTTCTGGAATCTGACTTACGAAATGACTACTGTTGTCATAGCGGAGGAAGTCTGGTACTCTTTTTCCAGACAATGACCTTGATGTTGATGGCCTACCAGCCCCTTTGCTTGGTCCACCATGTTTCATTATGTATCCTATTACTAATTGCCTCCTGAATTCTAACTGAGATTCTTTATTGCCACTGGATTTATATATAATCCACGCATTGTGTACAGCAGCGTCAACTAACCAAGAAAACAAAGGCCAGTACCATTTTTTATTTCTAATGCCGATCCTGTACTTAGCAATGTTATCGTCCATTCTATCAGTTCCACCCATATAGCGATTATACTCTGTAAAAACTGCTGGTCTTGGTATCTGGGTACATTTCCTTTTAGCATGGGACCATCTCTTAGCTCCAGTGACGGGATTAACTCCATGGATATTTGAGAGCATGGATACAATACCATTGTCATACCATTTGGTTAGTATCAAACCATCCTCCCTACTAACGGCACTCTCAAAATGGCCTCTCATTTGAGTACTTTTCATTTCCTTTTTCTTTGTAATATTCTTACACTCTGGAGGAATGCGATCTTCTCTCAAAGTTCCAGTTCCTCCGTAGCCAAGACTACTAAGATAGTTAAGGATATACAGGTTCGTAAACAAATTGTCAAAATAAAACCTATAAGGAAAATTTTGTTTTTCTTTGGGAAATTCTTGTATCATTTTAACAAGTGGAGCAGTAGGTTTTCCAAATACAAAGTCAATATCTTCAGGCATTCCCACATATTTCCGCTGATAAATATCAAAGTTCACCAGATATTGTATTTAGGGACCAAACTTTGTAACCAAATCTTAATGGTTTTCCTTTCAAATACAGTTTGCAACTGTGTTTGCCAAAATATTTCACGACACTTTCATCAAATGAAAGGTGTTGAGTGGGTTCAAAATATTTCAGGAAATTCTTTTGCAGTTTGCTTATAAGCGGACGAAGTTTCCACATTTTGTCATGAGTATCAACTGTACTATTGTCTGCGCAGTGAATGAATCGTAACAATTGCTCAAACCTATTTCTGCGCATACCACTATCTACAATAATATGATTACACATATCTTCTCCTATTTCCCAATAAAACCTTTTCCCTGGTAATTCATTGTAACCACTTAACACTAAAATTGCCAAAAAAAATTTTATTTCATACATTGTAATTTTAGGGTCAGAAACGTTTAGAAATAGTGCATACTTTCTTGTTTCTTTCTCAAGTAAATCAAAAACATCTGTATCAAAAAATAACTGGAACAGTTCCACAGCACTAAAATCCTTGTATTTCTTGTAATCTGGTTCAGGAAATGGAACATCGAGTTGTGGAATCAAATCCCCCTCAATCCAAATATCTTCTTTTTCAGTTCTATTTTTTCTTCTTTTTTCTTTTTTTTCCTCTGTTCAATTAAAGCTTCCTTTTTTTCTTTTAAGGCTTTGGATCAAGTCTTTATGCCTTGAATGTTCTTGTGAATCGTTTGAAGTTGAATTAGGTAGGCCTACACTCAAAGAAGATTCTTCAGATTCAGGTCTTTGTTGCGTGACCTCATTTCCATTTGGATGATGATTATTAGTACATGTTAACGGTTGTGACTGAAACAAGTCAGAAACTTGTGTGACTACTATTTTGTCACAAAGTTTTATCTCCGCCTGTGCCATTAGCTGGCGTCCCGATAGATTATTAACTGTATTTGTACAGCCTTCTTCTTCGTCACCTGAGTCTTCATCAGTCAAGGCCGAAGGCTCAGGTGGTGCGATGTAAATAGTATCAATATCATGGTCTAACTTATCATCTTCGAGTATGTCTAGAACGTCTTGGAGTGATAATCCATCTCTGAAAACAAAAGCAACTATTACCTAAAAACCCCAAATAGCAGGTGCGGGGATGTCCTAGCGTTGCCACTTGGCAACGGTAACTTTTACCACCCCGATATGATATGACAGTAAATGAAAATCATTCTTCAGTTGTGTAGTAATAATTATACATATCTTACTAAAATAATGATTATAATATTGTTGTCTTATTATAAATATTAAGGGAGTATATACTTACTCAAGTTCAAAGGACATGATTTGAAGATGAGAATGACACTTGTCTTGTTTGAAACCACTAGCACACCACAACAACACAAACTGTGAGGTTATAAACACTACTGATGTGAAGAGCAGGTGGTTTTACATCCAGGAGACAGGTTAGCCAACCCAAATATATAGGAGCAAAATTCCCTAGTGAAATACAAACAACATGTTTTGTGTTGCCATATGGCAACGCTAGGTCAAGGTAACGCTAGGTATAGTAAACTTCAATTCGTATAAACAAATTATTGTAATTTGTAAATTCGAAGCAAATATAGCACTTAAATGTCTCCTTTAAATGATAATTTGTTAAAGTTGTCTAATACATAAAATAAGTTTATTTATGAATTTGGTCACCTCAAAAAATGGGTTTATGTATTATAATTGTTTTATAATGTAGAAAAATATTTGTAATGTAATCTATAGCTTTAGCTTATATGGTTTTTATTAATAATACATACAAAACAAATATGAACGAAAATAATAACAGGACATTGACATAAATAAATTAACCCACCATTTGGAGCCACTAAGTTAATATTAATAAACAGCAATAAAATTACACAAACTGTCCAGATATGATTAAAATCAGGCATTGTATATTTTTCAATGAATTTAAATTTGACGTATATATTTTTCTTGTTGACTGATTTTATAGTACAGAAATAAAAAAGTTTGGTTTTAGTAGTTCATTGGAGTTATAATTTTGCTATTATTAGAAAATTTACTTTAAGAATGTTATATTATTTTAATAATATGAAATGAAGTATACAAAATACAAAATGATAATTTATATTGACAGCCCAGTGATAGGTTGGGACCAGAGGAGTGCGGCCACACATGGAAGTGTGCTACTGGTGCTGTGGTGTTGTATAATCGTACAAGACACTTTTCACAGAAACCCTTGTTCTACACAACTCAACACCATGATAATGGAATTTTCCTCCCGTTGAGTTTTACGTTCTAAATATCCCCAAATAAACAACCTAGCATATAATAATTTGTTGATAGTATTACTAATTAAGTTTAAATATTTTATATGAAATGTTAATGTTTAATAAATGCTCAAAACTATAATACAGTTATAATATGAATAAATATAGTAAAAATATAAATGAAAAGTTTTATGCAGCTTTTTTTCAAAACATTTTTAACTATTACACTTATAGTGTAGAGTTTTGGAGATGGTGGTAATACATTACTTCGATATGACGAGCCATATACAACTGTATACAAGTGTATACGCCATAGATATATTGTATAATCAACATTTGTAAAGCAAAGTGTTGGAGAATGTAGTAAATCATTAATCTTGGGTGACAAGACATATACAACTGTCTACAAGTGTATACGCTATGGATATATTGTATAATCAACATTAGTGAAGCAAAGTGTTGGAGAATGTGGTAAATCATTAATCTTGGGTGACAAGACATATACAACTGTCTACAAGTGTATACGCCATGAATTTATTGTATAATCTACATTAGTGAAGCAAAGTGTTGGAGAAAGTGGTAAATCATTAATCTTGGGTGACAAGACATATACAACTGTCTACAAGTGTATACGCCATGGATATATTGTATAATCAACATTAGTGAAGCAAAGTGTTGAAGATTGTGGTAAATCATTAATCATTGGTGACAACACATATACAACTGTCTACAAGTGTATACTCCATGAATATATTGTATAATCAACATTAGTGAAGCAAAGTGTTGGAGAATGTGGTAAATCATTAATCATGGGTGACAAGACATATACAACTGTCTACAAGTGTATACGCCATGGATATATTATATAATCAACATTAGTGAAGAAAAGTGTTGGAGAATGTGGTAAATCAGTAATCATGGGTGACAAGACATATACAACTGTCTACAAGTTTATACGCCATGGATATATTGTATAATCAACATTAGTGAAGCAAAGTGTTGAAGAATGTGGTAAATCATTAATCATGGGTGACAAAACATATACAACTGTCTACAAGTGTATACGCCATGAATTTATTGTATAATCTACATTAGTGAAGCAAAGTGTTGGAGAAAGTGGTAAATCATTAATCTTGGGTAACAAGACATATACAACTGTCTACAAGTGTATACGCCATGGATATATTGTATAATCAACATTAGTGAAGCAAAGTGTTGAAGATTGTGGTAAATCATTAATCATGGGTGACAACACATATACAACTGTCTACAAGTGTATACTACATGAATATATTGTATAATCAACATTAGTGAAGCAAAGTGTTGGAGAATGTGGTAAATCATTAATCTTGGGTGACAAGACATATACAACTGTCTACAAGTGTATACGCCATGGATATATTGTATAATCAACATTAGTGAAGCAAAGTGTTGGAGAATGTGGTAAATCATTAATCTTGGGTGACAAGACATATACAACTGTCTACAAGTTTATACGCCATGGATATATTGTATAATCAACATTAGTGAAGAAAAGTGTTGGAGAATGTGGTAAATCATTAATCATGGGTGACAAGACATATACAACTGTCTACAAGTGTATACTCCATGAATATATTGTATAATCTACATTAGTGAAGCAAAGTGTTGGAGAATGTGGTAAATCATTAATCATGGGTGACAAGACATATACAACTGTCTACAAGTGTATACGCCATGGATATATTGTATAATCAACATTAGTGAAGAAAAGTGTTGGAGAATGTGGTAAATCATTAATCATGGGTGACAAGACATATACAACTGTCTACAAGTTTATACGCCATGGATATATTATATAATCAACATTAGTGAAGAAAAGTGTTGGAGAATGTGGTAAATCAGTAATCATGGGTGACAAGACATATACAACTGTCTACAAGTTTATACGCCATGGATATATTGTATAATCAACATTAGTGAAGCAAAGTGTTGAAGAATGTGGTAAATCATTAATCATGGGTGACAAGACATATACAACTGTCTACAAGTGTATACTCCATGAATATATTGTATAATCAACATTAGTGAAGCAAAGTGTTGGAGAATGTGGTAAATCATTAATCATGGGTGACAAGACATATACAACTGTCTACAAGTGTATACGCCATGGGTATATTGTATAATCAACATTAGTGAAGCAAAGTGTTGGAGAATGTGGTAAATCATTAATCATGGGTGACAACACATATACAACTGTCTACAAGTGTATATTGTATATCTGTGTCAACAGATATTTGTCCTGCAAAAGAAAGCAGTGATGATCATAGCTGGTTTTCGCTCCAGACAATCATGTAAATCCATTTTCAAACAATTAAAACTACTTACCTTCTCTTGAATTTTTATTTTTCAAACGTTACTTTTTATGAAACAAAACCATAGTATTTTCCAGTCCCTTGTACCAAGTTCAAAGTATGACTTAAGAAATAAAAATAAACTCAATATACCCTACCATACCACTTCCTTTTTCAGATGATAAAGAAAACACACATATTATAATGCCACTACTTTTTTTAATGCCCTTCCGTCTGACCTAAAAGCTGAAAAAGATTTTAAAACTTTTAAGAGGTCTCTTAAATACTTTTTGATTCAGGAATGTTTTTATTCAGTTAAAGATTTTTTTAGATCATAAATAACTGTTAAATTTTGTTTGTTTGTAATAAGTACCTTATTTTATTATTACTATATTCGTGTAAGGTGTACTTAAAGTGTCTTTCGGTTATTGATATTTATTTGTTCTGATTGTTGACTCAGTCCTATGCATGTAATATGTCTTATGAAATAAAAGTTGATTTGAATTATTCAATTCAATTCAAAATATATTTATTCATAAATATACATACGTAATGTACCATGAATAGTGTCACTTAATTAATAAATCTATAACGAAGCAATATCATGTTATATACTAATTAATCCCATATATTATCTTAATACAAGTCGTGTTACAATTAAAGATCATTTAATATTAACAAATACTTCATCTGTTGAATAGGGAGAGATTTCAATGAGATAGTTTTTAAGTTTCGTTTTAAAGTTTGAGTTAGATTCCTCATTTTTTATTGATTCTGGCAACATTCTTAAAAACCTTAGCCCGGTTGAACTTGCTTTTTTCTTTGCGAGCTCTAGATTGCACCTTCGAGTTTCCATAAAGGCTTTACCCCTTGTGTTATAATTATCATTACACAGCTTCTCAGGCATGCATTCTTTCACAAACATAATTGTTTGCAAAATATACATACCGAAAACTGTTAATATATCTAAGTTCTTAAAGTGGATTTTGACTGAATCTCTGTTTCTTAGAAGAAGAATAATCCTAAGAGCCCTTTTTTGAAGGAGAAGAATCTTAACCAAATTTCTTTTTGAAGTAGAGCCGTATAAATATATTCCATAGGATATGTGGGAGTGAATGTATGAAAAATATATTGATTTTAGAGTGGGGATGCTACATAAATATGACTTTTTTATGAGCATACAGACCAGAGTTTATTTTTGAACAAATACTCTGTACGTGTTTATCCCAAGTTAAATATTGGTCCACAACCAATCCCAGGAATTTTATTTCAGCCAATTGCTCTAGTTCTTTATTATCAATTAAAATATTTGGCTCAATTTTTTTTTACTTTGTTTAGTTGAAAAAACTATAAAATTCGTTTTCTCTAAATTCAGCTCTAGATTATGTTGATTAAGGAATTGTTGGATGTTAGAAAGATCAAGATACGACTTTACTTCTACTTATTCTAGTGAGTTCCCCGATATTTTTAAACTTGCGTCATCTGCATAAAGCCACATCTTTTTTTTGGGCACATGTGACATAGTTTTTGGAATAGCATTAATGTAGCATAAGAACAACAATAGGCTTAAAATATTGGTTTAAAATATTCATTGATTGTTTCAAAAAAAAGGGAAAATATTCAAGAGGGGGAAGAGAATTTAACATTCTTCAATTTATTCGGAGATAATAAACAAATTATCATAGTCATAAACCACAATAACAACCATTTTTAAGATATCTTTAGAAAGGAACGTAATGAATCAATAAAAAAGTGTTCAACCACCCACTATGAACACGTTCAACCACTCTCTGTGAACACGTTCAACCACCCATTCTGAACACGTTCAACAATCCACTATGAACACGTTCATGGCTATCCAAAGGTTCCCATATTATATTTTTATAATCTCTAGAATATAAAACTGCATTTTGCTCTGTTAATTACGTTTATGTATAAATATCTATTTGTTCTTATATCTTAGAATTAGTTGCTTTTATTATTTGTTTATTTGTATTCATATTTAAGCATTAATTGATGTGTAAATAAACTGCGACTTAAAAGGTTAAGTATGCGATGAGATAATATGCAAGTCAATCCCTTTTTTTAAACTGCAAATATAGGCCCAACAACAGAGGCCTTTGATATAAAGGTAAAGGTTAGTTGATATTAGATTAAATCTATTGCTTTCTAATTAATTAATCTTTCTATCTTCCTGTTGTTATTATTGTACATAGTTTATTGGCGTTTAATATTATTTATGTACAGAATCAATTTCAAACCCTATCTAAAATCATGAATTTAATCAGTATTTTATACCTAAGTACAGCATTTTATAATATACTAACACTAGAATAAACATTCGGACTTAGTCCTCTTGCAAGTTGTCACTGGCGTTAAACTTGACTCACTTAGAGTGAGTTCTTCTTGTTACCCACCTTACATTATAAGTTTAACAAATTTTTAGTCTTTGGTAAACGTATTGGAATGTGGATGTGCGGGTTTAACAGTTAAAATATTTTAACTATTATATATATTTTTAATCAATAATTCTTCCGTATTATAAGTAATATATTATGTAACATGTCATTTGTTTTTATTTTCAGATATAGTCTTTATACTCTTACAATCAGACAATTGTAATAACTCGTATATGACCAAGACTTTGTTCAAAAAGTCTCAGACCATGGTAGAGATATCACTCTGTTCACAGATATTTACTTACTTACAGCTAATCACAATTGGTTAGATTAAAACCAAACATTTACTACCACCATCGTCAGAGGAACTGATTTACCAATCTGGATGATTGTGGGAGTTAATCATACCACACAACCAACACTTGTCACTTCAATATCAGCTGTTTACTTGCAGATAATCAGAATTGGCCCGCTTTAATACAAACAGTTCTACCAACATCATCGTAGAACCATATTTACCGAATTATATGTTTTGTGTCATGTTAATAGTAGCGCACAGCCAAAACTGTTATCTTTTACCCCAACTTTACATATACATTCAGATAATCAAATTAGCCTGCTTTAATATAAAAAGTTAGAACCAAAATCGTCTGAGAAATTGATTTACCAGTCTAAGTGTTTTGTGGGAGTTTTACAAACCTTACAACCAAAACATATTACCTAATCTCAGATTTTTACTTTTAGATAACTAGAATTAAAATGTTTATTAATTTAAATAAGTATTACCACAATCAGGGAACCATTTATTAGCAGATGCACCATTTATAGGTTTTTGCACATTTACAATTATAGAGTTTAGTTAAATATTCAATATAATACTCCAATCACTGGTAAGTTTGAAAAGTTAAAATTTTAATTTAATTATAAAATAGAGTTTCTAAGGTAGATTTATATTTTTACAATCATATCTTGTATCGATAATGATGATTTTATGACTTGGCAGTATACATGCATTAGTTTTGTCATTTAGACATAGTAGCACATGTATACCAATAAGCAGTATCGCTATATTGATTTTATAAAATAAATTACAATAAATAAATTTAAACAAGTAACAGATAAAATAAAATTATACTCATTGAGTGTTAATTTTATTTTGTAAAATTATCAATTTGTTAACAAGTTAGTAATATCCCCAAAGTACTATTTCGTATGCCAGGTGTCTGTAGCCGTGTATATGATAAACAGAGATACGAGTTATAGTGGAAAGCTCATATCATAAACTAAGAACTCATATCATGAAAATACGTTTACACACCTTTTTTACAAATCCCTGTGGGTATCCCATCCAAATCAGACGCAAGGTATATGCCAAACATTTTCACAGGCTCATTTTATGTAATTTTTCTGTGTCCATCAGTAAACTAGATTATAATTGATTTTTTGGTGATTTAGACTTAAGCTGTTTGTATCACACTAGTTTTGGATGGCATTTAACACGTTCATGGCTCAGTTTTATATCATGATCATTTTTACCCATGACAGAAAGTGAGATCATCAGCAAAATTATAAGGTTGGCACCTATATTTACTGTGGTTGGTAGAACTATAAAGAGAAAAAGGCCCATTACAAACCCTGAGGAGCACAATTTTGTATTTTTGTCTCAAATGTATATGTTACTATTGGATATTACGTTATTGGTGTATAATAATTTGAGATTTCCAATACTTTGAGTGTTTAAAGGCACAAATACTGAAGATTTGGACATCTCCAACTATTATCTACTACTTGTACTAATTTAAAAATAGACATAGTACCATTAACAAGAAGAGATTAGTAACTGTTACATACATAGCATTTAATAAAATGAACGTTAGTGTCCTATTCCATAAAACTAGACATAGTACTATTAACAAGAAGAGATTAGTAACTGTTACATACATAGCATTTAATAAAATGAACGTTAGTGTCCTATTCCATAAAACTAGACATAGTACTATTAACAAGAAGAGATTAGTAACTGTTACATACATAGCATTTAATAAAATGAACGTTAGTGTCCTATTCCATAAAACTAGACATAGTACTATTAACAAGAAGAGATTAGTAACTGTTACATACATAGCATTTAATAAAATGAACGTTAGTGTCAATTCCATAAAACTAGACATAGTACTATTAACAAGAAGAGATTAATAACTGTTACATACATAGCATTTAATAAGATGAACGTTAGTGTCCTATTCCATAAAACTAGACATAGTACTGTACCATTAACAAGAAGAGATTAATAACTGTTAAACAAGAAGAGATTAATAACTGTTACATACATAGCATTTAATAAAATGAACGTTAGTGTCCTATTCCATAAAATCACATCTTCTCAAAAAGAAATGTATGAAGCACAGTACAAAACACACTAGTTAAATCATAAAACTGACTATATACACTTAACCTATTCTCTTGGCTCTCAGAAGATCCTTACACAAAATACAAGAAAGCATCTATCGTGTTGTGTTTGGATCTAAAACGAAACCTAGAATTAATTTTAATTCAATTATCCTCATAATAAGCAATAACTAATTGAAAGATCACAATCTCAATGACCTTAATATATACTCGTGTAATATGCCAACAGTTCTGGTGTTCAGACTTTCTACACTCTTGTACACCTTGCATACTTTAGAGCGGGAAAAACACCAGCTAAATGACATAAATCGATAATTTAGCTAAGTGCAGATTATTTCAAAGTAATGTGTATTGTTTCAAATAAAATTATATATTAATTAACATTAATGAATTGAACATTCTTTAAAATAAAATTATTAACATTAAAAATTAACTAAGATTACAATTGGAGGAAAAATGCAAACATCAGAAAAGTATAGTTGACACTTAATATACAATATTATACGATATTTATTCCACGAAATCTACAGAAGCTACAGAATTTAAAACTACAGAAGCTTATTGCCTGAGTTGGAGTCTGGTTATTCTTACATGCTCCATCATAACAGACCTTGGAATAAAGGGAGAATCATCTGTTACAACAGTACTCTATTGTGTTATAAAAAGAAGTTGTAAAGAAGATGTTATATCACTAAAAAACAATGATTAATTTAAAGAATATCGACATAACATGTTCGTATTTCTGTGTTCTTTTATAACACAGCTCTTTGTAAAATATAAACAAAACTCTTTGGAAAAAGTATTTCTAGTACATTTTTTTTATTTCACTCCTTTTACTTAAATTAAAATATTGTTTACATCTTCTTGAATTTGATTTGTGTTTTCTAACTATTTAAACAAATTTATTGTTGCTCTCACATACTTATTTTGTATTTTTACTTTATAATACAGTAAATGGTTGAATATAATTTTAATTTTAAAAATAATTTATATTTCATTGTATTTAAACAGTATTGGTGATTTTAAATGTACTTAAAGTTGATTACGAGTAAGTTTTAAAACTGTATTTAGTTCATTATTTATTGTTGTAGTAAATATACTAACTTTTATTTTAGGACAATAATTTTAACTATTGATTATTCGTCCTAAAAAGATTATTAGTTTAGTGAATACAAGTATAAATGTTCTTAGGAATATTTCCCACAAAGTGACAAAACAATTTTAACTATTACAGCCCTTATTTCATCATTATATCACATCTAGAGTTGTATTAGGTATCTTACTTAGATAATGTTCCTATTGAAATATGATGGGATATTTCACTAAAAGTTTATTGAGTTAAACTCAATATTTTGCTAGTACATATAAGAAACTAATATTAATAAGTACCACTATACTATGGTAATTACTACTATTAATTAATAATCAATACAAATATTATTATTATCTTAATAATAGTATTATTAAGATAATACAATTAATAATATACTTATATTACTATTAATAATCTCAACTGTCTCGGGTTCTCAGGATAGAGAAAGTGCGTTCCTGCGAGTGTTCGTGTTTAGTTAGTGACGGTCCGGTACGATACTTCAAGTTGCGTCATTTACCACTGTCGCAGCAAGTATCTCATTGGTAAACTTTCCAGTTCATACTATTATATAGTTAAGTCAGTAATATTGGATATGGATACAATATTTAAAACATCGGCGTCACGAGATACATTTTCAAATTTTGAAATATAGTGTTAAGAACTCTATATTATTGTTTTAGGTAAGTGCAGTCTGACCTAAAAAGCAGCAAACAATTATGTATAGCGGCAATATTATTTATTATTACTACAAGTGCCATCCATAGTTGGTCTAATTAAGCCTGAAGTTTTTAAGCGTCACAAAGTTTTATTCCACCTCTTGCCGATCAGTAATGGAAATCGTTAATATTTATTTGATATTCAGTTGTTTTCATGTTTATTGCCAGCTTTTATTCAGGAGGCAAGTATTAAACAAGAATATATATATATATATATATATATATATATATATATATATATACCAACCAAAATTAATTTAATTATTTAAAAAATGTAAAAACTACATTTGACACAAGGTCTAGAAGGAATAACAATAGAAGAAGTAAAACAATGAACGTTTCAGGGCCTATCTGTCTATAGTGCATTAAGGCGGGATTGTTATGTAGAACAAAGAGGAAAACATTTTTCTGGCGTTTCTGCCTTTTGTAAGTTATAATAATATTGTTCTTCCACTAAAAAGCTAATTTCATGCAACGCACATATTTCATCTTTCTTAAACAATCAATTATAAGTATTCATATACTATTTTTATACGTCAGATCAGTCAAAGTATTTGCCTACATTTTTAAGTATAGGGTAAACTCTGTATATATCTGAATCATGAGTAAATGACGCAAATGAAATGAAAAACCAATTTATTTTATAAGATGAGGTTAGAAGTAGACAGTCCTCTCTACCACCTGACCTTCAACTCAAATACGAAAATGTCAATAAGGCATATTTATTTAATAAGCACAAACATAACTTGCAGTAATACATGTTTCCACAATGTTGTAAAAAATAATAAGCAAAAATTGCTTGCTAGTGTAACATGTATGCAAACAAAAGTAATATTACAATTTCTTTACAAGATTATAATTTGACTCGTGACAAAGTAGCCTGAACTTTTTTCCCATCGTATATCACATGGCATTGTTCTCCCGTGCTGCACATTGGGGAAATTCATTAGTTAGCCATGACTGGCTCTGCTTGCCATTACAGTGAATACAGTTTTCTTGACACATTAATGAAGACTATATTAAACAAATTTAATCGCTGGAAAAGTAGAATTTTTATCTATTTTGACAATACAACTTAGATTTTCTTAGGAGTGATAATTTGTATAAAATATGCCTTGGCTGTATTAAGATTTAATTGTGAGATGTATTATTACTTTATTTAAGCTTGCTTGATTTATTTTAGATTTTATTGCTTCATATTAATGTTTCTTAATATATTTAGCGGTTACTGTAAGAAGAATCAAAGCAGTGCTTACTGCTACATAAACTATTATGTAGCATATCCGTCTCTAAAACCATTAGATTTTGTTCAAGAACTTAGATACTCATATATAAACTAGTTACGAGTATACTTTAAGCTACTCTGCAGTTTAAGTTCTTTACTGATTTGCATATAATTTCCCTTTTTATAAGAATATTAGCATTTATAATTGGAATTCTCTTTAAAAAATTTAATTTTATTAATCAATTATAATTAGTTTACTCGATAGCACACATTAATTTAATTTTAAAGAGATACACAAACAGATAATTATTGTTTTTTTAACAGTTTTCATAAAAGTACTATTTAACAATGATTATAATTTGTAATAATACTTTAAATATTAATTATAACTTTAAATTCAAGCAAATAAAGTAATTTTATACAGTGCTAGTTTAAATTTGTTACCTCCTAACCTTTTTTACTTCTATTTATTTTAAAATTTTAATTTTAATATACCAATAAATGAATATTAACCCTACATTTGGAGTGTTCCGTGGTATTTGCGATCACTTCGGGTCAATGAGTTTGGATTCAACCTCAATATTTGAAATATAAATTTAGTCATGCGATATCAACTATCCCGCTTTTTAATGCTGAAAAATATCACATAATTAGAATTTAAAAAGGATATGTTATTATTTACTTATTAATTGTATTGTTATTTTATTTAATTGGTAATTGTCTATGTATTAAATCCAAGGATTACGAATTAAGATTAAACCTACACTATGATAAAAACATAAGTATGGTTTTGTTTTAGTCATAAAAAAGCCGTTTTAACCAAGAAAATACATAGTCAAAGACCAATGCAATACAAATACAACAAAATTAAAATGGCAGTGTTAATACACATCACATGACTACGTTTGCATTTAGAAGTTTGAAGTTGAATCCTAGATCTTGGACCTCAAGTGATCCCGAATAACTTTCAAACACTGTAAAGTAGTTTAAGTTAATCTTAATTTAACGGTATGTTCAAAAAGCAAAGATTCTATAAACTGTGGAAGCAAATTAGGGGGTAATTGACTTAAAAAGCACATAAAAACTTCCATAGCTATATAAAATATTTGAAACGTTTGTTCGACAGTTACTTTACATATTAAATTATTAAGTCATAGCCCTAGAAATTAATGAACTGCTCACAACATTGTTGTTGCACAGTTCTGTGGCACCCCATTTTGTGAATTTCTAATGGGGATGAACTCACCAGAGTTTGAGTAACAGCTTAAAACGTACGTAAAATTACAGCGTACGTAAACACAGTAAAGCATAATGGTAGGTAGGGTTTCCCATCGTTTTGGATTTATCCCTATAAACCTTCTTAGTGTAAATAAGTGTAAATCAAAAGCTGGTTGAGTTCTTTACATTTTATTCGTAGCTGAAATTCTTAATGCTTAATAACTATTTAGTTTAATGAATTAATAATGAACTAGTTCTTAGTTAACTCGGTAAATATTCCTTGTAACATTAACTTAAGTTTGAACCTGATTTATGAATGTGAATTTTCAAAATTTAGCAAAATAATGGGTTAAAAATAAATTTTCGTACAAATCAGTAATTAAATGAACTAGCAAAATTACATAATTTTCATTCGGTTTTCAAGTGTTAAAATGTAATGAAATGTAGGTATCTACAATTCTTGAAGTACTATTACGAAAAATCTAAAAAAATATATAATGAAAATACATAACTTCAACCACCCTTTTTTAAAATGTATACTTTTAAAAGAGGTGGTTAAAAATATATCTTTTCCCCTCAAAATATTCTCAAATTAAAACTACTCAATTCAATAAATGGTAGTATTTTAAGTAAAATCCATTCCATGATTGCCATCACCTAAAAGATCTCATCACTGAAATGTAATGTGAAACTCATCAGTAATTAATGAACTTCTTATACACTTCTTTTAACAAGTCTTTAAAGGTATTCGAGTTCCCGAGGATGCGGTAATCTTCATTCAAGTTTTAAAACTAGTCGAAAGTTGCCTATGCAGTTAGTGTCAATCACTTCACCAAACTGGAACTTGAGAAAATTCCATAAACACATAATAAGAGTGAAATAAAAGACTTTATATGGAAATATCTTCACTAATTAGTAACCATTGAAAACTCACATTTCACTGCTGTCATGATTACTTTTAGTTTGTTTCTATTATCATGAAAGAACGTTTAATTTTTAACAAAGAATAGAAAATGTCACTTTGTAAATAATTTACTGACATTTTAACTCTTGATGTTGTTTCCTCAAAAAATTTTCCTCAAAACGAACCACAACAAGAAGACGTTTAATATCCACAAACTGATAGTTAATAAAACTAACATAAATTCTTGTTAAAAGAACATATTGCTTGGCAGTAATTCGTTGATGACTGCCTTAGTATTAAAAAAAACAAAACAATACCATAACAAATTACGTAGATGATGTTATGTGAAGAGTGTTTGTAGTGTTTTACAATAAGAAAACTTAGTTTATGAGTCACACATGGATTTCAACCACGGAGTGTTATTATTAATGCATAAAAAATGTTTACTAGAGCGAATTTAGAGTTCATTGTTGAAATACTGAAGTAGTTGGGCGCTTGTTCAACACAAATGTCTTACAACTTAAGTACAAAATGTACAACTTTATGGCTATCGATTTAAGTTAATTGCGATCGCCATCCTCATAGCTAATGGATTCATTAAGGAATAGTGCTAATTAAATTACATTTTAATTATTATTACTTATTGAGATGAGTAATTAAGTCAAGTATTAAAACTCAACTTTCACCACTACACATATATCAAAAGAGCTGAAGGACAGCTCAATATATTTATTACATAAAGTTTTTCTCTGAATGTCCCTAAGCAATGCAATAACGCCTTTTAAATTGGACTTGTGTCAGTGTCAGTGTAGTAGTAGTACTGTATGTAGAATATCAGGTGTATTGTATCACCTACATGAACTTTCAACTACACATTGTAACCTCACAACTATCTTGATGAGGTAATCGTTCTATTTTAGTACATAAAACATTTTAGCTAAAAAACTTTAGGGTTCTAAAAGTTACGAGAGTCATACACATATCTTGTTAGAGAGGAAAGTGAGGTACAAAATTTAGTAAAATAAATCATCTAATTTATTAAATGTTATTTCATAATCACTTTTGCAATATCACAACGTTCTGACGTCCATACATGAATAAAATCAATTTACAACCAGCACAAAACTATAACTGACCATTGTTTAGATATGTAAATCCTCTTGAATATTCATACGGTGCCCACATTCTATTGTTTAGGATTTACATATGGCAATAAAACTGCCTGGGAGTTAATTATACATTAGTACGTATTCCACGGAGGTAGCTTTAATTGCTGTGCAGGTGAAGTTATTCAAAGAAATCTTAGTTGATTAGTAATTAGAGTTAAGTCAAGTACAAAAGTTATTGAAATATGTAATAATGATATTCTAATGTAATGTTAATTAGTTTGTCTTTTTGTGGTTACGTGTTGTAATGTTTTTAATTCTTTAGGCCTAAAAGTAATGATTTATATTTTGTTTATGCAATATTTAGAGTATGTTACATACCTCAACTATTTAGAACATACAAAATACTGTTTCGAGTAACTCTACAGTAACTGCGAGGAAGTGATTTGCTCTAGGTTTACCAACAGTTATCAGAGATCGATCCATCATTCACCAACCAAAGGAAGGTCAGTGTCCGCATTCAGAGGGAACCAACTGAAGGAAGCATATAAACAGGTTTCAACCAATTACAACTGATAATATTAGTTAATATATTATTCTTAACATCCTGTTTCTAGGAATAAATAAATATTCCCCGTGTCTGAGTGTTATTGTATCAGATTGCTAACAGATGGACACGCTCGAAATGAAAATCATGATTTTAAGTTTGACTCATCTACCATCATATTTAAGAATTGTCATGGACCAAAAGGAATCAAATTTAAAGTGTCTGCATATATGTTATAAAAGAGCAGTGTATATCACAACCATCTATACATTTTAGAAATAATTACTTACCCTTAGTTAAAGAAGAAATTGAACATAAATTTATTAATTGTAAATTTTACTTTCCAGCTTAATAATTCATTTAAAATTAATTGCTACTCACACATTAAGGTTTAAATTCTGTAAAAATCTGTATTTTATCATATTTTAATTTATATTGTTTTAAAAGTATGTTTTATTCTGTTTACATGTTTAACTAATAAATCTTTAGTCGGCGAAAGCACCTTTTTATTAAAATTTGTGGAAAAATTAAAAAAAAGGTTGTTTACTAAAATCTTTAAAACATTTAAAAATGTCCGCACTACACACCATATAAATGATATAATATCAGTAAAGTATGTGGATGAATTTTCTGTTGTATATACTAGGTGTATATATATATATATGTATATACCTAGTAGGTGTATATATATATATATATATATATATATATATATATATACACCTAGTATATACAACAGAAAATTCATCCATATACCTTTACTGATATTATAATATTTATATGGTGTGTAGTGGGACATTTTTAAATTTGGTTTCTGTTGATCTCCTAATGTCGCTGTGCAAATTGCATTTACAATGACAGATGATACAAGATTTCAATTTTACACTTTTTACCTAAGCTTAGGGGTTATCATATTACAAACGTTGTTTCGTTGCTGAATGTTCTACAGTTATATCTGTGCCATAAACTATCATTACAGCAGGGTTATTAAATCACTTGTAAAAGGACCAAGCATTGCTACGTTTATCCAAGCATTACTTAAATACATTTTGTTTATTTTTTTTACACAGATTGAGATAACATCATACATTATTATCAATCTATCTTAAGAAATGTTTAAGGTAATTTAAAAATTGCCTTTCAATATTACATTGCTGTAGTAAGTAAAATGTTTGTATTCCAAAATTAATTTTTTCCCAAAAATTTAAATGTACAATGTGCAACATCTAAAGTAATAAAAACTCTAGAAATATATTGCTATAGCTTGCCTGATCCAACCATTGCATACATTGTGCTTCCCATGTACAATATTAACGTAGTCATCTCATATCGATCTTACTAAGAGGTTGAATGTGAGAAAGGATCACTTGGCAGAACTTATGCCTCTTTAAGTAAACAATGTTATCCCTTTTCATCACTCTCACATGTAATAAAAGTATGAAATATGGATGAAAGACTATTTGGAAGTGATATGAAGCTGGATATTGAATAATAAAACTAATTTAATCGGAGACAACCTTCTCATTCAAAACATTTTTAAAGAAGAACCGTCTTAATTCCATCAATTAATTAATCAATAAAATGTTAGTTCTTTTAGCTATATTTATTCTAACCAAATGCATACTATACGAGTTTCCTCTTTATTTATAGAAAATTAATGGCATATTGTTAAAAGAGAAATGTTGAGTTTATCTCTAGAGGCCTCGCCTCATAAACATACAGCCAAGGCAAACTTTCGTAAACCACATCATTGTTGTGTGGGAATTGCCAGAAGTTAGCTAACAACGTTATATCTTGGTGGTGGTTAGTCAGTATTTCTTGTTATGGCAACTTTTTAATATCTATTATGAGATATAAATATTATTAATAAGTTTCAGTCACTTTTACTGATTAACACGTACCTTTACGTTCTCATAAAATATTAGTGAATTAGAGTTTGAACAAAGTAATACTAACAGCGTATAAAAGTTAATTGGGCATCAATTTGTTGTATGTTTTAAAAATAATAAAGTGCAATAATTAAACACACTATTGTAACTATATGACTTCTTTTATTTTTTTATTAATACACTTTATGTTGGATTCAGAGTTGCATTTTTTAGTAAACAACAATTTTATGTAGATATTTTTAACATTGTTTATTTTCCATTTTGTGACTAACATTTATATTTACATTTTTATGTTTTGACAGAACAGATGCAATTGGGTTTTAAATAGATAAAAACATGTATATAATCATTGATAAGATTAGTATTCTTGTTCTGATGATGGAAATGTGTATATTTTTACTAGTTTAGTTCTTAAGATAAATACGGACTACTCTGTGTTTTTCCTAATGATTATTTCAAAATATAATTTATTACAGCTTTCACCATTAGTATTAATCCATTTTCTGATATAGAAAACTAAATTCTACATATTTGTGACTAGAATTACTATAGATCCAATATTTAATTTGAAACTGTGGACTTCAGATGGTGTCTGTGCATTTAACTGTTCCAGTGGCATGTCAATATATCAGTCTCATTGTTAGATATTACACCTAAGTTAGACTTTACTTGTGAAGGAATTATGAAGAATCAAGAACGTGAGATTATTCACAGTCGTTGCTGAGCTATCTGTCCGCTCAATCCTAACCATGTCCAAATAATTAGTGCTTCGTTGCACCGGATATGAATGCAATGTACTGTGGAAAGTAATCAATACTATTCTTCATACAATGTTTATGATGCACGGGTTTTCATCCAACACGAGATTCCACCAAATGAATATAGTTAATTACTACTATCGTTATCAGTTCATTTTACTTTTAATGAAATATTGTTAATTTTTTTTTGTTTTTATTTTTACTTTTTTTAATTTTACCTATTTTTTTAATGTAGTTTTTTGTTTGAACATTCAGCATAGTGAAACTGTAAGTTACCACTATAAACTGTAAGTCAAGGAAATGGCAAGTTCATCTTTTAAAAGTCTAAACCATTTTGTTCATTTACAATTTCTATTGTTAAAAGATACATGTTTTCTGATCTTCTACATTTTAAAATCTAAAATCCTTAAATCATATGTTCTTTAATCCTTATCATAAATTTAATGATGCCATATAATCACAGACACAACTTAAGTAAGCAAATTTTCTACGGTGATAAGGCATATTGACAGTTAGTATTTCGTCTAGACAACGTACCCATTCTTAATGGTCTTCTAATGGTCCACTGGTTATGGATTATGTTCCATTGTTATAGTAGAGGTTTGTGACATAGTTTGCTACTTCGACTGAAGAAATAGCATTCTAATGTCAAAATGTTGTAGATCCTTTTAAAAAACAGCGGCATTTCACAGCATGAGTGAAACGTTTGGTGTTGTAAATGTTGTAGATAACACCTTGACGCAGTCGTTACCGGAAGCTACGGTTATTATTAATGACACCGGCCACTTAAGCCTACGATATAAAATTACGTTATGTTATTTTGTGTGTACTTTTATTTTATGCTAAAGCGCATTGTTTTATCTGTTATTTAGGAATTAAATAGACCTAATAATAAAAATTATGCAACAATAAAAAATAAGTATGGATAAATCAAAACCAAGCTTTAGTTGATCTATTTTAATTCAGATGAACACGCTTTCTCCTATAGTAACATTCATCGAATTTCTCTTAAAATTTCAAGCTATGAACTACTGTGATAAATTATAATAGTAATTATGATGAAATATGATGGATTCCAAATTACATTTCAAAACTCACATGTTTGAAATATAATATATAATCATCACCATGGTAAACCCTATTTGGTCCCCTACCTTGAAACTTGATAGTCAAAGTACTCCACAGGTTCTATATAAACTATCTACTATTAGACTGCTCTAAATGTCTTTGTTGTTTGCATACTGCCACAGTAAGAGGTAAAACTTAAATTAATCTTTTTGCTGAAATCACTTGCATGTCGAATTATCATTAGTTTTGAACATTGCCCAAATGTCTTTAATTTTAATTTGTTTACTTGCAATTCTTCATAAATCATAAATTGTTGAATCATATGAAGCCAAATATGACAAAATTCATACTGAAATTCTAAAGTATTTTCTATCCGTTTCTCAGTGAATATTTCACTTTATAATATATACTCTAATGTATTCGTCTTTGTATATACTTTAACACAATTTTCTATACTGTCATTTAAAAAAAGGTAACTCACATAATCGTTTTTTTTTCATTTCTTTTCTATTAGTTACACATTATCTTTATATTAGTAAAGCAATGTCCACAAACACATGTAGTGCATTATTAAATCTTAAAAGCGGGTTCTCTTAGTTTCAACGAATGCTAATGTAAGAGTTAGACAAAATACATTTCCCAAATTTAATATAATGGAAATAGGAATAATGTATTCTAAAATGTTTTGTAATGCCACTTAAAATAGATAATATTCCCTATCAGAAGAAATGCTTTACCTATTGGTTAGTATTCTTTATTGTTCAAGTTAGTAAGAAGAAACACACAAATTAGTTGCGAGTTGCTAGTGAATCCGAGGTCATAAAAGGAAAATATTTGCCTTTTAGTTTGTTAGCCACATACTAAACGTCCGTGGCCGTAAAACTTTGTAGTCTGAATTAGGAAACGGGGACAATTAACTGTAGTATAGAGAGGTTTCAGCAACGAAGGTATAGTGTGTGGAGAATATACAGGGAGAGGCAGAGCACCCGTGCAGTACGTATAGTGGTTGAAGGGTTTAATCTAAAGGCATAAAACAAAATGCTTTCCGTATAAAAAGTACATAGCGAGTCCATTATAACATTTTCATCAAAATATATGTACAGTGTCTTCAAAAACTAAGGATCGTGGGTTCGAATCTCAACATTTTTAAATTTAAATATAGAACAAATTATACATAATTTAAAGAGCATGTTTAAAGTAACTCATTGGTGAAAACAAAATTATCTTACCCTGATTTGCTTCAAAATCGTAGATATTTTTGTGTAAATTTTTTTACATTTACGAAATACCTACTAATTTTCTTACCGTATGATTTATTTTTATCCCAAATCAAATTCTTACTTACAAAAAAAATTTCTTTAATCTAATATGCTGTTTTGTTGTTGGTCGTCAAACCCGAGTTTGAATTATTTAAAATTATTATGGGTCAAAAAATTATGTATCATGTTGTATGTTATTTTAAATGTCTCGTTAAGGTGATCAAAATTTGTTTCACCCTTTTTTGTACCCTCAGTGGTTTTCGATAAATAAGCAAAAATGCGTTTTAACGAAATTTCTTCAATGTTTCACGTTACATTGGACACTCACCTTAAAACTTAAAATGACTTAAGGTTAGTAATTAATACATAAATGTATTAATGTAATGTCGATCCACATACTAAGGCCGAAGGCCATAATGTGACGTAGCACCAAATAAGACGTATTACCAACTGGCATTACCGATGACACGGACCGAGGTGTCAACAGCTAGTAGCACTGACCCACCCTGCATATACCCATACACATATTGACATATAAAATAACCATAAAAATTAAGTGGGAAGTCTTGTTACATTAAAAATGTTAATAACACCTAGTTTTACGACAGAAAACGAAATAAAATCTAGTTAACTCTTTTCTGTAAAGGGTGATTTTTTAACATTGTTAAATTCAATAATACCTTGAGTGATACAACTCAACTTAAAGATCTTCTAAAACTAAAGGTTTGTATAAAAAAACGTATGTTTCTTACCAACTGTTACAATAACCTGGAAACAAATTTAGTATGTAATTCATGAAATTTAAATGGTATGTTAGCTGAAATATTTATTTAGCTTCTTTTAAAATACAAGAATCACATAAACTTAAGTAAACAACTTTAACTGTCAAAATTACTTCACATAGTTTTCATACTCACGTCAGTTCTGGGTTAAGCATTTAAAAGCAATGTTACACATCGATTGAAATCGTACTACACAAGCAATATTATATTATATTTTAAAAAATGCTTCGAAATATTATTGGTACATGTTTTTTTTACTCTCAGATCCATTTTGTTTAAAATTTGTAAAAACTAAACAGTCTGGTTCCGTTTAGTCTACGAACGTAGTAAAGCATAACCGGAACCTAAATTACTTATGTCACTAATTTACATGTTTGCTAATTGCAACTATATATACTAGCACATTTAAATTATTAAAATTCTTTCTGTATAATTTGGTTAATTTTAACATGGAACATAAAATAAATGGATCTAAATTGTGATATCTTTTGTGTAAATTATTAATACGATCTTGGTTGCTGGTTAACATTGTTTAAAAATGTTTAACAATAATTGATATGAGTATGAAAATCATGTAAGGATTATTTTACAGGTAATGTTTTTAGATTTTTTTATTTAATTATAGATGATTCTTAATTTTTAATTAAGGTAAAAAAATAGTTTAGCTAACCATTTTTATTTCATGATTGACATACTAAATTTGTTTTAAGGTTTTAGTAACAGCTGATAACAAAGATACGTTTTTTACACAAATCTTTTATTTTTAGAAGATCTTTAAATTTATTTTGTATCACTCAGGATATGATTGGATTTTAAAATTATAAGGAATCACCCTTTGGCAATAACAAAATTGTTGATTTCTTGTCCAGTTTATTTATCTAACCAGTTTTTATTTCGTTTTCTGTTCTCAAACTAGGGGCTATAAAAATGTTTAATGTAACAGGACTTCCCAATTTATTTTATAGTTATTTTATATGTCAATATCTGTATGGGTGGATATGTGGGCCAGTACTACTATCTTCTCCGTACTGGCTTCTCAGTACTTCTTCGGTAATGCCAGTTGGTAATACGTCTTACTTGGTGTGTACAGTGACATTACGGTCTCCTGCCTCAGAATCTGGATCGAGATTACATTCCTGTCCAAAGATTTAATTACTAACCTTAAGTCATTCAGTTTTTAAGGTGAGTGTCCAATGTACAACGTGGAACACTGGAGAAATTACGTTAAAAATACATATTTGCTTATTTATCGTAAACCTATGGAGGTACAAACAAAAGTGATTACAAACTATACTCATCTTAACGAGATCTTTAAAACTACATACAACATGACACATGCTGCTATTAAAGGTTTTGAATTATGAGATTTTTTTAAATCGGGTTTAGTAACCAACATCAAAATGCGCATAAATGTACTCTTGTGAAATATCAGAGTAAAGCTATTTTTTATTTTTAAATAATTTTAAATCGGAATAAACATTACTAATGATAAAATATGTGCAGGGTATTCCGTAAATGTCAAAAATATTCACGTAAGCGTTCGAAATTTTGAAAAGCCTAAAATAATATAATTTTGTTTACACCGATTAGTTTCCTAAAACAAGACATTTAAAATTATGTATAATTTGTCCTATGTTTACATTTAATTTTTTTTAGATTGAACCTATAACATTTAGTTTTGGAAGACATTGTACATACATTTTGATGAAAATATTTTAAATTGACTCTCCATTTGCTTTCTGTTTGAAAAGACTAATTAGCCCCGTACTGCACGGATGCTCTACTTTACTCCGGGAAAGTATCTTTTGTATTAGGTTAATAAAATTACTCACACACTTTCGATTTATATTAATTTTGTTAACATATTAGAGAGTAAATAATTTAATAGGCAAAATATGTTTCATACAATAATATAAATAATTTCATAATTTAAACAACGATTGTATGACTACTAAAGTCTTCCATGACTCTTAGAGTATCAACTGTGTAATGTCTTCGCATCACACAAACAACGATGAAATATTTGTTACTTTACTAATTAATAGTATAGTGTTCAAGTTTCCAAAGACAATTATTCATGCAATTGTCTGAGTAAATGTGACTAACCATGTCAAGCTTCAACTTCTAGTGACACAAACACCACAAATCATCTTTAGAAGCTTCAGAGTTGATCAAGTTAATATTATTGATTAAATTAACTAAAACGAATTTAAATAGTTCATTTCTTATCTCAGTGGTGGAAAAATAACAACTTTAATATTTTCTTGAAAATTAATAATATTTTAATATTATTTATTTGATTAATTTCTCAATAAATCTGTATCTGCTTATTTGTTTAGTATAGACACTCTAATATCCTAATGCGTCAGTAACATGGTTAAAAAGATTTATTGTTAAATAACCAATTAATTAGTCGGAAAATCAAGAAAATCAAATATATGTGCATTAAAGTTATTTAGAATATGTATATATTTATATAGGCTCACTAGTGTTGTGTTTTACTAAGTAGGATATACAGTAAGTTCTCCTACTTTTACTTTAGTATTTATGTATTTTATGAATATAATCTAAATGAATAAATTAAAACCATTTCAAATGAATACATTGGGCAGTAAAATTATTTAAAACTCACTAATTAATCAAGGATTTCAACTAAATTGTTGGAACAGTGTGTTCTCTTTTATGAAAGAAGTGTTGAAAGGAAAATCTGTAAGAAAGTGGGAATTGGGGTTACCTATCAAATAGTACTCCGACAATAGGGAGAAAGAAATAAGGACATCCTTTTCAAATAATGTGAAAACTGTTCTGAAAGGATCAAACGATTGAAAAAATATTTGCCTTCCAGGTATTTAAAGCGACTCTTACCGTGTCAATCTATACATTTCCTTCGCATTTTTAGGTATGTGTACATATCACAAAAAAATTAAAAAAAACTAATCTGAATTGGAGAAACATAATTTAAAAATAATACCTTAACAAATGGATTTAATACATTTCAAAGTACCATTGGAGACCAAGAGAGGGTCACTTATTTTATCCCCCTCCCTCCCCACCAAGAACTGACGGGTGTTGTAGTATGTGGTTCTTAAGTTTACATCCAGATTGTTTCGTAATGTGAACACAAATAAATCCCTCTTAGCCATCATATATTTAGCTCAAGTGAACTGTAAATGCCACTACTGGCATAGGCATATAATGAAACACTTAAAACTGTTCTCTCTCGCGTGATTATATTAAACAATTGTTCTCTAGACATCTTGTTAAACGGTTCAGCGAGTATTACTAGTGGAGGGCTCTCTCTGTGCAATATCTAGAGTCCCAAGGCTAGGTGGTGAAAGATATATTTTCTCATTCTTTCTTTATGCGTTCAGATACCTTGAAGCTAATTTCTCATTCTTCACAACAACTACCGAGAGTTACATGGTACATTATTATACAATTTACTTTATTGGTTAAGTAACACATATCTAGTAAAAGCTATGATTGTGAATTTTACCATCGTAAAATATAGATTGCGATTTTAACATAATAACAAGTGATATTTTTTATCATGGAGATAGTATACTAAAGTGGATAAAAGTTGCTTAAATGTCAATCAAACTGATAATTATTGTTAAGTAACAATCGAATAAACAATATCAATATAATACGTGAAGAATATATTGCCTTAATTTGAAGTGGGATTATTAGATCTATAAACACTTGTTTTAATAGTTTCGGTCGTATATTGGCAAATGATTCTCGACAATTTCGATAAAGAATAAACATAATTAAATGTATTACATTTTTGTGAGTAAAATGTAAATTATAGATGAGGAAGACAAATGTTGTTGGACATTTGTCATCATTACGTGACAAATACCAATCATGATGTTTCGATTTTGTAAAACCAAAATCTTTTTTTGGGTGGTTTCTGGCCACGTCAGTCTGTGAATAGTTCTTGTGAAGTGTAGTGTGTATGTTTGTCTTGTCCCCGTGTTTTATACCTTGGAGGGAGCTTCGTAGACACTGCATTGGGATTGAATCATCCTCACTTCGTGCCTGGGACGTCTAGACGCTATCGTCACAGTGGGTCGTAAGACTTCATCATTTTGTAATATTTGATTATTCTACATACTTTGATCATAAAATCACTACCTACCTAAATTGATCACTGGTGCTTTAAAATATGACAACCAGTGACTACCAAAGCTGTTTACCAGGAGCTTTCCAACTTGATCACAAGTTAGACAAGGTCATTACGGGTGGTTACCATAGTGGATTACAGGGGACAATAAAAGATCATCATGGGGGCTACCTAAATGGTTGATGGCTGGTTGACCAAATTAATCAGAGGGGCTACTCAAGGTGGTTCCCAACATGGTCACGGGAACTAAGCAAATTGGTCATGGAAATCTGCCCAAGTTGATCAAAGGGGCTAACCAAGATCACCACGGAGAGTAGCCTACATTGATGACGGGATGCTACCAAAGTTGATCAAAGAAGCAGGTAAACGGAGAGGTCAAGGTATATAGTGGGCAAGGTTTTATGTATCCAGCTTGTTGTAATCATGCTGAATCGGGTAGATATATTCCGAGAAATCAAATGTTTTTGACAAAATACTAAACTTTACCGACTTTTTGTGAGGTAAGTGTAATTTATATAGCATAGAGATATATAACCATTTCTAATATTATAACGGTGTCTACCAAAGATGGTCACCAGGGGCTTTCCGAGTTGATAACAGATTACCAAGTTGACCAAGAGTGGTTACTAAAGTGGGATCACGGGGGAATCCAAGATCATCACGGCGGCTACCCTGATAATGATTGACGGTCGGCTACCCTAGTTGATCATGGAGACTAACTAAGTTGATCACGGGGGCTACCCAGGATGATAACGGGTGATTATTCAAGTTGATCACAGGGGGCTTCCAATATGATCTCGGTGGAGGGGTGGTGGTGGTGGTGGTGGTGGGGGGGGGGGGGGTTATATCCAAGATGATTATAAGAAATTACCTTATTTATTGATGGGATACTTCCAAAGTTGATAATGGAGGCTGGTCAAAAGAGTGGTTAACGTAAATATTGTGTAATATAATGTTTTAAGTTTCCAGCTTGTTATAATCAACCTTAAATGGGAGGATAAACTCAAACAATTATATATGTTGACAACAAACTCAACTTTATAAATTTTTTGTGAGGAAACGATAGTACGAACATTTAAAACGTTTGAAATGGTGTTCTACATAACACATATTTTGATATAATTAAAAGAGATGTCGAAGGAATATATAGACAATAAATTTCCCAGGTATTTTTGTCTACTGCGTTAAGCCATTAAAGGTAATTTAATTAATTTAATATAATTATCTCGATTATAAAAGATCATGCACATAGTTTTTAAGTACGATATTCAGCCAATGAGACAGCTCAATTGCAGATAGGCAATAATTCCAAAATCCCGAGAGCAAACGACAATCAGCTGAGCTGAGCTGAGCGGTGATTGGTCGAGTCATCAGTCCATTGTAAAACACGAGTGGGAATTGAAATAACAAGGACGGGACTAACTGATAATCAGTGTGGTCCACTTTTTAGTTCTGCTATCTTTTGTGGTATTTCTGAAGTACATAAATATTAACTAAAACGAAAAATGAATGTATATTTGCCTGAAGTATTTAATCAAATGCTTTAGATTATTCTTTGATAAAATATAATATAAAAATCATAAACTGTATAAGTATTAAATATTTTAAATTTTACTTGAGAAACATGAATCAGATTGTACATATTGTTTGTTCTTAGGTTATTTCTCAGTTATTTATCATTTGTATAGGTGATTGTACATGTTGAGATATATTACATCTTGTTTGTTGTCATATTTTATTCTTACTGTTATATATTTATATTTTTTACTGGCACCGTTAAAAAATTTATAAATATTTACTCTTAAATATTTGTTGTTGTTATTGTTACATTCGTGTTTTATATGTATATATATATTTTTTTTTTTTGAAAGTTTATTTTTATATTCTTACGTCTAATTTGTCAAACTCGTACTACCATTTATCATAAAACATTAACTTTTTTGTAGGCCTATATTATGACCGTCACCAGATATGAAACTTAAGACTTTTGCTAATGCATTGTACAATGGCAAAGAAACATTCATTATTCCAGATTTTTAATTAGTTAAATTAACTAGTCTTTGATTATATAATAATTAACTATATGAAAGAATAATATATATACTGGACGCCTGGCGGCTATGTGTTACGCTACTTCTCTCCCTGGTCACAGGTTCAACTTTTGGATGTACTGTCAAAAACTAAACCTGAAGTCCCTCTTGGTGTTGACAAGTAATATTTGGGAATTAGTAACAAACGGCGTCAAGACCGATATGCTAGCTATATGTCCCTAACTTAATAATGTAGAATTTGCTAGTTAATTATTGGAATAATTTGATAATGTATAGTGGTAGTTATTAAATATACACAGTTTTTATGCTTTCTTAATATCGCACCCGTCTTGTTTAATTTAAAAATATATCGCGAAAAGATCTTTTACAAGTATTAGAAAAAGTTTACTATTTTCGTGAAGAAAATTACGATGGTACTTTTTTTATAATATTAAGTATACTTTTTCCAAAACTCTCTGACAATTTTAAACCCCTAAGGAAATACATAATGAAGGAAATCATAAAGGAAATTATTTTTTAAGATTATGAAATATAAAACAATAAAGTAGTGAAATTCCCCAGTAACACAGGTAAATTCAGCCCTGCTTTATAAGAAAACTGAAAGGGTAAACAGGTAAATTTTGATATAATGTAATATATTAAATCGTGACAAACGTATTCTTTCTTTTATTTAATATAATACTATGCCATAGATACAAAACGTAACTATATATGGGAGAGTGAGATTCGTTGTTAGAAATCTTTCAACTTTAGATAGACCATTGGGTTAATTTGTATCGAAAAGAATATTCAAAGAATTATTTTACAACACCTCGGTTTAAGAGTAAATTTTATTTATTTATTGGAACACATGATACAAAATACAATTAAAACACAGTTAAAAATGTGACATATGATCAAAATGATTTCATCCTTGAACGTGAAAATTTGAGTTTGTTGAGTTAAGAATGTTTATGAATCACAACATTTTACAATAAATATTTTATTAAAACATTCATCATGAAAGTGGATTCCGTAATAACGAATTGGAATATTAGGCAATTTGTAAAGACATTTTTATGAGAATTAGATGCATATTTCTATCTCGTTTACGTACTGAAGTTTATAATAATTATAGTAAGTTCATTAAAATGTTAATGTAAAATTAATTTAAAGTTTATTAACTGTAGATATTATAGAGTAACCTAATAATTAACAAATTTGCATTGCTAAATCATGAAATATTTATTAAAATACTGTTCGTGTATATTGTAATTAATGAACACACAAATATAGTATTCACGAGGTATAAGATGAAATAGGAAAATCAATTTTTTTTATTTTTAGATTAATCAAAGAAAAAATAAACATCTTAAATTAAAAGTAACATATTGTTGTGATTCATGACACACAATATAATCTACACTTAATAAAAATTAAATATACGCTTGTGTTTACTTTTAACAGCTTAAGTTGGATGTAGAGTTTTATTACCAAGTTTAAAGGTTTCATCTTGGAGTATTTCTCAGTTGTCTTTTAGCTGCCATTTTAACATCTTGTTTGTTACGAAAATCTCGTTTTACTCGAAGTTTATATCTTCAGGCACTTAACTTGTTTAGTTGTGAGACCTATTTCATAATAATATGTTTATTTTTAGGAAGCGTTAAACTAGTCTGTTAACTATATTATCAAAAATTTATAACATTTTATCCTGTATTTTATTTAATACAATACTAAGACATTGTATAAATAATAGAATACCTCTAAAGTTTATAAACAAGCTGCTTACTTTTTACATGCAAGGACTTTGATGAGCTTCCATTTCTATACACAAAAATACAAACATGTATTAAGTGTATGTGTAACCACACTGAATATTGGCTCAATAATTGTCTCTCAACATAGAATACTTTAATGGTTTATTCTGAAACCTGGATAATATGGATATCTGTTTGAAAATTTGAGAAACAATCACTATTTTTTGTTAGTCATATAACAAAAATAAAAAAAAAAAATAAACAATGATATATTTTACATGAACGAGTTGTTTACAAACATTGATTAAGATAAGTTATAAGGCATGCACTAAGCCTATTATATTTCGATTCCATTACACGTGAATTTCTTCATCAAGATTATCATACAGCAAGGCACCCACAATGAATGGTATTCCGAAAATTCACAAACCTAATGTACCTTTTAGACCCCTGGTAAATTTCAAATCTGCGCCTACTTACAATGTATAAAAGATATTGTCCAATATTTTGACGTCTGCTTTGAACCTTGAAAATAAATATACCGTTAAGAATAGTATTTACCTTTTCGATAAGGTCAATCTTTTAAAATTTTGTAATAAGACTAGGTTAGCCTCATTTGACACATGTACTCTGTATACTAATATTTCAGTTGATAAAGTGATTAACTTAGTTAAGTAAACATTTTTAGAAAAACAATATGAAAAAATGTATGAAATCAAATTTTAAAGTTACTCAAAACTATCTTGAAACAAAATTACTTCCTTTTCAATAACAAATGTTACTTACAAAACGATGATTTAGCTATAGCTAGTCCACTGTCAGCCATTTTGTCAGGAGTTTATTTACAGCATAATAAAGATTCCATTTTATATCAATTAAAAAAGGAACATGATATCATATTTTACACGCGTTAGGTCGATGATATTCTGGTTTTGTTTAACGAGAAATCATGTAATGACTTAGATAATATGTTAAATATACTTAATTGTTACCACCAGAAGCTTAGTTTTACCAGTGAACTTGAATCTATGAATGAAATTAACTTTTTGGAGCTAAAAATAATTCGTGACCATAACAAACTTTCAGATAGAATTTTCAGGAAACCTACTCAAACCAATTGTACAATAAATAACAGTTCTGTTCATCCCCGTCTTACAAAACAGCTAGCTTCAGAAGTATGTTATATAGGGCATATTCAATACCATTAAGTGTTGCAGATATAAAACAGGAAATAAAGTTAATAAAATCAACTATTGCAAAAGGATACAAGGCATCAATCATTGATGAAATTGGAAGTAGAATAAAAAAGAAAATAAAATTCGGGACAATAAACGAACAACACTTAAAAATGAAAAATCCAAAAAAGAACAAAAGAAGTATGTATCCCTCCATTACAATGCAAAACAATTAAAATGGACCGTTTACACAAAGAGTTGGTAGTAGATTTAAGAAATTCATTTCATCAGTAGCTTTTAAGACTTGTAATAATATTGTAATGTACAACATTTTACACCCGAATACTGAAAGTGAAGATGAATTCAATGATTCAGAAATATATAGGATTAACTGTAATGATTGTAATATGTTTTACATAGGTCAGACTAAATGTTAGTAAAATATATAAAAATGATGTCTCTGCTTTTAAAAATAAGAAACCTGAAAGATGTAATGTTTATAAACACCGTATGAATTGTACCCACACTTTGAATAAAATAGATGAAAATGTACTCGTAGATATTCTAAAAGTTTGTAAGAAGGGTCGTATTATGAATGATTGGGAAGAGTTATTTATTTTAAAAGAAAAATGTAAGGAGCGTGATAAATTAATGATTGAACAGGTTAATATTGATTCCATAATAGTTTTTAATAATGTATTTCCAGTGACTAAAAGAACGGAAGTAACAGACAGTAGGGATTAACCAATAATATCACAGCAGCCGCTATTATGACGATTCCAGCCAATGGGTTTACGTAATCATAGGCCTATAAATTGAGTTGTTGAACACTATTTTCCATTCTTTGGGAATCTCTATGGTCTGAGGAAGGTGAACGTGGTTCACCGAAATCGATCATCATAATAATTGTGCATTTTGTACTTGTATTGTAATATATTGTGTGCATTTTGTGCTTATTTTGTAATAAATTTGTGTTATGAGAATCTACTGAGAACATCAAGAGGAAAACTTCAGGTAAAGCTGAATTAACAGATTTAAGCCTTCTGTCACATACTAAGTTACAACAGTACTTTTTATTTACAGTAATAAAGTATCTTACTTAAAATTTACTTAAAATCATCATTGGCAAAAGCAAATCGTTTCCATCAATTGAATTATTTAAAACCACAAAAGTTCTAACAATTAGACAACTATTTATTCGTACTCTTATGCTTTTTATTCGTACTCGGAAATTATTAAATTTTTCTGTCAACTTGCATCATTATGAAACGCGGCATGCAGTAAGCTTAAACCCCTTAGTTCCAAAAATTTTCAAAACAGTTAATTATACTTGTTCACATTACATTGCTCACCTGTTGTTTATAAATTTACCGAACCCTCTTAAATTTCCACAAGTTAGCTTATATGTTTATAAAACAATGATAACCAATTGGCTTATGGACCTGGAGGAGGAATCGGTTGAGGCCCTGATCAGTTCTGAGTATAGATGACCGCTTCATAACATTGCACTTCCTTCGTCCCTCTGACTTTCTGCCTTTTGCTCTTTGATTTCATTTTGCTGCATAGTTCTCTTTTTTTTCCCCCCCTTTTTCCATTGTGTTTATCTTTTTTATATATACATATATACATTTTTTTCCTTTCATAATAACCCTAATCAAAAGCATTCAACATTTTCTTGTTTTAAATACCATCCAAAATTGTTTAGTTTTTATTTTTATTAAATTGCCATAACTCATCAAATTGTGTATTTTATTCAGTTTGAATTTTTTATTTAATCCTGAATAAGAGTAGTCCATTAGTTTTAGTATTAATTGTTCATTGTACTATTTCAGATTGAGCTTTTTTTTTATTCTCTATTTTTATTTTTGAATTAAAGAACTCCCTTCCACACACAAGCCTTGGGCTTATGTGGAAGGTACTCACATATAAAACATGTAGATTTATTTGTATATATCGATGTATTTATTTTCTTCATATAACTATGTATCTATGTAACCTTATGATTTATATTTGAGTGAGTAAATAAAGATTTTGATTTGATTTGATCTATTTTCATTACTGCAACTGTTAACAACCTGCTATTATGTGAGATAGAAAGGTAAGAAACAATAAATCAACAATAGGCTTGTGATTGGTATTTATGCAGTTTCCATTACCTAACGAAATTTGAATGTGTGAAGAATTGGCTTTAATTTAACTAAATACTCTTTAATTTGCATTAATTCATTAATTATTACTACAAACATTTAAACCGATTATACAACTTAGTATATTTTACATATTTTCGTTAGGTTCCGACCAACTGCAGATAAAAAGTGACTGATGTACTCTTCCTAAATATTGTAATGTTTAACCTAAAAAGTAAAGATAAAACTGCAATTTCATGGTTATAAATACAAATAATAAAACAAATTACGCAAATTAAACTTGTGAGAGGAATAGATTATTACATTACTATATAGGCCAGCGATAATTATGTCTGCTATTAATTTAAGGTAAGGTTTAATTGTATTTACATCATGAAGAATGTTCTTTGTCTCAAATAGGGTACCATGACAAAACAGATTATTAGGTAATTATTCACTTTTTGTTCAATTTATTCAGACAAAACAAGTGATTATACAATACACAAATTTATTATATATGTACAAACGTATTTAAGTCCTCTCTAGACGTTTTGCCATCATAGACATTTTATAAGTATATTTGTGATATTTTGACATCGAGTGACTTTCCAGTAGATCTCTTGAAATTGTTTGCAATTCATTTTTTCAATTTAACAGAATCAGGCCTAGCCTAGCCTACTACTACTGAACCTGGAATATTCCTAGGCTAATTCGTGTGAACTCTTGGCTTGTACTTATAGCCATAATATCGCTGTGTCATTAAATAAAATAGGTAAATGGCTACCCCTAGTGGGAAGTTGTCAGACATCATGTTAAGAAAGAAAAGGTGTCCAGCTGAGAAGTGTGGGCTATGCCGTAGGGTTGTTTTTGAAAAATTATACGCACTTGCTTGTGATTTTGAGAAGTGTGTCTGGTACCAAATTGAATGTGTGGGGTATCTAAGGAAGAATATTTCAGACTCTGGTACTGTGTTAACTGTAGCCTTAAAATTGATAAAAATTTGTTAAATCAAGAAATTTATCTCTTATCTAAAACAATATCTATCCTTGAGTCAGACATACACGAACACAAACATCTTTATGACAATTTAAGAGTACAAAACATAAATATAAGTGAAGTATGTCTTCGGAATAAAGAAGAGATTATCAATTTAAAAACCCACTGGACAATCAAGAGTGCACTAATGCTAAATATAAATTCACCTAATATGGATTCCTCCTATCCAGGTTAAAAAATCCACGCTTTGGGCCTTCGTAATACACTTAACTGCAAGAAGAAAGACTTTCCTCCACTACAAGTAAACAATAGGTTTACCTGCCAGTCTGATGATGAGAATGGAGCAAAAGGTGGTGAACAGCAGTGGTTGTCCGAGAATTTTAGCAACATTAGTCCTCAGAAGCAAAATACCTTGAGTAGTAGGAGAACTACGCCACCAAGTAGCCGAAGCCCAATGAAGCACTTTTCGTTTACGGACTCACATGCTAGCCTTAGTAAAATTGTTTCTTCTCATAGTTCTAAGTTTTATTTAGGTGTAAATGGAAGTACTAAACCCTTGTCTATCACTCCTCTTTCTACTTATAGGCCTAACCTAGGTTCAAGTACCCCAGCTCTTGTACGTAAAAACAATAACAACCATAAAAGACTAACCACTAATAAAAACCATGGCAGATTAACCACTAGTGACAGTAGGTGTTTTTGGACAGAGCGAGACCCACTTTTTTTCTGGCCTCTGATTGGTCAAGAGTGGTCACGTGACCGGATCCAAGATGGCGGCGCAGTGGTACCAACCCCCCTCCCCCCCAAAATTTCCCAAATTCCCCACACATTTCCCTCAGATTACCCACATTTCCCCCAAAATTACCCAATTTCCCTCACATTTCACCCCAAATTACCCGATCTCCCTCACATTTCCCTCACATTACACTCATTTCCCTCCAAATTCCCTTGTTATACTATATAAAATACAGAGTTACACTATATAAAAAGAACTTTTTTCAAGATGGCGACCGGATCCAATATCCCGGATCCTTCCCTCCCACGCCAACTCACACCCCCAAAATTCCCGCCCCAAAATTCCCTCATCCAATATGGCGACCTTTACCATGTTATACTATATAAAATGTAAAAACATGGCTGTCTCTACTCTATAACAAATGCATTATTTCACATATGCTCTATAACAAATGTAACATTTCATTTACACACTATAACAAACTAATATCGGTACCCTGTGGGAAAACTCCCTCCCTAAAATCCCCTCACCGAAAAGATGACGGCTTTTACCTTGTTATATTATATAAAATACAGAGTTATACTATATAAAATGAACTTTTTTCAAGATGGCGACCAGATCCAATATGGCGTCCTTCCCTCCTGCGCCAACTCACACCCCCAAAATTCCCTCCCCAAAATTCCCTCGTCCAATATATCAACCTTTACCATGTTATACTATATAAAATGTAAAAACATGGCTGTCTCTACACTATAACAAATGCAATATTTCACATATGCAATAAAACAAATGTAACAATTCATATACACACTATAACAAACTAATATCGGTACCCCGTGGGAAAACTCCCTCCCCAAAATCCCCTCACCGAAAAGATGACGGCTTTTACCATGTTATACTATATAAAATACACTCTCTTATACTATATAAAATGTAAAAAGATGGTGGCCGTTACACTCTAATAAATGACTACCGTCGACTACCTTCGTACGCGTCGTCTGCTGGTCCGGCGCGCATGCACGGGGACTTGCTACTCTGTGGCAATATACATTATAACAAAATTAATATTTCATATATACACTTTAACAAACGTCACAACGCACCTAGTGGCAATACCGATCGACCGCAGCGCACCTGGTGGCAATGCCGTGCTGTCGACCCGATCACAGCACCCCAAACAGCAATGGCGTGCTCTCGACCCAATCGCAGCGCACCTAGCGACCACACCGGTGCGTGGGTGGTGCATGCGCAGGGACCTGCTACTCTGTGGCAATATACATTATAACAAAATTAATATTTCATATATACAATTTAACAAATGTCACAGCGCACCTAGCGGCAATACCGATCAACCGCAGCGCACCTGGTGGCAATGCCGTGCTGTCGACCCGATCGCAGCGCCCCAAGCAGCAATGCCGTGCACTCGACTCAACCGCAGCGCACCTAGCGACCACACCAGTGCGTGGGTGGTGCATGCGCAGGGACTTGCTACTCTGTGGCAATATACACCATAACAAACGCAATATTTCACATATACACTATAAAAAACGCAATGCGTCATATACTCTTTGTGGCTGACGTGATCGTAGCGCACCTAGTGGCAACACTTAGCAAAACTAAGCGCATCCTTTCGGAAACATGGCGCCTTCGGAAGAGAAGTCCCCGTAGGAAAGTTCCCTCCTCAAAATTCCCTCCCAAAATTCCCTCATCCAATATGGCGGCCTTTATACTATAAAAAATACACTATAATAAATGACTAACGCGTCGTCTGCTGGTCAGGCGCACATGCGCGTTGTTACTCTACTACTACTACAAATTTAACAGTTCATATACACACCATAAGAAATTTAATATTCATATACACACTCCACATACTCTATGTGGGTGACACGATCGCAGCGCACCTAGCGGCATCAGCTGTGCGCGGGTGACGCATGCGCATCCAACCCTACTTCACTGAACAACACAAGTAATCTTTCTCACACGTACTGATAGACTACTTATTTAATTTATTTTTCTCAACTTTTAACAAATACACAGTTAACATGCGCTCTTATCTTCGGGTACTCATCCATGGCTTCCTACACTGTTATCCACCTACACTTATCCATCTAATCACAGATGGGTACACTTAACACTCTAGCCAACCCGCAATACACGTTTATTTAAAAATTAAGGAGTAGAGATATACACTATTAACATGCGCTCGCACCTTCAACTACCACCTACTTAACTTCGTACCCGACATCCTCTAAACTCAATACGCTAGCTCAACTTAAATACACAATTACTTTTACTGTGCATACGAGGAATTAGTCGGGCTCTATCTCCGATGTCACAAAACGATCGACCCGCGGCTGTTATCACATCTGTTCTTATCACTAACGACGCCATTCAAGTATAATGGAAACATTTATCGACAATTAAATCAAACTAATCTTCTAAAATATATTCCACAGTATCATATTGAAAGTGTAATATCGAACAGTCTCTTCATACATTACTCTGATTTTACTTTATAAAAAAAACAGTAAGTAATGTTAAGTTAGTTTTGAGTCAACTCCTTAAAAACAACTTGTAAAGTCAAGCCTGTTATAATGTGGACACTTTTGTGAGATCTCACAATAGTCTAATATCTTTCATAACTTTAGTCATATAGAGTACAGATAACGCCTTCTATAACAAAATAACAGATCTTTTAAGTCCACATATTCAATAAACATTTCATCTATTAACATAAGCATTCAATTGAGAATTCAACAGCCTAATACGTTAATGTTTACTTTATTAATGAATTTTTTAAGTATCAGAATCAAAATAAATGTAGATATATAGAACAATATACATTTATCTATAACATTAGAAAACAGCTGACAGTGACGCTTACCGTAGACTGGCTGCAGCCAAACACAGGAGGCCTATATCTGACAGAGAAGCTTTGTATTACTTTTACAAATAAAACTAAGGCCATTAAGTTATTAAGTAGTCTACAATCTAAAATTAGTAGACGTGGTATAGAATAGAAGAAATACGTAGGAGACGTAAAAACCCTAAAAGGGCCTTTTATTAGTGTAATAACTAGACATGTAGGCCTAAAAACGTTAGGATTAGCGGCAGACTATAATGTGTTGGTGTATAAAATACTATGGATCCTACATGATACGTTTTCTTTAATGTTAAAAAAAAATTATTTAACTCTACTTATTTTTATTGTTGCAGTCATGGTGGAGGGAAGTCAAACAAGTGTGGATGGAAGTGGACACCTATTCATGAGAGTGGGGCGAGGTCGCGGAAGCTATCATAAACCATAGGTTGGACGCTCATGACGTCAACCCGCCCGAGTTACTTAAAACTATGTATCAATATTTATGGGACCCTGAAAAGGGCCGTTTGTAGCAGAGCTGTTTAATAAAGGTCTGACATGTCATGATGGTCTTGTCCGTCATGTGTTAGATAGGGGTTTGCTATTATTCGGACATGGAATGCCATGCCCCCCTCTCCAAGTGTCCGCATGTTGGGTGAAGAAGAACACATTGTGTATAAGTTGATGTTCCTCGGTGCCATCTTCATTTGTAGTAATTTCCGTTCAGTATAAGTGTACTGTACGATTGTGAAAGGGAGATGTACGAAGTTCCCTGTGGAAACGTAAAAAACCTTTAATATTGTAAGCTGTAGTATCTATCATAGTAGTCTTAGAAAGTTCTGTTGTAGATTTAGATAAACTTTATGATGCCATGTATTATTTATTATACTATGTACAAAAGTGGTTTACCGTTGATAAATAAAGAAATAAAGCCGTTAAGGAAATATATATAAGGCATTTCCATTAACACTTGTAAGATACTTGAAAATCCAAGGTAGAAATCTAAACATTAAAGGTTTTGTCATAATATGCAAAAGTTAATAAACTATGCAGGCTTAACCAGGTCTAAGTCAGTAGAATAATATCTAATAGACTGTACAACCATCTCTTCTGTTGGTGTAATCAATAGGCCTAATGCAAGACAAGACTAATCACACGGTACTTTATTTGCCCCTCACTAAATAAAATGTATTAACCATCCCCTTATAAACATTTTAAACCATTTACAATGTAGGCCTCAGATGAAAACAGGCTATGAGCCAATGGAACCATGACTTCAGCATTATGGATGTTCTGTCCCGAAGTAGAATCCATCAATTCTCTGGACGAACCAAAACTATGTAAACGTGAATACAATTACAAAAAAACAGTAATAATAATTTATTGACACATTACATTATATTCAGTAAAATCAATTGATATTCTTGTTATTTTCAATTATCATACGTAATACATAGAACCTTTTTCAATAATTTGTGCTTTATATTTAAACTATTACGAGTAAACTTAATTTTAACAAAGTTTATCTATTTGTTTTGTTGTAAACTCCATAATGTATACATGCCAACACATTACATCAATCTTATGTGTAATAATGAGGGATCGCACATCAAAATTATACCGTATTTTCTAATGTTTCTATAGTTTAGGTAGAACTTTAAACAATATATATTAAATTTATAGCGTAATACCTTATCAAATTACATTCATACACATTGTGTGTGCTACGTCACAAAATAAAGTTAACAACCTACATTCTTATCAACACATTACCTCCAAGTAGAGGGCTTATATCACTACACCAAATACAAGTTTTCATTAAGTCACACTGAAATAGTAAACTTTTAACAAGTTAAAGTATGCAGTCCCCCTTGACAAGAATAACTCTACATACATTCATTGACTATAAATGAAGTATTTTAAAACTTATACATGTCAAGAGACACCCTAACTTTAGTCTACCGAATTATTGTATGTTAACCAACGTAAACTTACAAATAACAATTATAATATCCACAAACATATGATAAATTAAGTGTAATAATCTCAAACACAAGGTGATTCCTCACACTTTATATACACCGTAGCAATACATTACTTACTGTATTTGAGACGTTAATCTTACAGGTATGGGTCCTGAATGAGTGTAGATGAACGAGTTTAGTCTTTTTTACTAACTAAGGCTGCTGAACCCTTTGATTATCATCTACTAACAACACAATAGTCAGGGAAACTATGACATGGAACCCAAACCCCTTAAAATTTAGTTAAAATGTCCATAAATAGGGATAGTTTGAGCTCAAAACAACGTACAAAACTGATGTAACACTTGTAAATTAATTGTTTAACCTATATAGCTATTTAGTTGACTCCAAACAGTTGGCAAAGAGTAAGTAGCCAATAGGAATAAATTCTCTATAATGTCCACATTTTAAGTCTAGTTTTAAAAAAATTTGGTACTAATGATTCTTTGCACATTAAACAAATAAACGAATAGTCAGTTGAAATGTGTCTATTGTAGAAACTTTGGTATTAACAGTAAGAAATTTTTGTTTCTTTTGGTTGTAAAATACTCGATCAGAAAATGTATATTCGCCTAATAAAGTAACAATAAAGTAGTTTTCATTTAATTTCCATCAAACATACATATACAAACTACCTACCAAGCACTAATACCCGTCCTATCCAGTAGTAAGACTCATGATTTACCCAACACACACTCATCTTTATAGATCAGTTACATTCACAAAACATAAGACTATTGGCAGACTCTACCTACTTAACATAAAAGACTTACCACACACATACCGTAAATACAAGATCTTGACTCACCACCTAACTACTCAACACTGCACTCTCGTTAGATCACCTTCCCATTCATCACATAAGACTTTTGATTGCCCATCTACCTATCCATAAGCACATGTACAAGACACCTACCAAGCTCCATAACCCTTCCTATTCAGTAGTAAGACTCTCCTACCCATTTTCCCAACACACAGTCATCCTTATAGATCAGTTACATTCACAAAACATAAGACTATTGACAGACTACCTACTTAACATACAAGACTTACCACCTAATAAACAATCTACATAAGGCTTTATTTGTCATTCCAACCATCCAACACACATGTACAAGACACCTACCAAGCTCCATAACCCTACCTATCCATTAATAAGACTCTCCTACCCACTTAGCCAACTCTCAGCTATCTTTACAGACCAACTACCTTCCCAACACCTAATATTATTGAAAGATGACATAATTAAAATACAACACACACACACACACACACACACACACACACACACACACACACACACACACACACACACACACACACACACACACAAACACACACCCAAACATACAAAACATATCAGACCACACAAACTCTAAATACAAGATTTTTGACTAACCTCCCACCTAGTAAACACACTGTACCTCTGATATACCACCTAACTCTCCATTGCATTTGACCTTTGATTGTCCATCTACCTATCCATAAGCACATGTACAAGACACCTACTAAGCTCAATAACCCTTCCTATTCAGTAGTAAGACTCTCCTACCCATTTACCCAACACACAATTATCTTTATATACCAACTACCCTCCCAACACATATTATTATTGACAGACCACTTACTTAATATACAAGACTGACCATACACTCTACATAGAAGACGTTCGATTATCCACTCACCTACTCAATACACACAAAACACTTGTTCGATCACACAACAACTTAACAAACACAACTGTCGATTGACACTCCACCTTCCAAAGGCATAAGACTTTTGAAGGACCATCGGCCAAAGATACAAAAATCATGATAAACAAACTACACACTCTGCAGACATGACTTAATATACCATCATACTACCATGAAAATAGTCCTATTGACATACCCCTACCCATCCAATATACGTACCACACACCGTACGTACAAGACTTAAGTTTACCCACCCACATACTAATCAAACAAGACTCTTAATTGACTATCCATCTCCTTAACATTCATGGATGACCTACCTACCAAACATACGACTTGACCACCTTCCCAAAGCATAAGACTTTTGAAGGACCACCTACCAAACATACAAAATCATAATAAACCAACTACACACTGTGCAGACATGACTAAATATAACATCATACTACCACACACTCTACATATAAGACTCTTGGTTGGTCATCCACCTACTCAACATACAACACCTCTGATACACAGGACACACTCTACACCTTCCACTCATCCTACAGACAAAACTCCTAGAGAACTACCCATCCACCATAAAAACACTATTGCTTCATAAAATCATGTTTTAAAATAACATTATTACAATGTAAGATAGGTTTAATATAGTTAAAGACCTAAAATGTTTCCTAAAATTCTGTTTTCTCTAGAAACATGAGAGCCGTTGGTGGAAAAAATTCAAACTAAACATAGAAAATAACAATCAGTTAGTAGTTTAATAGAAGCTCTGCTATACAACTAAAAAAATACGAAAAAAGTTAGGTTTAAAAAAATACGAGAAAAGTTAGGTTTAAAAAATGAACACAGAAAAAGTTAGGTTTAAGAAAATGAACACAGAAAACGTTAGGTTACCATACATCAGAAAAGTAAGTCTAGCAAAAAATCGAAAGGTTGATTGCTATTCTTACTTTTCAGAAAAGTTGTTAAAATTAGCAAAAGTCAACAAAATGTCCCATTTTTTGAGTTTGGTAAATTAACTGAACTTTTCTGATGTATGGTAACCTAACTTTTCTGTGTTCATTTTTTTAAACCTAACTTTTTCTCGTATTTTTTTAAACCTAACTTTTTCTCGTATTTTTTAGTTGTGTAGCAGAATTTCTATTAAACTACTAGCTGATTCTTATTTTCTATGTTTAGTTTGGATTTTTTCCACCAACGGCTCTCATGTTTCTAGAGAAAACAGAATTTTAGGAAACATTTTAGGTCCTTAACTATATTAAACCTTCTTACAGTGTTATAATGTTATTTTAAAACATGATTATATGAAGCAATAGTGTTTTTATGATGGATGGGTAGTTCTCTAGGAGTTTTGTCTGTAGGATGAGTGATGGGTGTAGAGTGTGTCCTGTGTATCAGAGGTAATGTATGTTGACTAGGTTAGTGACCAACCAAGAGTCTTATATGTAGAGTGTGTGGTAGTATGATGTTATATTTAGTCATGTCTGCACAGTGTGTAGTTGGTTTATCGTGATTTTGAATGTTTGGTAGGTGGTCCTTCAAAGGTCTTATGCTTTGGGAAGGTGGTCAGGTCGTATGTTTGGTACGTAGGTCATCCATGAATGTTATGAGTCAATCTAAGGTTTTATGTAAGTGGGTGGTTACGTAGTCTATAAAAAGTACTGAGTGTGTTAAATAGGTGGGTGGTTAGTCAAGAGTGTAGAATGTTAAGTAGGTAGGTTGTTCATGTGTGTTGGTTAAGTGGATGGTCTATCACAGGTGAGTAATGTTCGTGGATGGTGTTTCAGAGGTGTTGTGTGTTTGGTAGGTCGGTGGACTGTTAGGTCATGCCTGTATGGTATGTGGTTGTTCTTGTATGTTGGTAGGTGGTCCTTCAAAAGTCTTATGCTTTGGGAAGGTGGTCAAGTCGTATGTTTGGTACGTAGGTCATCCATGAATGTTATGAGTCAATCTAAGGTTTTATGTAAGTGGGTGGTTACGTAGTCTATAAAAAGTACTGAGTGTGTTAAATAGGTGGGTGGTTAGTCAAGAGTGTAGAATGTTAAGTAGGTAGGTTGTTCATGTGTGTTGGTTAAGTGGATGGTCTATCACAGATGAGTAATGTTCAAGTGGATTGTGTATCAGGGGTGTTGTATGTTCAGTAGGTGGGTGGACTGTTAGGTCGTGCCTGAATGGTGTGTGGTTGTTCTTGTATGTTTGGTAGGTGGTCCTTCAAAAGTCTTATGCTTTGGGAAGATGGTCAAGTCGTATGTTTGGTAGGTAGGTCATCCATGAATGTTGTAAGTCAATCTAAGGTTTTATGTAAATGGTGGTTACGTAGTCTATAGATAGTACTGTGTATGTTGAGTAGGTGGGTGGTTAGTCAAGAGTGTAGAATGTTAAGTGGGTAGGTTGTTCATGTGTGTTGGTTAAGTGGATGGTCTATCATAGGTGAGTAATGTTCAAGTGGATGGTGTATCAGAGGTGTTGTGTGTTGGGTAGGTCGGTTGACTGTTAAGTCATGCCTATATGGTGTGTGGTTGTTCTTGTATGTTTGGTAGGTATTCCTTCAAATGTCTTATGCTTTGGGAAGGTAGTCAAGTCGTATGTTTGGTAGGTATGTCATCCATGAATGTTGTGAGTCAATCTAAGGTTTTATGTAAATGGGTGGTTACGTAGTCTAAAGAGAGTACTGTGTGTGTTGAGTAGGTGGGTGGTTAGTAAATAAGTGTAGAATGTTAAGTAGGTGGGTTGTTCATGTGTGTTGGTTAAGTGGATGGTCTATCATAGGTGAGTAATGTTCAAGTGGATGGTGTATCAGAGGTGTTGTGTGTTGGGTAGGTGGGTGGACTTTTAGGTCATGCCTGTATGGTGCGTGGTTGTTTTTGTATGTTTGGTAGGTGGTCCTTCAAAAGTCTTATGCTTTGGGAAGGTGGTCAAGTCGTATGTTTGGTAAGTAGGTCATCCATTAATGTTGTGTGTCAATCTAAGTTTTTATGTAAATAGGTAGTTACGTAGTCTATAGAGATTACTGTGTGTGTTGAGTAGGTGGGTGGTTAGTCAAGAGTGTAGATTGTTAAGTAGGTAGGTTGTTCATGTGTGTTGGTTAAGTGGATGGTCTATCACAGGTGAGTAATGTTCGTGGATGGTGTTTCAGAGGTGTTGTGTGTTTGATAGGTCGGTTGACAGTTAGGTCATGCCTGTATGGTATGTGGTTGTTCTTGTATGTTTGGTAGGTGGTCCTTCAAAAGTCTTATGCTTTGGGAAGGTGGTCAAGTCGTATGTTTGGTAGTTAGGTCATTCATGAATGTTGTGAGTCAATCTATGGTTTTATGTAAATGGTTGGTTACGTAGTCTATAGAAAGTACTGAGTGTGTTAAATAGGTGGGTAGTTAGTCAAGAGTGTAGAATGTTAAGTAGGTAGGTTGTTCATGTGTGTTGGTTAAGTGGATGGTCTATCACAGGTGAGCAATGTTCGTGGATGGTGTTTCAGAGGTGTTGTGTGTTTGGTAGGTCGGTGGACTTTTAGGTCATGCCTGTATGGTATGTGGTTGTTCTTGTATGTTTGGTAGGTGGTCCTTCAAAAGTCTTATGCTTTGGGAAGGTGGTCAAGTCGTATGTTTGGTAGGTAGGTCATCCATGAATGTTGTGTGTCAATCTAAGTTTTTATGTAAATAGGTAGTTACGTAGTCTATAGAGAGTACTGTGTGTGTTGAGTAGGTGGGTGGTTAGTCAAGAGTGTAGATTGTTAAGTATGTAGGTTGTTCATGTGTGTTGGTTAAGTGGATGGTCTATCACAGGTGAGTAATGTTCGTGGATGGTGTTTCAGAGATGTTGTGTGTTTGATAGGTCGGTGGACTGTTAGGTCATGCCTGTATGGTATGTGGTTGTTCTTGTATGTTCAGTAGGTGGTCCTTCATATGTCTTATGCTTTGGGAAGGTGGTCAAGTCGTATGTTTGGTAGATAGGTCATCCATGAATGTTATGAGTCAATCTAAGGTTTTATGTAAATGGGTGGTTACGTAGTCTATAGAAAGTACTGAGTGTGTTAAATAGGTGGGTGGTTAGTCAAGAGTGTAGATTGTTAAGTAGGTAGGTTGTTCATGTATGTTGGTTAATTAGATGGTCTATCACCAGTTAGTAATGTTCGTGGATGGTGTTTCAGAGGTGTTTTGTGTTTGGTAGGTCGGTGGACTGTTAGGTCATACCTGTATGGTGTGTGGTAGTTCTTGTATGTTTAGTAGGTGGTCCTTCAAAAGTCTTATGCTTTGGGAAGGTGGTCAAGTCGTATGTTTGGTAGGTATGTCATCCATGAATGTTGTTAGCCAATCTAAAGCTTTATGTAAATGGGTGGTTACGTAGTCTATAGAGAGTACTGTGTGTGTTGAGTAGGTGGGTGGTTAGTCAAGAGTGTAGAATGTTAAGTAGGTAGGTTGTTCATGTGTGTTGGTTAAGTGGATGGTCTATCACAGTTGAGTAATGTTCAAGTGGATTGTATATCAGGGGTGTTGTATGTTCAGTAGGTGGGTGGACTGTTAGGTCGTGCCTGTATGGTGTGTAGTTGTTCTTGTATGTTTGGTAGGTGGTCCTTCACAAGTTTTATGCTTTGGGAAGGTGGTCAAGTCGTATGTTTGGTAGGTAGGTCATCCATGGATGTTAAGGAGATGGATAGTCAATTAAGAGTCTTGTTTGATTAGTATGTGGGTGGGTAAACTTAAGTCTTGTACGTACGGTGTGTGGTACGTATATTGGATGGGTAGGGGTATGTCAATAGGACTATTTTCATGGTAGTATGATGGTATATTAAGTCATGTCTGCAGAGTTTGTAGTTTGTTTATCATGATTTTTGTATCTTTGGTCGATGGTCCTTCAAAAGTCTTATGCTTTGGGAAGGTGGAGTGTCAATCGACAGTTGTGTTTGTTAAGTTGTTATGTGATCGATCAAGTGTTTTGTGTGTATTGAGTAGTTGAGTGGATAATCGAACGTCTTCTATGTAGAGTGTATGGTCAGTCTTGTATGTTAAGTAAGTGGTCTGTCAATAATATTATGTGTTGGGAGGGTAGTTGGTATATAAAGATATTTGTGTGTTGGGTAAATGGATAGGAGAGTCTTACTACTGAATAAGAAGGGTTATTGAGCTTGGTAGGTGTCTTGTACATGTGCTTATGGATAGGTAGATGGACAATCAAAGGTCAAATGCAATGGAGAGTTAGGTGGTATATCAGTGGTACAGTGTGTTTACTAGGTGGGAGGTTAGTCAAAAATCTTGTATTTAGAGTTTGTATCGTCTGATATGTTTTGTATGTTTGTGTGTGTGTTTGTGTGTGTGTGTGTGTGTGTGTGTGTGTGTGTGTGTGTGTGTGTGTGTGTGTGTGTGTGTGTGTGTCTGTGTGTGTGTGTGTGTGTGTGTGTGTGTGTGTGTGTGTGTGTGTGTGTGTGTGTGTGTTGTATTTTACTTATGTCATCTTTCAATAATATTAGGTGTTGGGAAGGTAGTTGGTCTGTAAAGATAGCTGAGAGTTGGCTAAGTGGGTAGGAGAGTCTTATTAATGGATAGGTAGGGTTATGGAGCTTGGTAGGTGTCTTGTACATGTGTGTTGGATGGTTGGAATGACAAATAAAGCCTTATGTAGATTGTTTATTAGGTGGTAAGTCTTGTATGTTAAGTAGGTAGTCTGTCAATAGTCTTATGTTTTGTGAATGTAACTAATCTATAAGGATGACTGTGTGTTGGGAAAATGGGTAGGAGAGTCTTACTACTGAATAGGAAGGGTTATGGAGCTTGGTAGGTATCTTGTACATGTGCTTATGGATAGGTAGATGGGCAATCAAAAGTCTTATGTGATGAATGGGAAGGTGATCTAACGAGAGTGCAGTGTTGAGTAGTTAGGTGGTGAGTCAAGATCTTGTATTTACGGTATGTGTGTGGTAAGTCTTTTATGTTAAGTAGGTAGAGTCTGCCAATAGTCTTATGTTTTGTGAATGTAACTGATCTATAAAGATGAGTGTGTGTTGGGTAAATCATGAGTCTTACTACTGGATAGGACGGGTATTAGTGCTTGGTAGGTAGTTTGTATATGTATGTTTGATGGAAATTAAATGAAAACTACTTTATTGTTACTTTATTAGGCGAATATACATTTTCTGATCGAGTATTTTACAACCAAAAGAAACAAAAATTTCTTACTGTTAATACCAAAGTTTCTACAATAGACACATTTCAACTGACTATTCGTTTATTTGTTTAATGTGCAAAGAATCATTAGTACCAAATTTTTTTAAAACTAGACTTAAAATGTGGACATTATAGAGAATTTATTCCTATTGGCTACTTACTCTTTGCCAACTGTTTGGAGTCAACTAAATAGCTATATAGGTTAAACAATTAATTTACAAGTGTTACATCAGTTTTGTACGTTGTTTTGAGCTCAAACTATCCCTATTTATGGACATTTTAACTAAATTTTAAGGGGTTTGGGTTCCATGTCATAGTTTCCCTGACTATTGTGTTGTTAGTAGATGATAATCAAAGGGTTCAGCAGCCTTAGTTAGTAAAAAAGACTAAACTCGTTCATCTACACTCATTCAGGACCCATACCTGTAAGATTAACGTCTCAAATACAGTAAGTAATGTATTGCTACGGTGTATATAAAGTGTGAGGAATCACCTTGTGTTTGAGATTATTACACTTAATTTATCATATGTTTGTGGATATTATAATTGTTATTTGTAAGTTTACGTTGGTTAACATACAATAATTCGGTAGACTAAAGTTAGGGTGTCTCTTGACATGTATAAGTTTTAAAATACTTCATTTATAGTCAATGACTGTATGTAGAGTTATTCATGTCAAGGGGGACTTTTAACTTGTTAAAAGTTTACTATTTCAGTGTGACTTAATGAAAACTTGTATTGGGTGTAGTGATATAAGCCCTCTACTTGGAGGTAATGTGTTGATAAGAATGTAGGTTGTTAACTTTATTTTGTGACGTAGCACACACAATGTGTATGAATGTAATTTGATAAGGTATTACGCTATAAATTTAATATATATTGTTTAAAGTTCTACCTAAACTATAGAAACATTAGAAAATACGGTATAATTTTGATGTGCGATCCCTCATTATTACCCATAAGATTGATGTAATGTGTTGGCATGTATACATTATGGAGTTTACAACAAAACAAATAGATAAAACTTTGTTAAAATTAAGTTGTAATAATTTAAATATAAAGCATAAATTATTGAAAAAGGTTCTATGTATTACGTGTGATAATTGAAAATAACAAGAGTATCAATTGATTTTACTGAATATAATGTAATGTGTCAATAAATTATTATTACTGTCTTTTTGTTATTGTATTCACGTTTACATTGGTTTTGGTTCGTCCTGAGAATTGAAAGATTCTAGTTTGGGATAGAACATCCATAATGCTGAAGTCATGGTTCCATTGGCTCATAGCCTGTTTTTATCTGAGGCCTACATTGGAAATGGTTTAAAACGTTTATAAGGAGATGGTTAATACATTTTATTTAGTGAGGAGCAAATAAAGTACCGTGTGATTAGTCTTGAATCATCTTTGTAAGCTATAATATAAAAATGAAGCTGTGAGATCCACATCATTGTATTAGGCTTATTGATTTCACCAACAGAAGAGATGGTTGTACAGTCTATTAGATATTATTCTACTGACTTAGGCCTGGTTAAGCCTGCATAGTTAATTAAAAGGTAAACTCTTGCATATTATGACAAAACCTTTAATGTTTAGACTTCTACCTTGGATTTTCAAGTATCTTACAAGTGTTAATGGAAATGCCTTATACCTATTTCCTGAACGGCTTTATTTCTTTATTTATCAACGGTAAACCACTTTTGTACATAGTATAATAAATAATACATGGCATCATAAAGTTTATCTAAATCTACAACAGAAATTTCTAAGACTACTATGGTAGATACTACAGCTTACAATATTAAAGGTTTTTTACGTTTCCACAGGGAACTTCGTACATTTCCCTTTCACAATCGTACAGTACACTTGTACTGAACGGAAATTACTAAAAATGAAGATGGCACCGAGGAACATCAACTTATACACAATGTGTTCTTCTTCACCCAACATGCGGACACTTGGAGATGGGGGGCATGGCATTCCATGTCCGAATAATAGCAAACCCCTATCTAACACATGACGGACAAGACCATCATGACATGTCAGACCTTTATTAAACAGCTCTGCTACAAACGGCCCTTTTCAGGGTCCCATAAATATTGATACATAGTTTTAAGTAACTCGGGCGGGTTGACGCCATGAGCGTCCAACCTATGGTTTATGATAGCTTCCGCAACCTCGCCCCACTCTCATGAATAGGTGTCCACTTCCATCCACACTTGTTTGACTTCCCTCCACCATGACTGCAACAATAAAAATAAGTAGAGTTAAATAATGTTTTTTTAACATTAAATAAACGTATCATGTAGGATCCATAGTATTTTATACACCAACACATTATAGTCTGCCGCTAATCCTAACGTTTTTAGGCCTACATGTCTAGTAATTACACTAATAAAAGGCCCTTTTATGGTTTTTACGTCTCCTACGTATTTCTTCCATTCTATACCACGTCTACTAATTTTAGATTGTAGACTACTTAATAAATTAATGGCCTTAGTTTTATTTGTAAAAGTAATACAAAGCTTCTCTGTCAGATATAGGCCTCCTGTGTTTGGCTGCAGCCAGTCTACGGTAAGCGTCACTGTCAGCTGTTTTCTAATGTTATAGATAAATGTATATTGTTCTATATATCTACATTGATTTTGATTCTGATACTTACAAAATTTATTAATAAAGTAAAAATTAACGTATTAGGCTTATGTTAATATTGTCAATTGTTGAATTCTCAATTGAATGCTTATGTTAATAGATGAAATGTTTATTGAATATGTGGACTTAAAAGATCTGTTATTTTGTTATAGAAGGCGTTATCTGTACTCTATATGACTAAAGTTATGAAAGATATTAGACTATTGTGAGATCTCACAAAAGTGTCCACATTATAACAGGCTTGACTTTACAAGTTGTTTTTAAAGAGTTTACTCAAAACTAACTTAACATTACTTACTGATTTTTTTATAAAGTAAAATCAGAGTTATGTATGAAGAGACTGTTCGATATTACACTTTCAATATGATACTGTGGAATTTATTTTAGAAGATTAGTTTGATTTAATTGTCGATAAATGTTTCCATTATAACTGACTGGCGTCGTTAGTGATAAGAACAGATGTGATAACAGCCGCGGGTCGATCGTTTTGTGACAACGGAGATAGAGTCCGACCATGCCTCGTATGTACAGTAAAAGTAATAGTGTATTTAAGTTGAGCTAGCGTATTGAGTTTAGAGGATGTCGGGTACGAAGTTAAGTAGGTGGTAGTTGAAGGTGCGAGCGCATGTTAAGAGTGTATATATCTACTCCTTAATTTTTAAATAAACGTGTATTGCGGGTTGGCTAGAGTGTTAAGTATGTATCCATCTGTGATTAGATGGATAAGTGTAGGTGGGTAACAGTGTAGGAAGCCGTGGATGAATACCCGAAGATAAGAGCGCATGTTAACTGTGTATTTGTTAAAAGTTGAGAAAAATTAAATTAAATAAGTAGTCTAACGGTACGTGTGAGAAAGATTACTTGTGTTGTTCAGTGAAGTAGGGATGGATGCGCATGCGTCACCCGCGCACAGCTGATGCCGCTAGGTGCGCTGCAATCGTGTCACCCACATAGAGTATGTGGAGTGTGTATATGGAATATTAAATTTGTTATGGTGTGTATATGAAGTGTTAAATTTATTGTAGTAGTAGAGTAACAACGCGCATGCGCGCCCGACCAGCAGACGACGCGATATTCATTTATTATAGTGTATTTTATATAGTATAAAGGCCACCATATTGGATGAGGGAATTTTGGGAAGGAATTTTGAGGAGGGAATTTTCCTACGGGGACTTCCCTTCCGAAGGCGCCATGTTTCCGAAAGGATGCGCTTAGTTTTGCTAAGATTTGCCGCTAGGTGCGCTACGATCACGTCAGCCACATAGAGTATATGACACATTGCATTTGTTATAGTGTATATGTGAAATATTGCGTTTGTTATGGTGTATATTGCCACAGAGTAGCAAGTCCCTGCGCATGCACCACCCACGCACTGGTGTGGTCGCTAGGTGCGCTGCGATTGGGTCGAGAGCACGCCATTGCTGTTTGGGGTTCTGTGATCGGGTCGAGAGCACGGCATTGCCACCAGGTGCGCTGCGGTCGATCGGTATTGCCACTAGGTGCGTTGTGACGTTTGTTAAAGTGTATATATGAAATATTAATTTTGTTATAATGTATATTGCCACAGAGTAGCAAGTCCCCGCGCATGCGCGCCGGACCAGCAGACGACGCGTACAAAGGTAGCTGACGGTAGTCATTTATTGTAGTGTAACGGCCACCATCTTTTTACATTTTATATAGTATAAGAGAGTGTATTTTATATAGTATAACATGGTAAAAGCCGTCAACTTTTCGGTGAGGGGATTTTGGGGAGGGAGTTTTCCCACGGGGTACCGATATTAGTTTGTTATAGTGTGTATATGAAATGTTACATTTGTTATAGTGCATATGTGAAATAATGCATTTGTTATAGTGTAGAGACAGCCATGTTTTTACATTTTATATAGTATAACATGGTAAAGGTCGCCATATTGGATGAGGGAATTTTGGGGAGGGATTTTTGGGGGTGTGAGTTGGCGCAGGAGGGAAGGACGCCATATTGGATCCGGTCGCCATCTTGAAAAAAGTTCATTTTATATAGTATAACTCTGTATTTTATATAGTATAACAAGGGAATGTGGGTAATGTGAGGGAAATGTGAGGGAGATCGGGTAATTTGGGGGGAAATGTGGGTAATGTGAGGGAAATCGGGTAATATTGGGGGAAATGTGGGTAATGTGAAGGAAATTTGTGGGGAATTCTGGAAATTTTTGGGGGAGGGGGGTTGGTACCACTGCGCTGCCATCTTGCATCCGGTCACGTGACCGCTCTCGACCAATCAGAGGCCAGAAAAAAAAGTGGGTCTCGCTCTGTCCAAAAACACCTACTAGTGACCGTAACATAGGCTCTAAACACAGACCTTCTCCTATAAAATTCAAAGCTATAAATCAAAGAGCTATAATAAAGTCGTGGTTTAGTAAAAATCTTGATTTTCTGGGACAATCACTCTAAAGATCTATGTATTTTATTGCATAGACACCTGCAAAATAAATTCAATGTATTCACATTAAGTAGACCTAGTGCTAAATGTGTTGAAGTACTTCATGATGTAGAGACACATACCAAAGATTTAACATAGTTAGATTTTGCTGTATTGATAGCAAGTAATAATGATGTTAAACCTAGTTCTAAGATATTTCTGTCAAGAAGTACGAAAAGTAAGTTAGCTTACCTCAAAGAAAAAAAGCAATATTGTCCTTGTAACGCTTCCACTCAGATATGATACGCCTGATCTACTTCATGTTGTGAACAAATGATATAGGGATATTGTTAGTAATCAGCAACAAATGACTTAAGCTATGAGCATCTCAACTCTTTTGAAAGAAATTTATTCACTAGACATGGTCAGCACCTTAAAAAAAGAGGTAAATATTTACTATGAAAAGAAATTAGCAATCGTATACTGATTCTAGTCAATAAAGAGGAAACGTTTTTTTTTAGAACGGGTGTAGCTGCTGCGTTGGTGCAAGATGTTGTTCAACCTCCACTTTTAATTTCGGAAAGTGTTGCCAAACACAAGGTTTCTTTGGAAATTCTTCAAATCAATATTCAATGTTTATGAAATAAATTATTAAAACTGGAACATAGAGAAAATGAAAAAGCAGATATTATATGCATTAGCGAGCAGTGGTTAGTGGATGAACAAATCGAATTGTTTGTTCCACAGGGGTACGTTGCCCCAAAACGTGTAATATGCCACAAAACATCAATAAATGGTGTTACGAGTATATTCATCAAAGCATTTACTGATTTAGACCTCAGTCAATGTCATCCTGAAGTAAATATTGAAGTATCGGGAATTGTTATAAAGCATATGGACCTAGCTCATATATCCCCATATAAAGCTCCCTCTGGAGTTATGAGGCTATTTCTAAACAATTTTGAAAAACTTGTTAAATATGTTTTGCTTTTTTCAACAAAAAGTATTGTGTGTGGAGATTTCAACATCCCTTTTCTTAGGGAAAATGAACCTGTTACAGCCAATTTCTCAAATATTTTACTATCACTTAACCTTTTTATTACAAATGAACTACCCACACATAATAATTCATGCCTTTATAATATTCTTATTAATTTTTCTGGTCGTTTTGTTAAGTCTCAGTTACTGAAAGAATGTATTTCTGATCTTTATCCACTTTTACTAAATCTGGACAACATTAATATTTATGTCGAAAACAAAAACCTTGAAATCTTTTAGTAAATTATTCGTAAATTTATAATACGAATTTAATAAACCTATTCTAAGTTAATAAATAAGAATTATTAACGAAGAATAAATTTATTCTTAGTTAATAATTCTCAGTTAATAAATTTATTCGTAAACAAGGAGAAGAACAAATTTTGAATTTATCTAATGTTTGGAAAGTGAAAAATGGGAAATGATAAATTATTACTTCAGTAACTTCACAACTGCTGAACAGCTGTTTGATACTGTTTTACAAAAGTATGTGCAGCTCTGGCACTTCTAATCTTCTAGTAAAACATACTATACACCTAATATATGAGCCCTGAACTTTTGTTTTTAATCAATGCTTTGCAAATGGTTATTTTCTTTTAAAAATATCTACCGGTACACAAGAAAGGTGATAGGATGCAACCACAAACATTTTGGCTTATGTCAATTGTACCAATCTTTTCTAAGGTTTTAAGTCTCTAATATATTTTCAACTTAGTAATCATTTTGAAAGAAACAATCTACTAAGCAATTACTAGTATGGCTTTCGTTCAAATAAGTCTACAACATCGGCAGTTCCAATAGTCTAGTGAAATATGGTCTTTCTGCCCTTGAAAACAAAGAATCAGCTATCTAACTAACTCTCTATGACTTGAGCAATGCCTTTAACTGTCGACCACGACATCCTCGTATAAACTTTCCTATTACTGTATCAATGAAAACTCTTTAAAATAATGAAATCTTATCTAACTAACCGTAAAAAAATACGTCAATATTAATAACAGTCAATCTACCACCCTAAGTATAACCAAAGTGTCCCGCAAGGATCAGTCCTGGGTCCTTTCTTCTTTATTGTTTTTACTAATAATTTACCATGCAATTTGCAATCTCAGGTTTATATTTATGCAGACGATACTACCTTGCTCACGTCACAGAGAAACTCTGAAAGTCTTGAAGAATGTAGAGCCATGGCGTATAGGTCTGCTCTAAACTGGTTCTCCACCAATAAATTGCTTTGCAACAGAGTCAAAACCCAAGAAATACTTCTTAGTCTTTCAAGTTTGAATAATCTAAATTATGTTAAGCTTATAGGGTTTTCAATAGACAGTAAGCTATCGTGGATGGCTCACGTTCATGGTGTTTGTAGAAGGATCTCTAGAGTTTCATATCTAAGTTGGAAGTTAAGAGATATTGTTGGACAAAAATAAATCACGGTAGCAAATTTTGCTTTCTTCCATTCGCACATAGCCTGTGGTCTAATTGTGTGGGGTCACTCTCTTGCAGTCAAAGATATACTCATTATGCAAAAAAATTTATCAGAACCTTATGTAGAGTAAATTATTTGGAACATTGCAAACCTTTTTTCTATCAACTTAATATTACGACATTTTCCAAATTCTCTTACACACTAGGCTTTACAAATCTGAGTTTACTCGCAACACCAGATATAGAGTCAACATTGTTATTACATACCATAGAATTTCAAAAACAGGGAACTCTTTCAAAATTAATTGTGAAACTTTTTTCAATAAGCTTCCTTCTGAAGCTGGAGAGATTCCTTTCAGTAAATTCAAATTCACAATAAGCCATTGGCTGTTGAAAACTCCTTTTTATTCCGTTAAAGAAGTCTTGGATAGCCCAGTTGATATTCAGTTCTGATATAGGTCTATGATTTAAAATGTTTTAGATTTCCTGTATTAAAATTAATTACTTTAAACTAGGGAAATGACTAGTAAGTTTTGAAAATATATTGGTAAAAATCATTCAGTAACAGACAAATGCTGTCTTGCAATATATTTAAGTGTTGTTAGTGTGAGTGTTACAGTAATAACTCAATTATTGTAATTGTGTTTATCTGCATTAACTTGATTAGTCTGGCTCATAAGTATATATAGTATAAATTGACGTTTTCTATTTTTATTAACACAAATCAACGGAAATAAAACATTATTGATTCTTGATACTTGTACTGTATATTGATAAATCACTGAAAATTTTTAGTGCAACAATCCAGTATCTCTAAAACCTTTATAATATATTAGAAACCCGTACAGTGACTACAGTGAACAATATATTGTTGGTCCATACACAATACATAAAAACAAGATCTTGTGAGAAATATAGTACGGTATTCCGTTGTTTCAGTGAGACGAACAAATTTAGTAAACGTTTCAAACATTACATTTTTCCAGATCACATTCCACCTCTAATAGTTTTAATACTTCTGTTTACAAGAGGTAAAAAGTCCATTGTGATATTTTTCATCATAGTTTTTGATAAGAAAGAGAATAGTAACTTTTTTATAAATTCACATTATATTTGTAGTTGTATATTACTATTGGTTTTGTTTGTTCATTGAGACATATAGTTAAATTTAATTTCGTTTTATTTCTTTACAATTCGAAAGTATTTTTAGTTGTTAGTTTCATGATTTACTCAAATATAGAATGCATTTTATAACCATCCCTAGTCTACTATTCACAAATAAAATAAATTTTTGTTTAATAGACAGAAAATTAGCAATGACTTTTTAGTCACAACAATTTTCAGAATATAAGAAAATGATCTCATTCTCTTATATTTTGATAGTTGTATATAAGTTTCGTTATTCAAAATATGTATTGATATATATGAATTGATTTTAAGATGAGAATCAAGACACGAGAAGCTATTCAACCTTTAGAGTGTATAAATTAACTTTTATAACGCAAACAATATTTAGTACTAATGTAGATACACTTCTTATGTTTCCTAGTCATGTAAATAGTGGTTTTAATCTTATTTTATCAAGTCTTAATTGTTTATTTTGACAAATAATATAATGAGAATACGTCCTATGGTTTTTATTATTCTTTTAGTAAAATCTGTTATGTGTTGAATATTTACTATCTCTTTGGAACAGTTAGATATTAAAATAAACGAAAAAATACTTTTTAATTTACTTGTAATATTTACAATTAACCATGAGTATTATTTTGGTTCCAATTTGAGTAAAGAGGCACAGTTATATTTGAATGTTCTTGAATTGTATCCTTTAATATTATATACAGTGAATCGTGAATAGAAAGTTTTTATTTTGGGATATAAAAAGTACAAACCATGAAAGTAAAAATACAACGTACCTTTTAATTAAAACGTTAAGAATACTAAACGAATAGCTGAAATACTCAACATATTTATATATGAATGTTAAAATAACTGAACAGTAAAATAATGTGCTGTTATATTGGTTTTCACTCCTGAAAAGGAACATATATCCATATCTTCCTTTTTAATAATTGGCTTTAACTATTAACAAGTAATTAAAATTAAGGTAACATAAATGTAAATTTTAAAATGAAGCAATTAATAGAATATTTCTACTTTTGCTCTGGCTGTAATATTTAAATAAAATGAGAATACAAACTTTTGCCGACAAAACTAATACGAATAAAACACTTCAAAAAGCACAGGCTTAACTAATTCTTTTAGTAAAAGTATCTTAAATACTATTTTTGACATATTTTCAAAATACAAATTATCAAACTTTTTTCGTATCGATATACAAAAAAGACATCTTCGAATGATAAAAAAATTTAAAGGAAGACGATCATGAAAGATATATTAAGTAATGAAATTGTAAGGACTGATTCTATGGCTGAACTTATTATTGGTGGCACATTGAAACCTGATACATTTTAAACAGCTGTTTTTAAATGGTTCATTTGTTTAAAGATGTCATTGTTGTAGCATATGATAATTAGAGTTAGAGTAAAAGGGGATATGCAGTTGGTCCAGCCAACCCTTGCAACGAAGCCTGAGGCTTTTTGTGCCAATCCCGGTGCCTAATTGTCGTAAAGCTGGCAATCCTTGACCGGGCCAAGGAGCTTCTTCACTAGATTAGTAATTTCCGACTGTCCCAGAGGTGAGCCTTCAAAAGGTACTCTTCTGCTGGCACCAAGAGCCTCACGCTCCCGGACAGTGTGTTCTGCCGACTCTTCGTCCAACCCACAGAGGCGACAGATGGGATCCTCCGTAAGGAGTCCCGCTGTTCTTAGATGCCTCCGGAATTTACCATAACCGGTGATGAGTCCCACCACCAACTTTACGTAAAGTTTACTCAACCCAAGAAGTTACTTTGTTGACTTCTGGGAAGGATTTCTGACAAGAAACTTGTCGAGTCCTTGCCCTGGGAACCGCCGCCATCTTTCCAGATGTCTGGGACCCAGTTTTGGTTGGTATTTTGACAGCTGCAGCCGAAACGCCGCAGGCCGGCTCAGGACCAATGAAGGGCTTAATAGCACCTTCCCTAGCCAAGGCATCGGCATGCACGCTGCCTTCTATTCCCCTATTTCCTGGGATACATTCCAGCAGGACCTGATTTCTTGAACCCAGGAAGCTGAGGGACTCCACACATTCCCAGACCAGACCAGACGAAACCTTCCAGGAGTCAAGGGCCCCTAAGGCCGCCTGACTATCTGAGAGGATATGGATATGTTTCCCGCAAACCTCTATCATAATTTGCGCTGAACGTATGGCGACTTCAGCTTGGAACAAGGTGCCATACGCTCCCAGGCTCACGCACGCGTTGGTCCTAGGGTCACCAGTATAGACACCAAATCCAGCTCTGTTGCCTATTCTTGACCCGTCTGTGAACCATACAATTGGGTCGTGAGAAGAAACCGGGCTACTAACAGCGTCCCAGTACTCCCTTGACCCAAAATCCACAGTATGGGGTCTGGTGAAAAGATACTTAGTCCCAATGAAGTCAAACCTCATTGAGAGTACCTCATCGTTTACTAGATTGATCACTGAGGAGTGACCTGTACAGGACCCCCTCCAGTGATCAGTCAGTTGAGGCCTATAGGCCTTTTCCTCTGATTGCCAGGAGTGCTTCTCCTGGCTATCTTCATCCTATTCAGAGCCTCAGCCGTCCGATCGAGCTGATCAGAGCCTGGGCTCCGAGAAGGATGTTTTCGAGGTCAGAGAGCGACATGCCCCCCTCCGCCGAACCCATGACCCGAGCAGCGGGGACTTCAGACTGGCCTACTTGGCTACCTTCGTTCCCCGTGCCAAGGTCCTTGTCTGAGGGCTCTGAGCGGTCCTCAGCCAAGTTGGATTCAGAATCGGAGAGAGACCTGTCCACCCCCCGACATTGATTTGGCCCGAGCAATGGAAAACAAGGGCTGGCTAGTGAGGCTGCCCTCTGCTCCCATGCTCGGTTCATTATCTAAGGACTCAGTGCGGTCCTTAGGTATGTAACTATAAGTGTGTGTGGTATTGACCCAGCCGCCCACCCACACACGTACAGTGGTATTGACTCACCCGCCCACCCAAACACGTAAGTGGTATTGACCCACCCGCCCACCCATACACGTACAGTGGTATTGACCCACCCGCCCACCCAAACACGTACAGTGGTATTGGCATCTGTAGCATATAATAATATAGGTTATGCCATTTTAGTAAACACGGATCAGTGGACGGTTCTACATCGTACCCTAGTCATTGAAGTTTTTTTTTTTTCTTTTTAATGATGAGTCTGTTACTGCTACACAACGACTTTTTCATAGAAATGTTCATGCTCCAAGTCATGGCCATGTTCCCTGTCGAAACACCACTAATAAGTGGGTTTGTCTTATTAGAAACACTGCATCCGCACTAAAAAATAAACCAACTGGTAGGCCTAGATCTGTTCATATCCATGAAAATGTTGAAAGAATTCGTGAAGCAGTGCTTCCCCATAACCATCAGTCAGGAGGCAGTCCGTTGCATTAGCAATTTTGAGAGCTTGTATACATCAAATTTTACATCTCAATTTGAACTTTCATCGCTACAAGATACAGGTTGTGCAAAATCTTAATGACACAGATCCTGGGTTTCGCATAACTTTCTGTTAAACGCATTCATGAAGAAAACATACTGACTAAGCCCATTATGATTTGTCAGGAAATGTTCACCCTCAGAATTGTCGTTTCTGGTCAAGAGATAATTCAAAATAAATTCACGAACGACTCTTGCATAGCAAAAGAGTTACTGAGTGGAGTGTTGCTGCATGTTTTGAAGTAAATGGGCCATTTCTTTTAAGATTACACAGGTGCAACAGTTTCTGTGAATGCAGAACGATATGTTGACATGATTCAGAACGTCTTAATTCTCCGACTGTAAGAGCTAGATATTGAGATAGACTCTCTATGGTTCAAGCAGGATGGTGTAACAGCACACACAGCCAATTGGTCTATGAATGTTTTACGATATCTATTCCCAGGACAACTAACTGATCTCTCGCTTTGATGATGTCGTATGGCCTGCACGATCGCCCGAGGTAAGTGCTTGTGATTTTCGGCTGTGGGGTTACTTGAAGAGTAAAGTTTTTGCTGCAAAACCTAACATCATTTTCGAGTTGAAGAATTTCATTAGGAATGATGTTGCTGCAATACCGCTTCCTATGATCCGTAGGGTAATGTCAAATGTTGTAAAAAGATTAGAAACCTGTGTGGAAATCGGAGGAATGCATCTGAGTGATATTGTATTCCATAAATAAAAACAGCATATATATGGGCACATTTTGGTTATTTAAAAAAATGTTAAATCTAATTTGTAACATAGTCGTATTTTAACAACCTTTAGGTTTTTATGGGCCACTCTGTCTTTATTATCACGTACCTTTTTTTAAAAATAAAACATTTCCTTGAAGCAAGTAGACTATTTAATTTCCTAGAATACTATATAGTTAACGGAATTTCTTTTAACTAATTAATTAAAAATAACTGTAATTATAAGTTTTAGATATTAGGCTTATCATGCTTATGTACATACTCAGATTTTTACTAAAACTAATCTATATTTTATATCAACCCAAACTTTGTAAAATTTATTTGAGTAATTAACAATTTTCAGTAAGAGTTAAAGCATTCTGACTTTCAAAACTGGAAATAATAGTTTCTCTATTAAAAGTATATCCTGTAAATTAAATGAGTTAAATGAACTATACACCATATCAGTTAAACCAATCAAATATATTACTAGATAAGAGCTTTTTTAAATTACTTCACACTTAACCAACTAATACAGATATAAGTAAAAGAGTATAAAGGGTTTGAAAAGAAAAATGTTTAACGATACCCCAGAGTATTTGAAAAGAGAGGCAATCGTTCCAAAATCACGTGAAAAAACCAGAATCAAGTGGATTAAACTGAGCAAGCGGTGATTGGTCGGCTTTTCGGTCCATTGTGAAGTACAAGTGGGAAATGAAATAGCACGGGCGGGACCAATTGGCAATCAGCGAGGTTCAGTTTAATGACGTTGTGTTATACGATTGTGTTGGACTCAACAATACTTCTTGCCAGATAAAAAAAAACAATATGTAGTGTTTTGAAGATTACAGTATTTTGAAGATTTTGTAGCTTATTTATTGTACATTTTATCATTTCATTGTTACTCATGGGTCTTATGAAGAATAAATCCGGAGTAAAATGTTTATTGAAATGCTTAGTAACTTTTTATTACTAGACATGTTTGCCTTTTCCCATTATAGACTCGTCCCAAAAGCTGGTGTTGGTGTTGTTGCATCTGTTTGGGAAGTATGTGACTGGTGTGACTTAGAAATGAGTATATTTCTATCACAAAGCAATTAAAAAAAATGTTAATAATTATTTCAATTGCAATAGGTTTTTGGATTCAGAATATTTTATTTATTATTTTTGAATATTGTCTATGTACTACAAAAACTAGAAAAAGAGGTTTTGGTGGCATATAAACAGGGATTTACAATAATTACAATTTAGCATATATCAATCAATGCATGTGATAAGCTTTAATTTAGAAATGCTCTACTGATATATATATATATATATTATTTAATTTATAATATAATAAAGAAATCATATGAACTAATCATATTTACGGGGAAACAATTATATTTGCTTCAAGGATAAGTGTGACAGCAGCATACAATTATAGGGACTACACGTTCACTCTAAGGAACAACCCTTAACCAAACGCAATCGGAAGGTCCTTCTTGTTGCGATCATAAATTGCAAATAATTGTATAAAATGATATGCACATAATGTTTGTGCTATCAAGAAAAATAACTAATTAATATGTAAATTTATAAAATGTTAAATGAGTATAGTAATCGCCAGGAATGATTTATTTTGTAAATTGTAGTGTATAGAAATTGTCTCTAATTGTAGTGTAAAATTATTAATACTAGAGTTGTTTTGATGAGACTCTTTCAGAGGCTTAATCAAATGCAACATTTGCAATTTAGTGTGTGGCCTGATATTTGTCAGGTTATGTTTTAATTATTTTCGGAATTCCTTGTTAAGTTTTAATGAATCTAATGTAATTCTTTCCTGTTCCCTGATTCCTGCACTGTAATTAAAGGATTAGCTATAATTTTAAGACTTTTAATTTGATGTGCCACACTATCTAGCCATTACCAATGTTTGACACGACCTGTTTCATATTAAAAACCGAACCTACTAAAATTGTAGTTCTCAAAAGTATGTTGAATAGCGTATACACTTGATATTTTTGCAAATAACATCAATCAGGTCTACTCGTCAAAATACGTGTTATTGTTATGGCGTACATTAAAGTATGAAAAAAATCAATTGCAAACAAAACATTTCTGAGATTATGGAGGACCTTGGCAAAAAAATAAAAATACAGTATCACATAATTTTTATTTGTAAAACTATGTTTAGAAGGAAAATAATCCCAATACAACTATTACATAGTTATCAGTAATCCACTTCAACCAGATCCTGATTACAAAAGACACCAAACACTCTAATCATAGTACGAACTATCTAACAATTATTGACTAGCCTTAAAGTCTTCAATCTAATTAAGGATGTCATAAACTAACTAATTACTTGCCAGTTCATTTATAAAGATAGATAATACATTTAATAAACAATACATTGTAATATATTATAACATTTCGTAACCAATTTTTAGTTTTCTGAAGATTTAAGGTTGCAGATTTTAAACTGAGTTCTATTTTAAAATGGCAAAATTTAGCTGTACTCTTTATGTACATCCTTTGACATTTTTAATATCCTCATTTTACGAGCATAAACTCTAATCCAATTCATTAGTAGCCATATTCAGTAAGCAAAACTTAAAATGTTAGACATACATGTTGTCTTTCACTAATTAATACATATCATTTATCAAAAAAGAGTATAACGTTAAAATTTTGAGGTTAATTTAAGATTAATATACAATTCATTATTGAATATGCTGTTTCTTACGAATATTGAATATTTTTAAAAGAAAAATATTTCATAAATTTGTCTTTCCTTCCAGCACAACTTTATCTAGTTGTTTGTGATTTATTTCAATTGAAAAGAGATTTTTCAAAAAAGAATATTATACATACACAAATTTCCATTGTTTGATATAAATTGAAGTTTGTAAATCTCTATATTTGACGACCTTTTCCGTACTAAGTAATACTACAGATTCGATACTGTGGGAGATTAGACTACAGATGCAGCCATTTAACCAACTACTGGCAGCTTAGTGGTAATGCTGTTCGTTCCGAGTTCCTATAACCACTGAATCCTGATGGGCAAGATTTTACAATAACTAACATCGTGAATAAAGTTTTGTCGTATATTTCCATAAAGAAAACAGTAAGCAAACATGAATTATATTGTTGCTTATTTAGTTTCAATGAAGTATTCTGTTTATAAATATTTGTTTTGATGGAGAAATTGTTAAAATGTATATAATTTACTACAGGAGATTTCAGACAGTTGACTTAAAAATGCTAAAAACAACATATATCCGACCTTTTTTTACTATTAAACTATAATTTTAACATTATTCAATGTATTTAAAATCCCTGCTTTAAATTTATTTATTGTTCTTTAACCTTACTTTTACAGTAGGGTGGCTAATGGTGTACTGTAGAATATTGGATAGTATAATTGTTATCAATCCTTTGTTAGTTAAAGTCTTGTTGCAGACATTATGAAGTAACGATATTGTGATTTACCAACTTATAATTCCTTAGATATTTCTCGAAAATTTTGTTATTTTACAATGAAAATATTTATGAGAATTAGGAATATCACTTTCCATTTGATATTTGCGTTATCTTATTGATATTTTTTTTTTTAATTTTTTATTCTTTTTATGGTTGAATTATACTTTTTTAACGCTATAATGTATAATTAGGCTTGGCCTGTACTGTAGCATTCTTGTTAAATATACATAAATGATCCAATCGATCCAACGTCACTGTTGAAAGCTTAGGAAGCGTATTGTTTTACACGGCTTATCCAAACATTTTATAAATACTCTCTCTCTCTCTCTCTCTCTCTCTCTCTCTCTCTCTCTCTCTCTCTCTCTCTCTCTCTCTCTCTCTCTCTCTCTCTCTCTCTCTCTCTCTCTCTCTCTCTCTCTCTCTCTCTCTCTCTCTCTCTCTCTCTCTCTCTCTCTCTCTCTCTCTCTCTCTCTCTCTCTCTCTCTCTCTCTCTCTCTCTCTCTCTCTCTCTCTCTCTCTCTCTCTCTCTCTCTCTCTCTCTCTCTCTCTCTCTCTCTCTCTCTCTCTCTCTCTCTCTCTCTCTCTCTCTCTCTCTCTCTCTCTCTCTCTCTCTCTCTCTCTCTCTCTCTCTCTCTCTCTCTCTCTCTCTCTCTCTCTCTCTCTCTCTCTCTCTCTCTCTCTCTCTCTCTCTCTCTCTCTCTCTCTCTCTATATATATATATATATATGTATATATATATATATATATATATATATATATATATGTATATATATATATATATATACATATATAAATTAGTTTTTTTAAGTTGACACTATAATATGTTATGTTAATTTATGTCGCTTTGATGTGTTATTCTGTTACCACACCTAGGAAAAAGTTGTGATTGTGTAGAGAAAGTCCTGCATTATAAAAATTACAGTTGAATTACTACAATATTGGATTCTTTTCTTCTCTCAATGGGTGGGGTAGGTTCACTAAAGGGAATGTTGAGAATATTTCTCCCAGGAGTTGGTTCATAAACAATGTAAAGTAAGTTGGACGATTCAACCTATGTGTCCTCATTCTGCACGTCAGACATTGTTGGACGCTTTCGTGTATTTCATGTGGAATTTCGGCCAACATAGTTTGGCAAAGAAAGTAAGGGCTACTTTTTTGTCTTATAGTTAAAAGCAACTCGTTTGAGAGATATTTAGGTTTTAAATTAAGAGATTTTTCACTTGCAATTAGGAATTGTTGTTTGGAAGTTATTTGTTAGGAATGAATTGTTCATGTTTGGTAGAACTTGTTTATATATTTCCAATACTTCTAGTGTTTAGGGAACAAACACAAAAATTTTCACAGTTATATTGAAAAACGACCTATCATCTTCAACCTAATTTAGTCTGCATTTACTTCTATTTTTTTTCCTTAGCCCCTAAAAAATTTAAGAAACCCTTAAACACTTATAGACTAAGGAAAGACTGTTAGGAAAGTGACAAAACAAAATTGTACGAGTAACAAAGTATAAAACACGATATTAAATATAAAGAATGCATTATTTAAATACGTTCAACAATACACAGAGCATTTTCAACAATACGTATAAAAATATATAACTCATCCACTCAACGTTCCAGCTCACCAGGCCGGGTGATTTATGAAAAATTCTTTTGTGCTTTTAAAATTGTTTTTGTTAATTTGATATTTCCTCATGACGAGTCTACAAGCCTGTATTCCGGGGACAAGGCAAATAGATGCTCTCTCCAAGTGGATCTAGGGGAACCGGCGTCTTAGCTTCATTGGGTGAGGTGTACGTGTGGGGACAAGTCTTGTTGTATTCAATTTTTTATTGTTGTTGAAATATGACTTTAATAGATGTAACAAAAGTGGTCTTACCTCTATTATACTCTGGCTAATTTGGCCATGATTCAATTTACCCAAAGTTCCGTCTTTAAGTGTACTTAATGTTTTTCAACCTTACTTTTACAGTAGTTTGGCTCATGATGTTCTGTTTTAACCTCATTCTACAACAAATTATGTTCATTTTCATACGCTTCTTCGTAATTTTGTTATGTATGAATTTTATTTATTTATTTTTTTTAGAACACGTGAGTTTCTTAAAAGTCAATCGTAGTCTATAAGCAAGTGGTTTTTAAAGTTTCCTTAAATTACTATGCGCTAAGAAAGAAAAGAGAAGAAAAAAACTAGTTGTAAATGTAGACTAAGTTAGTAAGTAGCACCGAAATACGACAGGAGTTTTATTCCGACGATACGTATTTGTTCATAAACACTTGAGGCACTGGAAATCTCCATTTATTTTCTACCAATCATAATTATGAATTATTTTAAAAATAACTTAAGAATGTACATCCTACTAAAAAACGCATTAAATAGAAAAATTAATATTTTGATTTAAAAAATAATATTGCTGTGCACGGTATGTAATAAAAAGAACATTTGCTACAAAATAGGTGCTTTACGTTAACTTGCTGTAAAGAATGAAGGCCGTTAAATCAGTTGGCAGGGAAGCAGTAAAGGAGATGGCCAGGACGTGCTGATCTGACATGGTGGTCTCCTGCGAGACTCGTCCAGTAAAGTGTTGATGGCTGGGACGTCTTTCACAGTTCGTTACTTAGTAGTATCGTAAACGTAACTTTTCTGTTGCTCATAGCATCTTTTATGGATTATAGTACCTTCACGAATTTTCTTTTTGATCTTTATCTCGTCATCACGCCAGTAGAAAATGTCTCAATAGTGAGTAAATTGTGAAAAGTCCCCGCAACAATAAAATTAATATATTTATCAAATGTAGGTTGTCATTAGATAATTTAAGACAGTACAAGTAACTTTAACAGGAAAATAAAAATTTACTGAAAAAATTATAAATTAAAATGGGAACATGACTGATAGTCATATAAGGTTGCGTACCAAGAAAACTTCTAACTACTGTGACAGAACAGGTCAGGTGGTGGGAAAACGTCGAATTCACCGAACATGGCATGATGTTTAACTCCCTCCCCCATGCCCACTCTCCGCATCTACCATTGTTTGCAGAAATGTGACAAAAATATTTGGAAATGATTAGTTGAATCATTGCTGAGGTATCAAAATTCTAAGCACACTATTGAAAAGTTCTCCAATATAAAATTGTTTTAGAGAGATTTTATCACCACGTAATTGATGGCGAGTCATATATCGATAAAAGTTTCAAAATAAAAATGAAATGAAGCGAATGAAATGCAAGTGTTAACATTTTAATAATTTTATTTTAAAATTTACAAAAATAGATGCATATAGCTAAACAAGTTTGAGTTGTTAAGATATTAGTCTATTTTGCAATTTGATAGTGTGTTTAACCAACGGGAAGGTAGTGGAATAATTGTGATAGATATTGTGGAAATATTTTTGATGTGATTTTTTTGTCATCAGGCTCGTATGTATAAAAAATTGATAAATATGTTTGATATATTTACTGGACATTAAATATTTACTAAAATACTAGGGGACACCCCTGCACACTTCGCGTGCCAACCCTAGGGGAAAGTTCACCCTGCACCCTCACTAAGGCATTTTGCTACAGTTCCATTTGTGGATCTCGTCATGACGCCTGTGAGAAAGATTGGTTAACATCCTCACCAGGATTCTTAACCAATATGACCTTAAATGTTGGTTATTGGGGCAGTGGAGGCCATAAACATAGTATTTTCTAAAATTGTATGGTATATTTGTAATTAAGAGAAGAATACCTTTAATGTTATAACACACATGGCTATATAAGTTTAAAATGATTTAATTTTGGGTTTTGGAGCATGTTTTTTTTTTTTTTTTTTTTTGGGGGGGGAGGGGCCGAGCCCTCACACTATGTCTTTTCCGAAATAAAACGATATAATGTGATTTGGGAGATAAATACATATAGTTTGATAACTCACTTTGGCGTTTTATTTTAGTATTGCTCTTTTTTAGAGTTTTTTGTTTTGGTAATTTGATTCCCCAATTTTAAGAATAACGTCAGTATTAACAATTTCAGTTTTTAGGCCCCCAATATACCAGATTTTTACGCTTTTAAGCTGACATTCATATATAAGGAGCGAACTTGTTACGCGCGTAGAACTGAAAATGACTAGACAGATTCACTCAAGATTTTTCTCAATTAAGGTCATAAAAACTACTGTTTTGACCTGAATTTTCCATAAGAAATACATTGGAAACGTTTTGGGGTAAAAAAAATGCTAGCATCTTGTTTATGCGTGAAAAAAGTAAACTTTTCACAATTTTCCTGGATGTTTCAGACCAAGATCATCTAATCAAGTATACACGTTAAGGGGGCACGACGTCGTAAAGTTCCTCAACATTTAGTGTCAGTGAGCGTCTACATCGAACTTTATAGTATATTGAAATAGGTTAAGATTAAAACTCAAATATACAAAAACAACAATTAATTAAAAGTAAGTCACTACTGATCTAAGAACATTCCTTTTTACATTCACAAAATGTATGGAAATGTGTACTGTTTTTAATAAAATACGTTGTATTTAAAAAACACACACATTATAATATTTTTGCGCTTTATTTTTGTTTGGTTTATACGATAAAACACAATGACGTAGTAATATAGGTAATTTCAATTAATAGAAAAATTATGACATTTATTAGTGTGTATTTTTACTTCAAATTTTATGATTAGGTTATGATTCTAAATTAAAATGGAACAATTTAATATTAATAAAAGTATATTCATTTTTTATTTATTGAACGAAGCTATTTTCAAAAAGAATTTTAATGTTTATGTTTAAAAAAGAAATTAAAGAATTTTAATTTGCACAAAATTTTTTTTAAGAAATCCACTTTAGTGTTCTGGATCTTCAATTTAATATTCCGAACACAGAATGTGGTGTACTCCTTTGTTAGATGTATTATAAGTACGTGCTTCGTTGTCACTTCAACGTAAATTCAACTTGCCATATGCTTAATTATTTCCATTGTACATTCTTATATGGCAATCTTTTCCACTAGATAATTTAGTGTTTTTAATTGCATACAAAATCAGTATCATAACCATTAAAATACTTACAAATTAAAGTCGAAGTATACCACAGTAATATACATTAATGAAGTTCGTATATTCAAAATAGATAATCCTAAATTTGTACAATGTTTTGGTGTAGGATTTGAATAGATATAAACTTTTTACGCCAAATGTTTATCATTTTTTGTCGGCACTGGTGGCGCATTGCTGTAACCCAGCTACATGGGGACAAAGTGTTTGGGAGATTGTAGGTGATAGGTTGGATGCTCGGTCCTCATAATACCGACATAGCGTCCGCTTGATGGTTGTTATCGGTGTGGACATTACTAGAGAAGTCTGGGGTGTCCATGTTGGGTGGTAATCATTGTGCGGATGTTGTGTGGTGGAGATAACTGACTATCAGGCTTGTCAATTAGCTGAAAATCAGACCAGCACTACGTGGTTCGGATTCCACGTAAAGCTGTAGGTCCCTTAGTTGCCCTGGCTGTTGGGCTATTAATAAATTGCCCTTTCTGAGGAACAGTTGAACTCAGTTAGTAACCAGACTACACTCATCCACACTCATCCTACACTTGTATACCCATTCATATTCGCCTTAAAATACCAACAACGTTGTGTCGGCGACTCATATGTAAAAATAAAAAAGAAAAATAAGAATAAGAATAACACAAAATCTTCAGTTCTTGTGAGCATAGCTGAACTTAAACATGTGAATAAAACATATTTTAAATGCTTAATATTGAAAGTGGTTAACATGAGGCATCCTGTAAACATTTCACTTTTCAAATCCTGTAAACATATTTAAAATGACTTCACTTATTACACGTGAATTGCAGTGATATAATTACATTTTAAACACGTAATTTATTAATTTCAAAGGCTTCCCATGGATTACCCAACCTTACTCATGAAGATTCACTATAAAAGCATTACACGTCCTCCACCGAATCCACATTAAACCATACTGCGGTACCCTCCACAAGCTGACATTACGCACTCTTACATCCAAGTACGATTCTTAAAAAAAACTCCTTCCTGCTAACCTTGAAATATATACAAGTTCTATTGCTTGTCCCACACGTCTAGGACCTGAATCAGTTCTTCCAATCTGCGCACTTACATACAAGTTATTCTTAGGTGTATTGTTCTTAAAATGTTCTTCTTCGTCTTACCTTACTGTAAGCTATAACATGAATTCACAGATATACTATAGTCCATATTTGTTTACGGGTCTCAGTGTGAGAATACGTGGGCACTTGCACATGCTTATGTGCAGGTTTACATATATGTTTGTTTATGTATGTGTCTCGCATTGTGTTTGTATACGAATGTTAGTAGTCACAATAGCATGATTGCTCCCCAGTTTAAAGTTTCCAGTGTTTTTTGTTCAGGACGTACAAGGGATGGATTCCAACTGGACCTAACTGGCACTCTTGATATGAAGACCTAAACTGATTTAGATTATTGTGACAGTTTTATAAATATGTAGCTGGTTAAACGCCAACATCAGTAGTGTTTTATTGTCAGTTATAGTGAATCTAGTTGATATAATCCTACCTACAATACAGACACTTAGCAGGAATCAAAGCCACTGGCTTGCCCAGACCTGATAAACTATTGTAACGGGCCACAAAGCGGAAATCTTTATATTGTTATTTCGATTTGATCCATCCATGTAACAAGTTAGATAAACTCAAAACTTACCTTAACCTTGTATGTTCCTACTTTTTTACATGATTAAAGAAATAATAATATTTAATTATCATGAACACTTCAATAAAAAATAAATACTTTAAAAAAGATAATAGATTAAGATGCGCTACGGATTTATAACAATAACACAACACTTCAATCTGATCTATTATATCCTAAGCAATTCGATAAACAGGTACTTAGTATCGATCTTATTAGAAGTGAGTTTTAAAACTGTACAGTGATGAGAATGTACTCATTTTGGAATCCCTGAAGCTCAAAACACCAAGCATTTAGGGACTTTTATGTCACCACGACCTAACCATACCATTAACAACTTATTAAGTATAACTTTAAAGATATAATTCTTAAGCTTACATAACCTGGATTCACATAGATTGACATCTTAACCATCACTTTCATATCTATCTTCTATCTATCTATCCCTATGAAAAATTACTCTTAATGAATTTAAGGTAAGGACTTTTAAAATTTGTATTGAAACCAAAACGAAACTATAAAAATTAAATATTTCAGATGTAGTACAGCGAAAATAGTGTACAAAGAAACCTGATAGTTAAAAACTATAAATGTTCTTTCAAAGCAATAAGAAAACTATTAATAATGAATAAAAAAGCTTTTATTGCAGATGTCAAGTTGAAAATGTGTGCAAGTTAAAATAACTGACTACGTTGTGACGTGGGTCGTTTGTTTACTTACCTAACGGGTTACTAATGCCTATAAATACCAAACGGCTTACTAAGTGGGCAAGTCACCCTAGGGATTGGCCCTTAACACAAACCTGGCGTAAGTACGGGCAGCTTAAGTTTAATGTGGTTAGGCTTTAACTGTTCACACAAGCCTCGTAGGGGAATGTCACTGGCAGATATGCCACACCATTACACAAGAAATCTCTAGTCAAATAGCATTTCTAAGTGAACCACACTATTAAATAACAACTACACAGTTAATAATATTTCTCAATTGCTATACCCATAATGCAACACAGAGTCAATTAAGTTCAATCTATCACGATGAACTTAAAAGTACTAGTTTTTTTAATTATTTTCCAAATTATTGCACTTATAAGTGACTAATCAACTGCATAGTTTAACAGTCCACTTTACTTGTGAGTAATATAAACATATTGTACTACCCAAAAATATATTGTTTATGCTTTACTATAACTACAAAACCAACTAGATTACATATGCAACATATAAAACGAAGACAGCTGCATCAAAAACTTACCTTTGACTTACCTTATAGATTAACAACAAGTTCTATAAGATTCTTTTTAGTAAACATAACGAAAGAATCCAACTGATACTTTTTTATTTTCATCAAATACGGTTGAATGTAATATGACATAGCAACAAAAGAGCGTTCCGAGATACAGATACTTTTAAATAATCAACAATTAATTGATTTATTTACCCTTCAAATAGGTAAGTATTAGACTTTTTAATTTATAAAATCTATGTTTGTACTAGATATCTTAAATGATTTGATATTTATTCAATACCAGTAAACTCTCTATCGCAAGAGTTTAATGAGGGATACAAAGGTAGTTGGACATTTGCCATCATTACGTGAAAATTACCGATCACGGCATTGTGTAGATGAAAATTACATCTACACAAACATGTTATAAAACTACGTTCTTAAACTAATCTACTTTAATAATTATCTACCACCCACCCGCACGATAATTATTAAAGTAGATTAGTTTAAGAACGTACTTTTATAACACGTTTGTGTAGATGTAATTTAGTTTTTAGCACTTGAAAAAGGGTTGGTTTTTACCAAATCGAAACGTCGTGATTGGTAATTTTCACGTAATGATGGCAAATGTCCAACTACCTTTGTGTCCCTCATCTGATTCTATTAATCATTGATACTGATCATTAACAAATTTCAAAAACAAAGACTTTAATGTTCATAAACTTTAGTTTATGTTTACTTTATTTCGTAGAGATTATATAAACGTTACTAGGCATGATAGTAAATTAACTTTTTTAAGTAACGTACATTAATTATATTTTTATAGTGCTCATTTTTAAATGTATGCTAAATAACAATCAATTTCATTGTAGAAAGTTGTGTGGATAAAATAATGCAGTGCCAATTGTACGCATTGCGGATGTTTGGAAATAGGACAGTTACGTATTTTCCGAAAAAGTCTGGAGTAAATATAATAAGACGGTTGTACTAAATGTTTTAAACGTATGTACTTTGATTGTAATCACTACTGCCAATATTTGATGTTTGTTGGTTGATCATTAGTGTATTGGGTCGCTAATAACTGTAAACACCGACCGGCTCACTAAGTGAGTAATCCACGCTTGTGGTTTGGGATGGCCATTTGACTAAGCACTGGCAGCTTACGTTTAATGCGGTTAAGTATTAGATTTAATAGGGTAATTGCCACAGTCGGCTAGGTATTACCACGACTACATCACATAGTTGGTGAGGTACTAGCACGGCTAGGTCACACCGTTGGCAAGATATTACCAAGACTACATCACTTCGTTGGTGAGGTACTAGCACGGCTAGTTCACACCGTTGGCAAGATATTACCAGACTACATCACTTAGTTGGTGAGGTACTAGCACGGCTAGTTCACACCGTTGGCAAGATATTACCAATACTACATCACTTAGTTGGTGAGGTACTAGCACGGCTAGTTCACACCGTTGGCAAGATATTACCAGACTACATCACTTAGTTGGTGAGGTACTAGCACGGCTAGTTCACACCGTTGGCAAGATATTACCAATACTACATCACTTAGTTGGTGAGGTACTAGCACGGCTAGTTCACACCGTTGGCAAGATATTACCAGACTACATCACAGTTGGTGAGGTACTAGCACGGCTAGTTCACACCGTTGGCAAGATATTACCAATACTACATCACTTAGTTGGTGAAGTTTTACCACAGCCACTAAAATGTATTGGTGGAGTATTACTATAGCCACTTTACTTAGTTGGCGAGATATTGAAACAACTAAATCACTTTATGCGTACGATGGATGAATTGCTCACTGATCACCGGAGACCGGGCAGGCGTGCTGCGTGCTATGGATGGCTCACCGATCACCAGACCGGGCAGGCATGCTGCGTGCGATGGATGGATTGCTCACCGATCACCTACTCAAGTAACAGCCTCACTCGATTGTTTTTTACATGTTTTTTACAATAATTAGCTATAAAAATACGTATTATTAGAAGCTACAAAAAAATTAATTTGTAGTTTGATATATATTGGATATTTCCTATTTGATCGTCAATAAATATTGCTGATACAGAACAATTTAGAAAATACAGTCAACAATGGGTATAGCTTAGTTTCATAGTTTTATCTTAAATATTTTCAGATAATTAGAATTTTTCCTAATTACAAATCGCTTTAACAAATCTTAACCAATCAAATTATTCTATATACAAACAATTCTCCATTTTGTTTTTGTGTTTTTTATCGACACAATGAATTACAAAACTTAGTTTGGATAAGAGCTTAAATCATTTATTATTTTATAATCAAAAAAGTTAACTATACGAATTTATTTTCAGCAATAAAATTTATGAACACTGGTCCGGGATTACCTTAAAGCAGAAATATTAATAAGCTGAGTAGTATCAGACTGGCACGAGTAGCAAAAACCAGCATTCCCTCCTCGCTTTTCTCTTAAGCCCTACGAATAGATAGATAATACTTTTACGTACTTCTTCGTGCTACCATACTTTTTATGAGGTAAATTGAAAGAGGGAGCCAAAGTGTTGAAGAGATTGTAGGTGATGGACTCTATTCTTGGTCCTCTTAATACTGACACGGCGTCCGCTCAATGGTTGCCACCTATGTGGACAACACTAGAGAAGTCTGGGGTGTCCATGTTGGATGGTTGTCAATGGTAGGATGTTGTTTGGGGAAGAGAACTGAGTGTTAGACTTTTCAGTTAGCTGAAAATCATACCAATTACGTGGTTCAGGTTCCACGTAAAAATGTAGGTACCATAATTGCCCTGGCTATTGAGCTATAAATAAATAGTCCTTTCAGAGTTTAGTCGAACTCAGGTAGTGACAATGACTACACTCGTTTATCTACACTAATCACACTCATTCACTCCGCATATTCGCCCATACATTGAAGATAGGTGTCTTAGAAATGAAAAATAATAATAATACAGTACAAGTCACATGACAAAAATATATTACAATACAAATACAAAATGCACAAATATATTATGATACCAATTCAAAATGCACAAATACAGTATATTACAATATAAATTCAAAATGCACAAATATGTTACAATACAAATACAACACGCACAAATATTAAGGTGATCGAGTTCCACGCTTACATTCCTCAGACCAGAGGGTTTCCCAAAATTATCTTGATCTTGTCTGCGGAAGGTAAGCCTAGTTCGCTAAAAATGATCACCATAAAATTTGAGCATTTTGTACTTTCATTGTAATATATTTGTGCGTTTGTGGTTATTTTTTAATATATTTGTATTGTGCGACGTTCACTTGTACTCTATTTGTACCATCACGTTTTATACTAAATAAAAAACTATTAATAATAATAGTTTTTATTTCTATATTTAATTTTCAATTTCAGGAATGTAGGACTTTGTTTTGTGAAATTGATTAATTAAAAATATGATTATTAAAGTTGTTTTTATTCAAAGTGTATTTAAATTAAAGTCGTCAAAATGTTATTGGAAATACCTATCATTTAGCGTATTACCATTGATTTTACTATACATAGAAGATAGTTCCATCCAATGTTAAATTTTGAAGCACGGAATATGGGAGCGACCGTGCTGCAACCTGTCGTCAATCAAGTTAAAGAGGTCGAAATTGCCTCCAGTTTCGACTGTTCGGTTGCACAACCTGGGAGCAGTAAAGGAAACTAATCACTCCCTCCCATTCTCTCATTCTCTCTTCTTTCTTTTAAGACGCTCGTCCGGACTGTCACCCCTGCACCTGTCTACTGTCGCCGATTGGCCTTGATAGTGGGTCAAAGTGGGATATTATTCCTTGCTGTGCTATGTCTTGCACAAAAAGAAATCGCGATCTTTTATTTAGGCCTTAGGGGTTTGTGAATATCAAAAATGTTAGGGGACTTTTTTTGGTTATTTTATCAATGTAAATAACAGTGTGTTACAGATGTTTAGTTAAAACATTATGCATTATCTAAAATGATGTAAATACTTCGTATTGTAAGTTTATTGATATTTTAAGTAATTGTATATTTAGAAGTAGCAAGAAAAATGGTGGTAGTTCTAAATTGTTAAAGGCTAAGTTGTTAAGTCCCTGAATAACACCAATATTTTATATAAGCACATACCAAACATTTTATATAAATTTGAGAGACGTAAAGAATTATATAAAATTTCGACGAAAAGACCATATGACAGTTTTTCAAAATTATTTTGCAAAATGTAATAATGAATTAAATAATGTGATCAATTAAAAAAAAAAAAAAAAAAAAAAAAAAAAAAAAAAAACAATTATTATTCAACATTATTAGAAAACTGTAAAGGTGATGTATCTGAGCAGTGGAAGGTAATAAATAACTTGACAAGTGGGTTTTCAAAGAAAATAGTTGAGCTAATTGAATTGCCAAACAGCGAAGTTATGCGTGAGCCTTCCGTCATTGATAAGATAAACAATCACCTTATCACAATCCAGTCTTGGCGTCCAGACGTTGTACATGTACATTCCTATACCCTTCCACCTTTACGTACTTACTATCAATATTCATTCCTTATAACTCCAACAGATTTAAATACAATTAAGAGTATTGTTAAGCTTTTAAAAAATAAAAAATTAACTGGCTCTGACCAAATTAATGTACATTTACTGAAAAATATAATTGATGAGATTGTTATCTATATTCTCTAAGGTTTTTGATAAAACAATGATTAAAAGACTCCATAGTTATTCATCGAAGTTAAATTTTCTTAATCCACGTCAATTCGGTTTTATCAAAGGAAAGTCATCTGAGGATGTGTTATTAGAAGTATCAGAAATAATTTATAACAATTTAATTATTCATTAACTTATCATCTGTCATATAGTTCACATTTAATACTAGAATTAACCCTTAATATTATTGAAATCATTATTCATTTGTTATCAAGTAATTAAAGCTTCTTGTCAATATTGCATTGTATAATTATTGCTGTATTTTTAACTATAAATGAATATTCCTTTTTGTTTAAAAGTAAATTGAACTATTTGTCATAAATACCACAATAAAATCTGCTTACGGGTCACGCCGTGGACAGTGAAATGTTTGTGGTAGGCCTACCGAAAGTTTTAATATTCGTTGTTTTCCTCTTGTGTGAACTGTGTTTGTTAACTTTTAATTAATTAATTTGTGACGCATCCCACTTGGACTTATTTGTTTTTTCTTTAACCTGAAGATGCCGTCCGTATTCACGGCGAAACATGTAGTTGTTAACACCATCACACGCTGTGAACTGTTTGACGGAAGGTAAAGTAAACCTATTTTAGTCTATACCAGGATTGGCATTTTTTTTTTATTTGATATAAAGAGATGGAGATAAAGAGAAAATATTTGCTGTATTGATGATTTCATAAATAGTGGCGGAGTCATAAAATGAAAAAGAAAAAAAAACATACACGCACACAATTCAGTTCTTCAGTCGCGTTGCCGAAAATCGTGTAATAGGCCTACCTCACACACTTACCTCTGGCCGTTAACGAGTTGCGCGCAATCCTACCTGCGTTAATTGCGATGTCCCAAGAAGGCCCCAAACCAGTACTCGAGTTGCGCGCAATACCGATCTCAGGTAGTCTGTCCAGTCTTGGCCGCTCAAAAATGCAACTTAGACCTCAAGCTGTGCTATAGAAATATTTCCGTAAATATCACAATCCGCCAAAAATAACTTGAATTTTTACTGGTCCGATTCCGAATAGCACCAAACTTATACTACAAAATAAGCACATATCTGCTTATATTCTGTTACTATTAAATTACAATAATTTTTAAACATGTATAGCCTATATTACTCCCCACAGTTCTAGATTTGAAGTGTTTGGTTATTAAAAAAAGGTCTCTGTTCTTCTACTAAGGATTAATTTATCTCATTTGAAAGTGTATGCTTATCATTAATACTATATATATATATATATATTTGTTTCAATTTGAAACCATACTATTACAGTTCAAAATATGCGCAAAACCCAAATTAACATATTATTTTTAAACTATATTATTGTTTATTTGTAATAGTTATTTGTTTATATAGTTTTGTTAGTTCTTGGCATTGTTTGTTCTGTTCATTCTCAGTTGTGTAAATAAGTCATATTTGAATTGTTATAATTAAAAACACCACAGAGTGCGGCTATAGTTAATTTTGTTATTATTTAGACTGTGGTTTTTTTAAAAATTAGTTATTTCTTATGTTATTGCTGGTCACGCTACTTGTGAAATGTTACCAGTGTAATTCCAGAATGTCTTTTCCAGAGAAATTTAAAATATAAATAAATTGCAGTTTATCCATACTTTCACATTTAGTAAAATAATAGTATGAAAAACAGATGTGTTAACTTTAATTATATTCACCTTAGACATACTTTTTATAATGGTCTGATTCAATCAATGTTATAATACGGTATTTTTTAAAGGGGGACATAAACAAAACTTACAATAATTTCACAACCTGATTAAAATAATGAAATTTGAATCTAAATAATCATTAGTCTAGTTATATTCTATCACGATAATATTTCCTAACCATTTGCGATTGACATTGAGATTGTTTTTCTCAAGAAGTAATAATAGAGTCACAACTCTTCATGATTCCGAAAAAAAAATAAATAAAAACTGACCATTCACCAAACAATGAAATATTTTACAAACAATCATGCAATTACTTGGAACCAAATAATATGTTAATACTTCAGACAGTAATAATAAAACATATGCATATAATAAAATTAAAAATAATGCTATTTTAAATTAAATACCCATACACAGATTGTCTGAATCAGGCTATAAGATGAAAGCTATTTTTATCTTGTATAGAAGTAAATTAGTGGTTTTGTTATGATTTTTTCTAACCCTATCATGAAATTTGAATCTCATTTGGGTTTTATATTTTGCCCAGTATTATTCTATATAAATATCATAGGCCTATTTCAATATTTATTTTGTCAAAGAAATAAAAATAATGCCACCTTTTTTAATATTTCACTATATTATATATTCCTGGAATATTTGCAAATTAATTTCATAATTGAAAGGAGAGTCATTGATTGGATTTGAAAACTATTTTTTAATCAATTACCGAATATGAAAAAACTCATGATTGAGTACAACAGTCGATTTAATCACCTAATCGATGGTTAAAATGCAATAAATAAAGATTTTTCAGATGGGCTAAATAATATGAAAATTTTTACTTAAATCAGCAGTAATTATCACCAGCATTGCCGATAAGTTAGCGGTCAAGTGTGTCTATTTACAAATACACGGTGTGTTAATCATATAAATAAATATGGTATTTTAATTTATTCAGTTATAAATATTTCTTTATTCTATATGAATGTCACACTGAGTTTTACTGTAATAGTATCAACACAGTATTATTTATTATTCGAAAGAGATGCAAGCAAATATAAAAACAGAGAACCCGGATAAACGTTGGCAATATGGAATAATGTAAAAAATTATCCAAGCACTAAGCAGGATGTTGTTTGTGTGTGGGACCTGAGGAAGGAGAGGGCGGGGCGGCTGTCTGGAGAATGGGAGAGTGGGTTAAGAGGAGGGAAGTGAGACAGAGACGGAAGAGCGTGCGAGAGAGATAGAGGAAATAGGGCTATGCGCAGCGCAGCGTGGGGCCTCAAAACAGTTTTGGGGCCTCACCACAACTCTCCCATATGGATGGAGTATCTCTTTATATAGTAAAATCAATGGTATTACCCAGATAAAAATAAATATGTGGGTTGGGGTTAGATGATTATTGTTCTAGTATATAAATAAAAAATACACTATAACATAGCATTTTATATATTTATATTTATTTATTTATATTTTAAATAAAACTCGACTCACTGGTTCAAATAGGCCCACAGGCCTGTGCGTGAAACTTATTCAACGAGTGAAGCACTAATCGATAGCTCAGATGCCCTTGACCTCGGCAGTCCTAAACCTTAAGCCGGTTCTAGACTATTTGTCAAAATTCCTGAATATTCATGGAAATAACGAATGTTCAGCGAAATCTGGGAGCCTCACGAATACCTAGCTCAAATGTTCGCGTGAACATTCGGGGTTCACGGACTATTCACAGAATATTCGGCCGGACGTGGTTTTTGGCTCGAATCAAAGGAGACGAATGTTTGCCAAATGTTGGTTCGACAAATGTTTGGGAAGCTCACACACTATTCGTGAACATTCAGTGGTGTGGATTTCATCCACGAATTCATTGACTTTCAGAGATGTTACCAAGGATCTCAGCATGGGCGAAACGTTTGGTGATTTAAATATTGTAAATAACGCCTTGAACAGGTTTTTACCGGAAGCTTTTATTATTAGTAATGACAACGGCCGCATAAGGCCTGCCGCATACTGAATAGAACGAGACGAGACAGAACAAGGCAAGACGCCTTCAGACGTCTGTGGTGTAGCTGTTTGCACGGTTTTAAATGGGAGAGCCGCCCATTTAAGACACACAGCCCAGACAAGACGAAAAACATTAGCAGACATTAATGACGTCTGAAGGCGTCTTGACGAACGTACCCAAAGTTTCGTCTTGTCACCAGCGGCTTGCAAACAAAACTTACTGTGCATGCGCTACTCTCATTCCTATCGTACAACTGACAATCACAGATACACAGATATAACATATCATTGAACTAGTTTACGTTGATTTATTATTCTGCAGTTAATTTATGTTTTATCATATTATTTTTATTCGAATTGTGTGTGTGTGTTTTTTTTTTTAAATTATTTTATAAGATGGCTTAAGACATTGATGATTTGGTAATGTCAATGTAGATAAGCTTTTATTTAATAGCAAAGCAATCCATCTTTATACAACCCTATACTAAAATAACGTCATAACACAAAATTAATTCAGAAAAATATGAAGTGACATAGGAAAGGAAATTAACTTATCTGGTGTTTACATCATTTTGTATTTGATTATACAATTTAACTCTCCAATAATGCAATTGTGCTACCAATATATGTTCAGCCCATCTTGCACTGATTTACATATAAAAAATTGTAGTATAATATTTTTATAAAAGTGAGCATTTAAACTGTATGAACTCCATTTGTATTATCAAAATAAAAGTACACTGGAATAAATATATTCTGAACTTCCCAATTATTTTCAACTGTTTTCTAAAATAAAAGGTATAAAAAAGTATGAGAAAAAAATTAATGCAACCAATGCTTTAACTCATTCCGTTTACTGTCTGCCTATCTGATTTGTGTTTTTTTTTGTTTTTTTTGTTTTTTTTACTATTAAAATTTTTAAACCAGAATTACAAAAAATTAATGGTTTTGCGACAAAATACTTCTTCCTACTCACACATAATTTTAATTTCAAAATCCTAAAAGTATGTCAAGCACACAGTCGAGACATAGTGGAGGCCTATATTCGACACATAGCATTAGTATATTCGAATTGTAGTAGCAATAGTTTATATTCGACACAAAAGGTGTCAAAATTGTATTACAGGAATTTTAAACGAGTCCAAAACTCTGGAGTATTAAGTGAGACTGTGAAATTAGATACACTTCCTTGATGGCTAGCGTTCCGTCTTGACTTGTTCGATTCAGTTTACGGCCACCAACAAACGAGACGAGACGTGACAGAACGTCGGTCTTGTCACGTTCTGTTCTGTTCAAGTCAGTGTTCGGCCACCAACGAACGAGACGAGACGTGACAGAACGTCGATCTTGTCACGTCCTGTTCTGTTCGAGTCAGTGTGCGGCCACCAACGAACAAGACGAGACGCGACAGAATGTCGAATTTGTTAAGTTCTGTTCTGTTCGAGTCAGTGTGCGACTGGCTTAAGTCTACGAACTAAGATAATTACATAGTTACATTTGGGGAAATCAATTGATATGTTATTTTATAATAAATATTAGAAACTGGCTTAATTTGATTTGAGTAATTATGTATACATAACAGAGAGAACATACCCAAGTATAACATTATAGCAACACTCACCTAATATTATGCAACAACACTAATGTATTATTCGATTATTCTTCTTTAAAAATACAATGGAATTTTCTTTATCGCTCGCTTTAAAGTCAACTTATTAATACAATTGGAATTGAATACAAGACAGTGCCACTTATATTATGTTATTTATTTCAATTCTAAATAGGTATTTGGTAATGGCATTATGTATATATACTGGCATTATGTATATCCATACCACTCTACGTGTATGGGTGGATGGGTGGGGAAATACCACTATGCGTGTATGTGTGGGAGGATGGGTCAATACTTGAATTTCTCTAATTAATACTGATTTTGTTCTAAAATGCTTTGTAGTTTGACATTTTCAACAACTTGTAAGCAACGCTGATGGTACTACAGTCATCGTTCAGGCAGACACTTCAATAGCATTAAATCTTCAATTACACTCTGCAATAAACAAAATCAATTCTTGGTTCACTAGTAACGACTTATTCCTCAATGCTTACAAAACATTATCATTGGAGTCATCCATCTTTTTACTGAACCTTTGTCCTGAAGTTCACCAAATGTTCGCCCGAATGTTCGTGAATAGTATGGGAGCGCTACGAACTGGAAAAATTCTACCTCATAACCACAAACCTGGGAAGACGAAAAATATGTTACACTTAATCAATCTAAAATTAAATGATGACTAATATTTTTGTAACAATAGCAATAGTGAAAGTTAAATGTAACCAGAACGGCGAGATCAATTACTGGAGTGTAGCCATGAAACTGTATTTCTGAACATAAAATACGGAATAATTGTAAAGTTGTTTTTATAGGTACAATCACCGCTATCTACAAACAGAATGTATGATGGAATTAAATAAATTATTTATTTATATCAGCAAAAAGCTTTACCTAGGGTATGTCATCAAAGCAACACTGAAATCACGAATTTGTATATAATAATATAAATTTGTAAAACAAATAAATAATATTGAAAAATGTATAATTTAAAAATGTTCTTAATAATATTTGGTTTTATATTTTCAGCATTTCTTGTAAATAATGTTTACATTAATTTGTAACATAACTTAAAACTGCTGGTTTCATTTATGTGGTAATTATAAAAATTATAAATAGAGAAAAAAGCAAATAACTAAAGTAGTGATTAAAACGAAGTGGAGTGAGAGAAATATATCTGTAATCCCTTTTAACTAACGTAGTTTTAGTGGCAAAGTTTATATTAATAGTAGATAAAGTAATAGTCTCTTTTATTGGGTAAAGCTGAGTGAAGTCTAGCTATAGCACTACAACAGAATCATTGGATTTATTAATGTTTGATAATCACTATAATTAAATAAGGCCTTCACTATTTTTAAATGAAGGAAATAAGCACATAAATTAATTATTTATTTATTTCAAAATTTATAAATTATGGTGTCATTGTCATAAATACAGTAGTTATAGTAGGAATTCTAATTTTAGGTAATTTATTACAATGCCTAACTCAGGTATATTTGGAAATATTATGTTATATTGAGTACGGAACATCTAAATCAAATATTTATTTAAACATAATAGAATGCATATTTCCAAGTCAATTATTAAGTTTATAAAAATAACAATGTGACACCCCTGAACGCTTCGTGTGCCAACTCCGACATTTGCTGCGCTCGATACAACTCAGCCTACGGCCTTGTTATGTGACTTTTGACTACAAATAACAGTAAATTAACTGTAAAGCGTAAAATAACAATATTATATTTATTTGCAGTATCTCACTTACATTACTTGCGTTGCTACATATTTATTATTACAAATACCCAAGGGTATCACTTAGGCTGTTTCATTTTTGTTTAACAGCTGAAGATTAAAGTCATAGTATAATATTCGAACATTTAAAATAAACATGTTTATTTATTTACGAAACAGCTGTTATTAATTTACTAAAATCAACCAAATGTTAACCTCATGGAACAATATTTTAAGGACAGTTTTTACCCCTTAGGAGTTCTTTTTCAAGAAGAAAAAATACTTTAGCTGTCCTATTTAAGAACGAAAGAAACAGTGTACACAATTTCCGCTCCCTACCTGCATGGGAAATTGGACAATTAGTGATGAGTGAGTGAGTGAGCCAGGCTTTGCCTTTTATATAGTTAAAGGTGTGATATATGAAAAAATATTTGAGTTTACAAAATATGATTTAAAAACACTCAAGTTAAATGGGAAAATACTGAAGAAAGTGGGCCACTACGACTATTTGCCTTTTTAAATGGCAAACCCTGGGATAAATGTGAGGTCCCCACATTTTATGGGAATTAAAGTCTATGTACGGTTTAATATTTCATTTACGATAGCTGACAACATATATAAACTTTGTACAACCTCCTCCCCTATGGCTAAGTATACTATTTGGCTCTTTTCTGTTTATTCACCACCAATACTATTTTGACTTATAATGCTGTTAATTCACCACCATACGTTCTAATTTTGAAAAATACTTAACAAACCTAGCCTACCTTAACCCTCTGGCGCCAGTTAGCGGTTCTAGCGGCCAAGGTGGTGATGTAAGCAATTCATTCACACAGATATAACAAAATGTAAACTAATATAATGGTTTAGTTTTTTAATTTCATTAAATTTTACTTAATTTAAGAAACAAGTGTTGTTAGTGTAGCGAGTAATTGGAAATACTACGTCTGGGCTGATGGATAATTTATGGAAAAAGGACCAACTATTTTTCTTTGCTATTATTATGACAAACATACCATGGGAAACGGTCCAAAGGACAAATCTTTAATTTAAGCATAAATCTACTGTTACCTCATTTTATAAAGCTCAATAGAGTTAAACACCACAGTCTGCATCTCAAAAGGTTTATCCAATCAGAATTGACAGAGTGTATTATGTACGCACTGTGAAGTTCTTTATGTGCTGCCAGTTCTGACTCTCGATCATCATATTGAGATTCGGATTGCGGCATTCAACTCTAACTCGGATATTTACTTTACTAACTCAGGCATCACTCGTCACATGCTTACATTTATGATGTTTATTACTTCCTCTGTGGGCCGTCCCCTCATGGTGGGTATGGCATGGCAATAGCAAAGAAATATTGTTTACCCACCTTCATAACACAGTGCAAAGTTTATAGATGTTATCTGCAATGGTTTTTCAAATACTAAGACGTACCATGTATATTACTATTATTGGTAATGTTCGATTAAACATTTCCTGAATATACAAACAAATAGTTTTACTTAGTTTGTAGTAACAGCTGCGTAAGTCACTTGATTGACTCTTTATCAGTAAGCAAGGAAATGGAATGAAAAAAATAAAATATATGGATGTTAATCGATGTTCTGTCAATCAAACAGATAGTTATTAAACATATGACCGCATTAAGAGGTATTGTAGACGGGTTGATTAATTAGCTACTTAGGAAACTAATGTTCAGTAAAACAACAACTATTTTGTTATAAACATGCTAAACATATGCCCTTAATATTTGTGATGTTATTTAAGAAATAACAGTTCAGTTTATAATATTAAGAAATAAAATGTACTATATTTGTGAATACCTGTAAATGTATACTATTTTATTCTTAATTAATGATGTAAATCCACGAAATAGATCGATCGTTTCTACTCATTTAAGTTTAGAAAACTTCTAAAAGTAGGTGGTTTTAGAAAACCCAATCACTGAATAACTGATATTTTCTGATTGGGTTCGAAACAGACGTCTGTAATCCCTTTTAACTAACCTATTTTAGATAATAGTCCTTGTGCAATCACAGCTAAGTCTGCCTTACTAATAATCCTACTTCAACCTTAAATCTGGTTGTAAAAAGCCATTATTATTTGTATGTTCAACATGATTTTACGTAGTTTATCCATAAAATTATGTCGAATTATAAGATAGTATAATGTTAAAAATGTGGAACTACATTTACGATTACTTAGGTAGGTTGAACAACATAACTGATAAGTTACTGTTTAAAGTTAAAGCTGCATGTTCATGATAAACTTATGAACCACGAACTAAATCATTTACTAGATGTTTAATTGAAATAACAGAGCTTTTTAAAACCGAAATTAACATTAAAATACATTTTACTAATTATTATTGAAATATAGCCTCAAATACAATGGGACGTGTATTAATAAAAATACGCCACTAGGATTAATTTAATTATATTGTTACTGATGATGGTAAGTTTGCTTTACTAATTACTACACCCAATAATTTTCTACTAATTTTTTAATATAATTTACTTTGTGGTGATATTCAAGGTTGTCAAAAATTGCACAAGCAAGATTAGTTTATCTGAATTTATTAACAAATATGAAAGAAAAGAGAAATTTGTTCCCAGAATGCATTGGTATTTAAATCATACATTTATAAACATTAGCTAAAAAATCAGTGAGGAAAATTATTTCTCATTAGAAAATAAAGGCAGCAGTATATATTCTGGGAGTGGAGTCCGTAGAAAACGGAGACTTGAATTAGACTTTAAGTAAATTAGTCTAAACAGGTTAAATGCTTTGTAATAAAACCTGGACTAACAATGAGTTCAAATTAAATACTAACTTCTAGCTATAGCAATTTATAACTCAAATTAGTTTAGACTAAATATAGTTTTCTTTTATTAGTGTAACATTTTAAAATACCAAGAACATCAGTATATTAAAGTTAAACATTATAAAAATCACAATCGTTCATAATTTGTTGTATATGTCAGCATCCCGACATACATAATACATAGACATACATGATTGCCAAAATTCAATAAACAAAAAATACAACAATTTATATACCATTAAAAACTAAAACTAACTCACCTAGTTATAGCCTGGAATGCAGTATCACAGGCTACATCTGTGAATACCAGCTAATCCCTTAGAGAACGAATGCAGAGGATAATCTGCAGCTATACTTTATTTATTGAATGACCCGACTTGACGTGAGTGCACTTAGTGGCACTTGAATGAAGCTCTGACGCGTGGTGTTGCCCAGAGGGCTGATTTTAACATACGACAGAAAGTAGTTGAGGTAGAGGGAAATCAGCTTGAAGGCATTTTTAATGGTTCAAACAAAAATACATATAACATGTGATAAGAACAGTTTATAAACAATAGGAAGTATTAAATTGTCTACTAAAGTCTATTAAAGTCTACCATTATAATATGTACTCTAACACTTATTTTTAAAAAATCAAACCAGTTGGTTATAATAACACATATAGCCTCATTTTACCTACCACAGATAGACGAAGACTTTTACTAGTAAATTTAGAAGAATTTTTTTGATTGTATATTACACATTAATTATTTATAGTTTCTTTTCAATAATTATAATTTTTAACATGGCCTGTATTAATTGTATGTGTTGAACAAAATAATTTGTACATTACTGAATACAAACGTCAAACTCAGTCTCTGAATTTGTGTAAGAAACTTTCGTAAGAATGGAAATTCAACATCAACGGTGATTCATAGATCTATAAGCCTTGAACAAGATATGTCAGAACTATTGGCTGAATCTCAAGATATAAAATTGTACTACACATAAACAGATTCATTAAAGTGACTGTAAGATCAGATACTCCCATTTGTTTAGAGGAGGCGCATTATTTTGAATTCATTAAACAGTTATTAGGTCATCTACTTTCATTGATACAAATACTGAGCCCCTTAACAGATCCAATCTGAGTAATTTGGCAAGAAGCCCATCGACAACGATGGAATCTGAAACAAAATGTTTGATTTAGTTCTATAATTTGTTGTCTTATTACTTTACTTATTGTCTTAAGCAAATATGCTAATTAAAAATACACTAATAGCAGTTTTCATTGCAAAAGACTTTAATTTTAACACTTATTTCTTCTACTAATCAGCCTCATATTGTAGTAAGTATATTAAATATGAAATCAGATAGATCTGTTTTATAAATTGACATTGGACATGAAGTTAGAAAGTGCTTTGTAATATCAATCATGCAATGTTATGGCATTCCTAATAGGTAAAATCAGTCTCATTACCAACAATGAATAAATTCCTGTGACATTTTTCTAGACACATTGGTCCAGGGAATGCTATGTGTAATATGTTTCTGAGTTGGCTAGAGATATTTTCACTTTCCCACCTAATGTTTTTTTTTTTGTTTTTTTTTTTTTATTGTATCTTCGATTGCTTACCATTTACATTGTAAATAATTCTAATGAATTACTGGACTATCAATCTTACAATCATTGAAGAATGCTTAATAACTAAACAAATAATTTATTTAGTTACATCAACATTTAAAAAAATCCAAAACTACATAATTATATACATAACGTGATTACATACATAAGTAGACACTTTGCTATTGAAAAATATTCAAGTCACAAATTACTGAAAGTAACACTCTACAATAATATCCATGCACTTTTCGTAAATGTATTAAATTGCTAGATAAGCTAATGATAATAATAATAATAATATATATATATATATTAATTCTATAATTTTGATTTGTTTAACATTTTTCAAATTTTGATAAATAAGGTTAAAATGGTATTAGCACCGTGTATATTATCAAGCTACCGATACATTTGGTTTTATACTTTATACACTGCCAACTATTTAAAGTAATCTTTTGTCTAGGCCTTACGTTGGCTTTTGATTTGGGTAGAAGTAATTGACTCAATTGAACCTTATTTTAAATGATTTAAACAACAATCCAAAAACCAGCGTAATTCGGGGTTATTGAACGTATTCTGCACTATACTGTCCTAACTAAACTGTCTTTAAATATTGATATAATATTACATCAATTACGTGTTGAGATAAACAATTTTGAGATAGTGTAGCTCAATTATTAGAAGTAATTAAAAAAATGTTACTTTTATATTTGTTTGTATGTTTGTATTTGAATGTTTGTATCTAATATACTCACCGACTTTAAATCACAAGAATATGAATTCATGTCTTGTTTATAAACAGAGTGAAGTACTGTAGGATATGTATCATTAGTCAGATATCTATCAGGACTGAGTAAAATATTACCCGATTTGATCTATTTATAAGGACTGTTATACTTTTATAGTAATTTGGTCCGAATGACTTTTTATACTTTTTTTTTTATTTTATTTATTACTTATTGTTGGATTTTATAGTTCAAAGCATGGGCGATACGGTTCATTTTGTACAGTGTAATTACCTATCTAGTTAGTTTCAGTGAGTAAACTAAAATTAAATAACATTCGAATATGTTTCAAAAAATAAATTAGTTACTGAATTATTGTAAATATATGCATTAATAAGGATTAATTATAAAAGTTAAGAACTAAACTATCAAAATGAAGAGATAATATGTTAATTGTAGTTAATACAAAGTGATGTAATAAATGTGAGTTTATAACCATGTATTATATTGAAGTCCTTAATCATGCATAAGGACTGTCTCTTTCGTAAACAAGAAAATTGTGTTAATTTATTGTTCTTTTCATTTGCATGATTATATTACGATCAGTAGTATTTATTATTATTTACAACTTGTTACAGAATTACTTATTAGTTGAGACATTTATCTTACATTTTCTAGCTACAAGTTGAGTTATCTAAAGCCTCTCTTCTATTTATCCTAGCTCGTTAAACCCCTAATCCTCTAATCTCTCAATTCTCATAAATATGAGAATTAAGATTTAAAATGTGGAACTGATTTCTACAAGGATAAAATGAAGCTAAATATGTATGAGTCAACAAATATGTGTATGTCCACCTGCGTGTATATTACTTCCTACATTGTAGTTATATTGGGAAAAGTATATGCTTTTCAGTCCGATCAAGGCCTAAGTTTAACATTGCTCTAGATATACCAACTGCACAACGAATCCTCAGATGAAGGTATTTAATGCTGATCCTCATTATTTCCAAAAAATGTACTACCAAATTAGCTAGGCAAATTATTATCATAATGTATATTATCTACTAAACGAAGTAAATAATCACTCTCAATTACATAACTATCTCAGAGTATGTATAGGGCCAAGTTCCGATATTAAAGTCGTGATTTAGGTAAATGTTCCAGTTAATTTTTTTTTATAAATTAATAAACAATGCCAGTTTAACTATTTAGTCACTATATGTCGTCAGTCTTATTTCAATTATTGCTGTGGGAGGTTTGAAACCCGATTAGCACATCAGCGATTTATCATAACTGTAAATAAAAGTCATGATCGAAGGTTCATAAATAATAGCTTCTTAAGTAAGAGGTTTTTAGATATAATTACACTTCTGGAACTTTACATGCTTATTAATATATTTATTTATTGTAGTATATGGAATACAGTATTCATTATTTGAGGTTAACCAGTTGTTTAATGTAACGTTTATAAGTCGTACTCAGTAATATTTAAGCACAAAATACAGAGAAAAAGCTTTAATATTCCATAAACTTCTATAACAAGTATACAAACACAAAATAAGTGCGCGCTAACTACGTATTTAAAAATAATGATGACATATTTATTGTTATTATAATAATTAGAAATAGCGATTTTCCACGTCAAATTATAAATGTTCATGAAGCTGAAGAAGTGAAATGTTAACCATATTACTGAAGGAGTTCTCAAAGCTTTAACAGTAAGCTACCAAGGGTCAGATGTATAACCTCAACAGACTCCTTAAAAGCTTTGCCAAGAAGCTGTCTTCTTTTGTCAGGGAAAACCAAGCTTTTCAACCATTATACTCTGCTACCCTTCAAACTCACATCAGTATTTTATATTTTGCTCTTTTTACCATATATTGTTTATTATAGTGCCTGTTAAGTACAGTCCAACCATCGTGTTCTGAGATTCAACATGTTGATTCGTCTCGATACTTAATTGGAACACTTACTGCATACTATCTCAAATAAATAAGTTTGCAATGAGCTTATTAGTTTTTTCATATTTATGAGTTTGATAACCTATATTTTATCGTAAAATTGACTTACATTTTATAAACTAATATTAGGAGAAGTAGAGCTCTAACATAAGAAAGGGAAGACAGTAAAGGTTAGATTGTCAACGTCGATGTAACACAAAGGCTCCATTATTAATGGCTTCTTCTAGCAGTGTGGTATTATCGTTTTTTATAGCTGTTTGTTCCATAAAATAAAAGAGAAATAAAAATGAATTTGCCAATTTCATCGTATTGTCAATTTACTTTTAAATATCTACACCAGTATAAAATCAATTGTTCTATCAAAGTTTTGTACGCTAAAATATATTTTCAAATAATATAAACTTCCCAAAATTCTTTATTAGTGTTATATTTAAATGTACGTAAAATAAACCAGAAACTACAAAAATATATTTACTCTATATTACTAAATTGAACATAATGTATGTACATTTTGTCGATAACTGTTATTCGTACATCACCAAAATGGTTCATAGTTAAATTTTATCAGTTTTAATGCTTAAGTAATCAAATTATTAACTTAGTGAATAAATGCATCTTTTCCGTTAATTCACTACCGCTTGATATTGATCTAAAAACTGTTTTCCACTTAAATTTAGGTCCATTGGGGTATTTCTTATCCGCTACAAGTCTGATATCACTGACCTTATCTTATCGCTTTCCAAGTACTTACACACGAAGAGTGCATTCGGCGGTAAGTCAATACGTATTGGATTTACCAGTTTGTGATCAACTTTAGTACCCACCTAACCATGATTGTGGCATGAAGTAACCATGATTGGCAATGAAGTAACTGAATAATAAGTCGGAACGAATTAACGGGAAAAGTCCGAATAAAATTATACAATATTATTGTTATAGTAAAATATTTTGTGAGTTGAGTTTTGACTTACTTGTGATTCAAAGAGCTTGGATTGAGATGTTTTGCTGGATTGAGTTACATTTAAACTTATTTATACCAAAAATTTTTTAAAAAATAATGTTTTTCTCAAGCTGTAACTTACAGGAGGTAATAACGGACAATAACAGTATACATATTATTATGAAATGAAAATGGTGAATGGTATATTATAATATACCTAATACCGCTATGTTATATTAGGTATATTTTAATATACCATCACTTATTAATTAATTGTACACCTTATTAGAAAGATAGATTAAGGCGTACCATCAATAAGTACACCTTTACGTCTCTGAACTCTCCGATAAGTCAATAAGTACATCTTTACGTCTCTGAACTCTCTGATAAGTCAATAAATCTTTAGTTGACCATTCGATACAAACAGTACAAAAGGCTACATAAATTATAAAATTAAAGTAACTAAAATAACATGCATGAGCAATACACCCAAAACAGTCAAAAGTCAAAGTCACTTTATGCAAACCAAAAAATAAAGAAATACATGCACAATACATGCATAAAAAAGAAAAATATATTTGACAGTAATTCAGATGACATATCTGTTTTATGCTTGTGTAAGTATACATATTTTGTCTACATGTAGACTACAAGACCTGCATGATTTGCTTCATGAAATTCATTGATAGTATATAAATGGTTTGTAATAAGCCTATGTTTTAAAACTTTGGAGAATTTAGGTGGTGGTAGGTTTCTGATGGAAATCGGTAATCTATTATATAACCTAATACCTGAAACCAAAAAGCAGTTATTTGTTTTATGTAACATATTTCTAGGAATAAATAAGTTTAAATTGTATCTAGTATTGTAATCATGCACATTATCATTTAGTGGGAAGGACTCATGTCTGGCCTTCATACCCGTGAAACACTGACAAAATGTATTCATCGACAACAGTCAAGATATAATTCTCTATAAATAATAGTTTACAGTGTTCCAAAAAACTAACATTAGAAATAATTCTCACAGGTATCTTGGTAGTTGCAACTAGTTCATTTAGAATCACTAATATCATATTTAAAGTGTCCAAAACAAATTGGTTTTACTTCCAGCCACAATTTTATTTGTTTTTTTTCAATTTTTAAATGTATATGTCAAAAAACAAAAAGTGTATTAAGCTGTAATTTTGTATGATCCTTTATAACATAAACATACGTTTGGAGAAACATTATTGGTTTTCCAGTATCAAAATGACTGCCATTTACATTTTTAAATCCTAAATAAATCCTAAAACAAATAATTATATTAAATATGGCACTTGGTAATGTTTTTTAAACAATGTAATTACAAATCCAATTATATAACGATTTACAAAATTGGACGAAAAATAACAAATAAAATTGATAATTTATGTGACAGTATGTAAAATGCCAGTACAATGTGCAGCATACATGTAACGGTTGAGGAGTTCACCTCCGAAAGTTTTCAAGATGCATAAATTTGTCTGAAAACTTGAAATAAGTTGTAAAATAACCCATACAACAAAAGTTATGTAGTGCCTAGATGCGCTTCCTCACCCCCTCTCGGGGGTGGTAAATTAAAAATTCCAAATAACACCTGAAATCGGTAGATTTACTAATTTTAAGCAAAAGTTTTTTATTTTTTTTGTCAAAAACCCAGTAGTTTTTTTAGTTAATAGTGAATGAAAAGCAACATAAAAAATTATTTTGAACAGTTTCTCACGAATAACTCAAAAATTTTATGATCAACGAAAAATATCGTTTTTATCTAAAATAAAGTTTATAAAAACCAAATGAAACGTGTTATTTTTTATTCCATTATGTTCTATAGGGAGAGAGTTACATCTCCTTGAAGAAGATTTTTTATTAGCCTTGAATTTTCTGAGAGATTCTATATAAAATAACGGAAAGATGAGTTGCTTTTACGAAAATACTTACTTAAGGGACTTTGTTTAGAGTACGTACAAAGAGCTTTAATTTAGGCTCTTATAGAAGTTTATCAAACAAAAATTTACGAAGTTACAGTGAAAACAGTCAAGGTAACTAATATTTTTTTAAAAGAGATTAGCAATAAAACTGAAGCCATTACCATTATTTTTTAGAATCCAACTATAATTTACTTTACTTATATGTTAGTTATAAGTTCCAGAAGTTTTAGTAATTGAGAAATCATACTTTGAATATATAAAGTACGGTACTAAAATAAAAACAACAATAATAAAAAAATTTTGAAAATTGCCTTTCTGTTAAAATAAATAAAAAACTAATAAATATTCGTAATACAACATTTATCTGTTTTAAAAATTGATATAGCATGAAAATGAAATGAGCTATGGCCGTTCAAACCCTTGCATCTTGGGTGATCATTTTGAACCCTTTAAACCGTAATTGTCTTAAAGTTAAAGGTTTCCAAAACTTATGTTACTTCAGGTTAAAGTTCATACAATTTCCTTTAAAATGGGTTCTTAAAAAGACACACTGGGGTCTACAAGACCCCACAGAAGTTGTTTTTCTTTATTATGCCGTAAATAGCGCCCGTGGGAAATTTTGTTCCCTCTGTAAATTAAGTTGGTACACCTACTTCCACTCTCCCCACCTTACTTGTCTCAGTCTGTGCGTGACCTTGGAGTAATACTGTCTTTTGTGTTGTTTGGGGTCCAGTAAACCCCAATGTGTCTGATTAAGTTGTTTTAAATTGTGAGTTCTACAGTGGTAGTGTGTTGTTTATGTAAATGTAATATCGCAAATTTAGGGGAAATGAGTATTTCAAATGATGACATTTTACATTTACTACATGAGGAAAGTGATGGTGATAGTGAGGGTTTATTTGGTGATGATGACACTGACGCAGACCCTGATTACCAGACTGAAGAAGATTCAGCAGGTTCTTCAGATGAGTTTTTTACGAATGAAGGTGTAGAAGACAATGGGAATGAACATAGTACTGATGACGAGGATAACATCCAGCCCCAAGAAAGAGTAAGAAACATACATTTACTGAAAGGTAGAAATAATTATGCGTGGAGCACGGTAGTTCCTGAGCGTAGGGGCAGAGTACCAGCTTGTAATTTAGTTACTCAATTCCCGGGAGCTAAAGGTTTGGCTAGGACAGTGAAGACACCCGTTGAATCGTGGAAGTTACTATTTGATGATCATGTTTTGGGGGAAATATTTAGAAGAACCAATGAAGAAATCACTAGGAAATTTCACCAAATGAAATTACAAGGGCATGCACTTCAATCGTATCACTTCCACACAAGTCAAGAAGAAGTTATGGCATTTATCGGATTACTTTACTTTGCTGGATTTCTCAAAAATAATTCAAGAAACTTAGAAGAACTTTGGTCCCATGATTTAGGAAATCCTGTTTTCAGAGGAACTATGCCCCTCAATGGATTTAAATTTTTGTCTATATGTCTTCGTTTTGATTACAAAAATACTAGACTCCAGAGAAAAGAAAACGACAAACTCGCCCCTATTCGAGTTATTTGGGATAGGTTTGTGAAAAACTGCACAGAACTGTATTCTCCTTTCTCACACTGTACAATAGATGAACAGCTCGTAAGTTTTAGGGGTAGATGTCCGTTCCGAGTATATATCAAGTCGAAACCAGACAAGTATGGCATGAAGATAGTGATGTTGAATGACGTAAAGACTGCATATATGCTCAATGCTATCCCATATGTGGGGAAGTTCAAGCCTCCAAACAGGGAGCCTATTGCTGCCTACTACGTGAGGACACTTAGTGAACCAATCAAAGGATCAAATCGCAACATTACAGTTGATAATTGGTTCTCTTCCGTTGGACTTTTTCAAACCATGGCTGAAGACTTCAAACTAACTATGGTTGGAACTTTAAGAAAGGACAAACCGGAAATTCCCAACTCATTCAAAACATTCAAAGAAGCAGAATCTTCCTCTTTTGCTTTCGATCACAACAAGACTTTAGTTGTCTATTCTCCACAAAAGAACAGAAATGTAATTTTATTATCTACAATGCATTACAGTGCAGAGATTGATAGAGAGACCAATAAACCTGAAATAATTCTCTTCTACAATCAGACAAAAGGAGGGACTGATACCTTTGACAAGCTGTGCCATGCGTACACTGTGACCAGAAAAAACAACCGTTGGCCAATGAGGTTTTTTTTTGCCATGTTGGACCAGTCTGGCATTAACAGTATGGTTCTTTATTTGCTGAACATGACCAACAAAAGGATGACAAGACGTGCTTATCTACATGAATTGAGCAGTCAACTAATCAAGCCTTCTCTACAAGTACGACTACAAACTCCAACGCTAAGAAGAAATGTACGGACCCTCATAGAAGATATTTTACAGACTACACATCAACTCCAACAACGACAGGACCCTGAACCAGCTCGAAAACAACGATGCTTCTTTTGCCCAAGAACAAGGGATAGGAAGACAAAAAATGTATGTTCCACCTGCAGACGCCCTATGTGTGAGGATCATCGTGCACTCGTGTGCTTGTCTTGTAGTGAGTAAATTCAATGTTGTTCTTTTTGCGTAGAATACTAACAGGAAAAACTATGAAAAACTTTGTTTAAAGATACATAACTGATTTTTTTCTATAAATATAGTGTTTCATGTAGGCTAGTTTTAAGTTTCTATTAGGCCTGCTAAATGTTAGGTAAATAAAATTAAAAGTTTTCGTTCACTCCTGTTTTATATTATAAAAAATTTGTATTTGACAACACAACACAATTTTTTTTCTTTGTGAATACTTTTTATTATTAGTTTAGCATTACAATTATTATTCTTAGTCAAATTCAAGTGTTTAAAATGAGTATTAAGACGTTTTTCCTATAAACACTGTTTTTCCCTCAAAACTTCAATATCTGTAAAATACCAATATTACCACTGTTACGTAAGATACGTTTTTACATATTAAAAAAAAAAAAATCAAAGTGTATAAGTAGTAAATATACTGTACTTTAAGAAAATAAGTGTGTTTTGAAAAAAATATTTACATTAAAATTTTATATGGTTTTTTTTAAAATGTTGTTTTTTTTGTTCCAATTTTACCTTAGGCTAAAAAAATTTTCAATTGGGGTAACTAAATAAAATAATATTTGGTTAATATTTATTACTAACTCATTTCAAAGGGTTAAAGTAAGCACACATATCAATAAACATGCAAAACAAATATATAAAGTATTTTTATATTTTAAAAATAAATGGGGTCTGGCAGACCCCAGTGTGTCTGTTGTGTTTCAGTTTTTGAAGTGTGTCTGTTAAAGGTTAATGGATACATAATCTTAAAACTCAACGGAGTTATGGCTAAAAAATTATTCGTATGATTGCGGACTATAGTCGGAACATGGTATTTTTAAAATGTTGGAGTATTTTTCCATTATTTATTAATACATTTACCTCAAGATACCGAAGATACCCAAGAAAATATAAATATATATATGATGATATACATCTACTTAAATAAAACATTGTTAAATTATCTACGTGTAGTTTAAATTACAAAAATCATTACCATGGAAACCATTCTATAAATAATTATAATTATTTAACTGTAGTAAATATTAAAATTTATAAAATAAAATAATAATAATATTGTATGAAGTTTATTAATCTCTATCAAATTAATATTGATAAAGTTACTTGCATATTTAAACCTACACTTCACGTAGTTATTTACATGTAATACCAATTGAGCAGGGACGATTTGTTTTTCATTAAATTCTTACATTCTTACATATGAGACACCGACACGTTCATATACATATATAAACACTACATTCACTACTCAAAAACACTAATAATATTCAGAACACATAAGAAAATATATATAAACTAAAAATACTAGTACAATTTAGATATACAAAGAAATATTACATTTACAAACGTACAGAAATTGTGTTCCGTGATTCGTTTTTCTTTTTCTTATACTTCATCAATGACAAAACATCTTAGCAAAAATCGAAATTTACCATTAAATGAGGCATATTTCTGTTATTTTAGTGGTGAATAGTAACGATACTGTCAAGGTGCGTTCAATAATAAAAGATGAAACCGCACACGGTGTAACCGACAGAAACACGCGGGCTGCCACTTAGCACACCAACTTAACCGACAGAAACACGCGGGCCGCCGCTTAGTGCACAACTTAACCGACAGAAACACGTGGAACACCACTTAGTGCACAACTTAACCGACAGAAACACGCGGGCCGCCGCTTAGTGCACAACTTAACCGACAGAAACACGCGGGCCACCGCTTAGAGCACAACTTAACCGACAGAAACAGGCGGGCCGCCGCCTAGTGCATAACTTAACCGACAGAAACACGCGGGACGCCGCTTAGTGCACAACTTAATCGACAGAAATAAGCAAGCCACCGCAAGTAGGGTTTAATACTTTTTTGTCAAAATTTGAATGAAAACTATATTTTGCGGGCCGCCGCTTAGTGCACAACTTAACCGACAGAAACACGTGGAACGCCGCTTAGTGCACAACTTAACCGACAGAAACACGCGGGCCACCGCTTAGTGCACAACTTAACCGACAGAAACACGCGGGCCACCGCTTAGTGCATAACTTAACCGACAGAAACACGCGGGACGCCGCTTAGTGCACAACTTAATCGACAGAAATAAGCAAGCCACCGCAAGTAGGGTTTAATACTTTTTTGTCAAAATTTGACTGAAAACTGTATTTTTTAAGGATAGTAATAACTCAAAGGGCAGGTAATTAACATTAAATAGTATATATTTATCTCTAAATTTATTACATACTTATTTTTTTGTAGTTTTCCAAAATATTACAATAAGGGGTGGCTTTCACCCCTTTAAAACAAAAAACGCAACCTGCACTCATATAAATTTTTAAGTAGAAGATAATACGAGCTTAATTCAAAATTTTCAGAAAATTTGGTCTTTCCTGAAAACTGTCGGAGGAGGTTTTACCTCATTTTCATCTACAGTGACTGAACTATTTGATAAATGTGATACTCCTAAATCAGATGTTTACATAAACGTTATTGTTGTAATAATCAGATGATTTAAGACTAGGACAAATACAAACGGTATAAAATATGACGATCTAAAACTTAACCACAAAAATAGTGCAAAAAGTTATATAAAATAATCATGTATTAATTTGAGTTATGAAGATTTATTTTTACTTCGCTAGTACCATGCGATTAGAAGAATTCCTAATTGACACAAATTAGTATAACAATAAAACATTTAGGAATTATTAGTAACTGGATCCGTGCATAGTGGGAATGTACCAACACCTATAAATTATTAGTAACTGGATCCGTATATAGTGGGAATGTACCAACACCTATAAATTATTAGTAACTGGATCCGTGCATAGTGGGAATGTACCAACACCTATAAATGATACATTTAAACAAATATAATCAATTTAAATTCTTACACATGTTTTTAACTGAACAATTATACAACATTTTACATTACTGTACTTTGACTTGTTACTTCTTGAGTATAAATGTAATTTTACAATTATAGATATAATTATTTTTAAGTGGACTGTTGTTTTTTTTTTTTTTTTTGTGTTTTTTAGCTATTCGCTTGTGTTGGATTGTTGATGATTGGTAATTTGTTGATGATTTTAACGACTCACGTGGAAAAAAGTTAAAAATAAACTTTCGATGTTCTTGGGTGTTTTACTTCGATCCTTGAAGGAATTGACTCTTCTTATATTAATCTACAAAATTATGTAGCACCAGTAACTAACAAGTTGCAAGTGGTTAGTCATGCTATAAACTGAACTTATACACTTTTGTAGTATTACAAACACTTACTATGGTCAAAATAACTGCAAGCTAAACCATTCAAAGTACAGTCTACTAACGTTACGCTTGTTTTCCGAGGCAAATAACTAATTTTACACACTTTACCTTGAAATTATTCTAATATACATTAAATGTTTATACATCTATACAAAACAGACACCAAAAACTATTAATTACGTTTCTTTTTAAGTACTTTATCTGGCATTTCAAAACCACAATAAATAACTGATTAAAAAATTTTTATAACAGTTTTTTGTTGTTGTTGATAATACAAGATGGTATAGGTTGATAATAAAATATGTACCTAACTTCATTTACAAAGTCAACTTTGGCCTTTTTATTAATTTTTTTAATCAACATAGATATATCAAATCATTAGGAATAAGTATTATTTATTTTTCAACTACCTTGAATTTGATATGCAAATTGATTTACAACATAGATTGTTATTTGAAATGTTTACCTGTGCCAGTTTTTATTGTCCATGTTTTAAATATTTTCACATTAAATATATAAATATTTAAATTACTATCCATGTTATTTTATGAAAGTTATGACGTTACTAATATTGGGTAAACATTTTATATCCGTCAATAAACATAAGATTTTCAATATAGTAAATTCTAAAATAAGTTCTTTACATTTTAGGCCAACCTGCTCCTAGGCATAAGAATAATTTAAAACTATTATATAAACATTATAAAACTTTAAAGACCTTCAAAATGAGATGACATGACACGACCTATGTCGGCTTTTGAACTTTTTTTCAAAACCGACCTCCTATCACAAAAGTGGCATTTTGGGACAATTAACAGTGGTTTAAAATATTTTTTTGAATGTTTGGAATCAAGAATTCAGGGTTACAATGGGGAAAAATACTCAATTTAAATTGTATAGTTCGTACAGTTAGTGGTCCAGTTGTATGAGACATCCTGTGTAATGAGACACACCCATGACCATTGTTGCAGTCCACATTAAAGTAACCTCTTTGTCGGAGTACTTATCTTTAGAGACCATTGTTGTTAAATAATGAAGTCCGTACAGTTAGTGGCCCAGTGGTATGAGACATCCTGTGTAATAAGACACACCCATGACCATTGTTGTAGTCCACATTAAAGTAACCTGTCTGTCGGAGTAATTGTCTTTAGAGACCATTGTTGTTAAATAATGAAGTCCGTACAGTTAGTGGCCCAGTGGCATAAGACATCCTGTGTAATGAGACACACCCACGACCATTGTTGTAGTCACATTAAAGTAACCTCTTTGTCGGAGTAATAATTGTCTTTAGAGACCATTGTTGTTAAATAATGAAGTCCGTACAGTTAGTGGCCCAGTGGTATGAGACATCCTGTGTAATGAGACACACCCATGACTATTGTTGTAGTCACATTAAAGTAACCTGTCTGTCGGAGTAATTGTCTTTAGAGACCATTGTTGTTAGATAATGAAGTCCGTACAGTTAGTGGCCCAGTGGTATAAGACATCCTGTGTAATGAGACACACCCATGACCATTGTTGTAGTCCACATTAAAGTAACCTGTCTGTCGGAGTAATAATTCTCTTTAGAGACCGTACTTGTTAAATAATGACGTCCGAACAGTTAGTGGCCCAGTGGTATGAGACATCCTGTGTAATGAGACACACCCATGACCATTGTTGTAGTCACATTAAAGTAACCTGTCTGTCGGAGTAATTGTCCTTAGAGACCATTGTTTTTAATAATGAGATACGTACAGTTAGTGGCCCAGTGGTATGAGACATACAGTGTAATGAGACACACCCATGACCATTGTTGTAGTCCACATTAAAGTAACCTGTCTGTCGGAGTAATTGTCTTTAGAGACCATTGTTGTTAAATAATCGAGTTCCCTAAAGTGCGCCACCAATGGAAAGGCTCTTAAGCTGTTTATAGCATAAAGAGCTGTTGTAAGTTTAGTTTTATCTCCAGCACAAAAGTCTTATTTCATTTGTTTTATTAGATATGTGTTTGATAGTTGTTATTATAGTACTAACTCCATTCTGTTATGATATTTGTACTATTATTCTTGCTATACAGATTTTCATATTATTGATAAAAATAAAAGTGTAATTTTATGATATGGACTAAATTTTTGCGTATTACACAATAAGATATCTAATATGCACACGCTTTGAACAAATTAACATTATGTTTTGTTTTTTTTTAATTAAGTACGTTTTAAATTTCTGTATAATTGGTCCTATCCAATTTGCATAAAATTGTGACCTTCACATTCAACCTACAAACATATATGGAAGCCCACTCGCCCTGCGTACGACTTCATATTATGGCACCATAATATGACGTTCTCATGTGTTTATTTAAACAACTAAAACACACACACATATTTATTCCAAATTAGACCATTCAAAATCATATGGGTTATCAAAATCTGAAAACGCCAAGTATTTAAAAATATGTTTCAACATATCTGAAGATTTCTCTTGATCACAAGCGTAGAAGAACTTACATTATATATAATAACAACTATAACAACTTAAGTCATACAAAAATTATACTGTCTATTGTTCGCAATTTGTACAACACGTCATAACCTTATTGTTTGATTTATACGGTAATTTTATACGTGGTAATGTATGAATATAACAATTAAACAGCTAGGAAATTAGGAGATTATCAAAATAAATAACAAATGATGAATACGTTTGACAATGTATGATGTAATAAGAGTTGGAAGTTTTTTGATCAAGACTAATATAATTGGGAGCTGTAAGATGTAAATATAGTGGACAGTGGATGAACACTTAAGTATCAGTTGATAAATTACCGTAATATGAACTGTTTAATGGCTTGAGAGTTTTTTATATAACTATAAGAGACACACATTATTATTATTATATATTTTTAATAAAACGTAATTTACGTGGTTTCATATAGCACCGAAATTGCGGTGATCTTTGTTAAAATAGCCAAGTTCTGAATAAATAAAAGATAGTACAGAAATATAAGAGGCCACAACATTCGTTATCGTCACATGAATCACAACATCTGTCCTTTTTATTGGTTGAAGCCTTGTTCCGTGTCTTCTTTTGTTGTCCGCTTCCCCTCATGTGATAAATCGTTGGACATTGTCTATCCTTCGGTAGGAGAGTGATGGATCACTTTCTGAACAGATTTAGTAAACACAATGTTTGATATATCTCCATCCAAAGAAAGCTACGTCATGTATGAGAGAAATAATTTAGTTAATAGCAATTTCAAAAATTAATTAAATAAATAATATAAATATACAATTTATTGCTTTCCAAACGAACAAAATTTAATTGTACTGTGCGGTAAATCGGTTTAATCATTTTTTGTATGGTACAGATTTATTTTAAGTTAATTTATCTAATACTAAAAGAGATGAATGAATTGTTTTTAGTTGTAAAATAAGATAGTCCGCCATCATTCCTCGATAAATTAGATGTTGGCCTTTTAAGTGCTTGTGCCTTGATGAGTTCTTCCATCAAATGAAGATTGGCCTTCTTTTTGCTTGAGTAGTATAAATATAATGATAATAGACCCACTTTTTTTTCGGTTTTCCAAGATGGCGGCGGTCACGTGACCGGATCCAAGATGGCAGCGCAGTGTTGCCAACCCCCCACCCCCTCCCTCACAAACTTTCCCTCATTTCCCTCACATTACCCTCATTTCCCTCACATTTCCCTCACATTACCCTCATTTCCCACACATTTCCCTCACATTACCCTCTTTCCCCCCACATTACCCACATTTCCCCTCAAATTACCCTCAAATTCCCACGTTATACTATATAAAATACAATAAAATACCCTTTTTTTGTCCAATATGGCGACCGGATCCAATATGGCGTCGTTTCCCGCCCGCGCTAACTCACACCCCGTGGGAAAATTCCCTTCCCAAAATTCCCTCATTTCATATATACACTATAACAAACGCCGACCGCAGCGCCCCTGGTGGCAATACCTAGCGACCGTAGCGCCCCTGGTGGCAATACCTAGCGACCGTAGCGCCCCTGGCGGCAACGCCGACCGCAGCGCCCCTGGCGGCAACGTAGCGCCCCTGGCGGCGTTGCCGACCACAGCGCCCCAAGCAGCAACGTCAGGTGACGCATGCGCATCCAGGTTAACTCTTCAAGTAATCCTTCACACACCTACTTTTAGCCTACCTATTGAAATTAATTCTAAACCTAATTCTACCTAGCTCCCCCTAATAACACCTACTGTTAATATTGTTAACTATAGTCTTATCTGTTGTAGTATTATTGTCTTTATATCAATTGCCTAGGTTTTCTTAGTTGGAATTGTTACTGTTAATTTTTAGCTTGTTTTTCTTTGGTATTATATTTATTTGCACTATTTACTAAATTGTACCACTTTGTCTATTTCTTGTATTATTGTATTTGCCTGTCGTCAAATTTATGTACGTAATGGCAATGCCGTTGAAATGAATAAATAAGTAAATATGGAACGATCTGTTATTTTGTTATAGAAGGTATTATCTGTATGAGTAAGGTTATGAACAATGTTAGACTATTGTGATGTTAGTTATTGCTAGCTTGAAGTATGTATTATTGTTACTTTGCTAGTTGCTATTGCATGAATTGTTGATAATTGTTACCTGTTATATATTATGCTTATAAGTATTTCTGCTTGCTTAGTTATAGCTATATTTCCACAATTACACCATCTATATATACATTTTTCCTTTGACGATTGCGATACAATTCAATGTTAAAATTGTCTATGCAATAAAAAAAAAAAAAAAAAAAAAAAAAAAAAAAATCTATTCTATTCTATTCTATTCGTTTGTATTCATTGTAAATTAGCGTTTACCGTAAATAGAAGAGTGATCAATAGTCTGCCACCTTGACCGTACTGTAACTGAAGTTTCCACATTCACCTTTAATGTTAACCAATTAATGTATTTCATAGTGAGCCAATTACACAATTATATAATAAAAAGAATAAATAGTTTATAAATCACCTAATAATTTTAACTTTTTTAAGTTCTTACACACTCCTAACATAATTGGCACTTCACAAAACACTGTAGGCTATATTACTAATAAATATATTAAACATAATAACACAGAGAAAACATTCTTGTATATCTAAACACTTCATCATCGTTATCGCAAAATGTCTTATCGCTGATGGTCCCATTTCAACGGACACATTAACATATCAGTAATCCATTTTGCTAAAATACTTACAATTTTGAATAACTTCAATTCTTTAATTTAAACCCCTTTTACTATTTTTATAATAGACTATTTTACGTTGTGTAAAATTTATTTAAAAATGTCTAATTATCAAGTATAACACAGAAAAAAAGAAAAGAAGCTAAAAAAATATTTTTTAAAGAAGATATAAAGGTAAGTCCAATATAACGTAAGTACAGTTTAATACCTTTGATAAAGAGTATTAATATAGAGTATATATAATTCCTTCAAGTCCATTCAATGCATATAAAACTAGAAAACGCTTAGCTAAATGTAGGTAATTGTTACTACAGAGTAAAAAATAAAAACTCCTTCAATATAGTACAACAAAATTTTATTTTCAAACAGTAAAGTAACATAAACAAACTATCTTGTGAAAATATAAATGAAAAACACCAGTTACGTATATTAGTTCTAAAAAATATATTAAACTAAACTTACATTATAACACTATACACTACATATACTATCTCTAAAAAAATATATTAAACTAAACTTACATTATAACACTATACACTATATATACTATTTCTAAAACATAAACCAAACCTACATTATACTATTTCTAAAACATAAACCAAATCTACATTATACTATCTCTAAAACATATACTAAACTAAACCTAAACGTATTGTCCCAATCCAGTAGGTCCATCTGCAACAAAGGTACACATAGTGTAAGGTCTATCGTACTTAGAAAAGAAGTAATATTTGAAACAAGACTAAAGAGTTATATCATTTGTTAAGTCAAATAATAAATTTAACAAAAAATAAAAATAAAAATAGACACAGCAGTAGGTGACAAACACTCATTTGAGACCCACAGAGTCAAATAATAAATTTAACAAAAAAATAAAATTAAAAATAATAAATAAAAGAAAAAGAAAATAAACACACAGCAGTAGGTGAAAAACACTCATTCGAGACAAACGTTCTCAGCAAATTACAAACAATTGATAAGAGTCACAAAAAATTCTACAACAACTCTCTAAATGATTGCTGTAGACTGACTGAGGTAATTGACGTTATATGTTGCTTTCTATAAATTAATCAATAGATTATTACTATCTTAAAGCAATTGAATTCGAATGTTTCAGGAGGATTATTACGCACCCCAAAACGATATGTCCCGGAGGAGAAACCAATGGACCCATCACGCTTAACCGTTAAAAACACTGGAACGACTCTACGGAAACCTATACACACATTAACAATGACCTCATCCGAGCCCATTGACAAGACAACAGAAAGCAGACAGAGAACAACATCAACACCCAAGAAATACAGTGCTTATATGAAACACAAAGTGCACCATTTATGTATATTATTAAAAGTGCTTACCATTTATTCATATAATCAAAGGTGCAGCAAAGACGCACTGTGGTTTAAGATAGCTTCAATGACCCCACACCGCTATCTCCCAGATTTATTTTAGTTATTGTTTTTTGATTTAACCAGTTTTCCTTTACAGTGAGTATTTAATACCTCACAACCCTCAAGTAAGCTGAAGGCAAAACCTAAGGACATTACCCAATTCCCATGGGACGCCCATGACGTCACTCTACCTGGGTTACTTAAAACTATGTATTAACAGTTATAGGGTCCTAAAAAGGTCCGTTTGTAGCAGAGGTGTTTAATAAAGGTCTGTCATCTCGTGATGGCCTTGTTCGTCATGTGTTAGATAGGGGTTTGCTATTATGCGGACATGGAAGTCCATGCCCTCTGTCCATATCCAAGTGTTTGTAACACGTTGATTAAAGAAGAACAGATTGTTTAAAAGTTGATGTCCCTCGACGTCATCTCCATGTTCAGTAATTGTCGTACAGTACAAGTGTACTGTACGATTGTGAAAGGAAAGGTGTGTATTGCCCTACGGAAACGTAAAAAACCTTTAATATTGCAAGCTGTAGTACCTATCATAGCAGTCTTAGAAAGGTCTGTTGTAGATTTGTATAAACTTTACGATGTCATGTATTATACTATGTACAAAAGTGGTTTTCCATTAATAATCAAAGAAATAAACCCGTTCAGGAAATAGGTATTAGGCATGTCCATTAACACTTGTAAGACACCAGAAAACCTAAGGTAGAAGTCTAAACATTAAAGGTTTCGTCATAATATGCAAAAGTGTACCTTCTAATAAACTATGCAGCCTTAACTAGACCTAAGTCAGTAGAACAATACCTAATAGACTGTACAACCAACTCTTCTGTTGGTGCAATTAATACAATGATCTGATCTCACAGCTTGGTTCTTATATTATAGTGTACAAAGACGATTCAAGACTAATCACACGGTACTTTATCTGTCCCTCACCAAATAAAATGCATTAACCATCCTCTTATAAACGCTTTAAACCATCTTCAATGTAGGCCTCAGATGAAAACAGACTATGAGCCATTTAAACTTGAACAGAACTACAAAAAGACAGTAATAACTTATTGACACATTACAATATATTCAGTAAAATCAATTGATATTCTCCTCATTTCCAATTACCATACGTAATACATAGAACCTTTTTCATCAACTTGTGCTTTATATTTAAATTAGTACAAGTAAACTTAATTGTAACAAAGCTTTATCTATTTGTTTCGTTGTAAACTCCGTAATGTATACATACCAACACATCAATCCTATGTGTAATAATGAGAGATTGTACATCAAAATTATACCGTATTTTCTGAAGTTTTCATAGGTTAGGTAGAACTTCAATCAATATGCATTAAATTTATAGCGTAATTCCTATCAAATTACATTCATACACATTGAAGTCTCAAAATAAAGTTAACATCCGTCATCTCCATCAACATAGAACCCCCAAGTAGAGGGCTTACATCACTACACCCAATACAACTTGTCATTAAGTCACACAGAAATAGTAAACTTTTAACAAGGTAAAGTACGCAGTCCCCCTTTACATACGTTCATCGACTTTAAACGAAGTATATTAACCAATAATACTTCTAAAACTTTTACATGTCAGGAGACACCCTAACCTTAGTCTACCGAACTACTGTATGCTAATCAACCTAAACTTACAATAACAATTATAATATCAACAAACATATGATAAATTAAGTGTAATAACCTCAAACACAAGGTGATTCCTCACACTTTATACACACCATAGCAATAAACCATTTACTGTATCTGAGACGTTAATCTTACAGGTATGGGTCCTGAATGAGTGTAGATGAACGAGTTTAGTCTCTGTCACTAACTAAGGCTGTTGAACCCTTTGATTATCACCCACTTACAACACATTAGTCAGGGAAACTATGGAACCCGAACTCCTTAAAATTTAGTTAAAATACACATAAATAGGGTTACTTGTGTACAAAATATGTTATAATTTCCTAAAAGCATTAAAATACAGTTCCATAACAACGATATTCCCCCTAAACATTAAAAACCCTGTTCAAGCTCAAAACAACGTACAAAACTAACGTAACTCCTGTAAATTAATTGTTTAACCTGTATAGCTATTCAGTTGACTCCAATCAGCTGGCAAAGAGTAAGTAGCCAATAGGAATAAATTCTCTATAATGTCCACACAGTAAGTCTAGTTTTAACAAAATTTAGTACTAATGATCCGTTACACATTAAACAAACAAACGAATAGTCACTCGAAATGTGTCTATCGAAGAAACCTTGGTATTAACAGTAAGAAAGTCTGGTTTCTTTTGACTGTAAAACATCTGATCACAAAATGTATATTCACCACTCTCAGAGAGCAAAACACATGGAGAACCTAGAACACACTACACCCTTGATAGATCACCTTCCTATTCATTACATAAGGCCCCTGACCGCCCATCTACCTATCCATAAGCACATGTACAAGACACCTACCAAGCTCCATAACCCTTACTATCCCATAGTAAGACTCCCTTACCCACTCAGCCAACACACAGTTATCTTTACATACCAACTTCCCTATAAACACACAACATTAACGACACTCAACCTACTTTACATTCAAGACCCTCCACCTATCCAACACACATGCACAAGATACCTACCAAACACCAATACCCTTCCTATCCAGTAGTAAGACCCTTCTACCTACTTATCCAACACATAGTCCTCCAGATAGACCACCCACCCCACTCCGACACATAACACATTTTACACACCACTTACTTAACATACAAGACTGACCATACACCCTACATAGAAGACGTTTGATTATCCACTCACCTACACAATACACACAAAACACTTGTTTGATCACACACCTATTTATCAAACAGAAGCCGACATCCACCCCACCTTCCCAAAGCATAAGACTTTTGAAGGATCACCTACCAAACATACAAAAATCATGATGAACAAACTACACACTGCGCAGTCATGACCAAATATACCATCATACTAACATGAAAACAGTCCTATTGATATACCCCCACCTACCCAATATACGTTCCACACACCATACATACAATACTTATGTTTAACCACTCACATACTAAACACACAAGACTCTTGATTGTCCATTCATTAACATAAAACATGTGGATGACCTGTGGACCAAACTAACATAAATCCTGATATTTCACACACCAGCCCTTTTATATACTTTAGACAGTCCACTTACTCATTACACAGTCCTGTTGATAGACGTGACGAGTAGGTATCACATTCCCAATGTTCTTAACACACAAGTCTTTTTACAACCACTTATCTACAATACATAACTCATGATAGACCTACCACATACTCTGTAAACATGACTTAATAGAAAGACCCTTTACAAAACACACTGTCCCTTGATAAAACACCCACCTAATCAGCACAAAAGACTCGATAGAACACCTACTTAGCATTCAAGACGTACCACACATTCTACATTAACCATCTACATACCCAACAGAAAAAAAGACCATCCACACACTCTACATATAAGACTCTTGGTTGGTCATTCATGGAACATTCATGGAAGACCTACCTACCAAACATCCATCACTCTTGACTTACCACTCATCTTCTCAACACCTCTGATACACCATTCACCTGAACATTACATAAAACCTTAGATTGACTCAATTTATTCATGGTAGACCTACCTACCTACCAAACGTACAACTTGACCGACCAAACACCTACACATCACACACAGTACCCTCGATAGATCACTTAACTACCTATTACAAGAAGCCTCCGATTGACTCACAATCCTAACATTCATGAACAACCAATCTTCCAAACATACGACTCGACCACCAACAAAAAACAAGACTTCACGTATAACCACCCATTTAACATACAAGACCAACCACACACCATACAATCATGACTTAACATGATCAACCCACCTACCACCTACGAAACATCCTACACTTTTGACTTACCATCCACCTACTCAACACACAGATAGACTACATAACCAACCATTACATAAAACCCTAGATGAACACCCAACATTCATGGAAGACCTACCTACCTTCCAAACATACAACTTGACCGACCACACTCCTACACATCACACACAGTACTCTCGATAGATCACTTAACTACCTATTACATGAAGCCTCCGATTGACTCACAATCCTAACATTCATGAACAACCAACCTTCCAAACATACGACTCGACCACCAACAAAAAACAAGACTTCACGTATAACCACCCATTTAACATACAAGACCAACCACACACCATACAATCATGACTTAACATGATCAACCCACCTACCACCTACGAAACATCCTACACTTTTGACTTACCATCCACCTACTCAACACACAGATAGACTACATAACCAACCATTACATAAAACCCTAGATCAACACCCAACATTCATGGAAGACCTACCTACCTTCCAAACATACAACTTGACCGACCACACTCCTACACATCACACACAGTACTCTCGATAGATCACTTAACTACCTATTACATGAAGCCTCCGATTGACTCACAATCCTAACATTCATGAACAACCAACCTTCCAAACATACGACTCGACCACCAACAAAAAACAAGACTTCACGTATAACCACCCATTTAACATACAAGACCAACCACACACCATACAATCATGACTTAACATGATCAACCCACCTACCACCTACGAAACATCCTACACTTTTGACTTACCATCCACCTACTCAACACACAGATAGACTACGTAACCAACCATTACATAAAACCCTAGATCGACACCCAACATTCATGGAAGACCTACCTACCAAACATTCAACTTGATTAACCACCCACCTACACACCACACATTCATCTTGATAATCCAATCACCCTCCCATAAAAGGACTCTTGTCAGACTAGTTACTTAACATACAAGACACCACACATTCTACATCAACCATCTACCTACTCAACACACAAAAGACCAACCACACACTCTACATATAAGACTCTTAGTTGGTCACCCACCAACTCAACATACAACACCTCTGATACACCATTCACTTGAACAGTACTTAAAACCTTAGATTGACACACATCATTCATGGTAGACCTACCTACCTACCTACCAAACATACAACTTGATTGACCATCCACCTACACACCACACATTCATCTTGATAATCCAATCACCCTCCCATAAAAGGACTCTTGTCAGACTAGTTACTTAACATACAAGACACCATCCATTCTACATCAACCATCTACCTACTCAACACACAAAAGACCAACCACACACTCTACATATAAGACTCTTAGTTGGTCACCCACCAACTCAACATACAACACCTCTGATACACCATTCACTTGAACAGTACATAAAACCTTAGATTGACACACATCATTCATGGTAGAACTATCTACCAAACATACTACTTGACCGACCATCCACCTACACATCACTCACAGTACTCTCGATAGATCACTTAACTACCTATTACATGAAGCCTCCGATTAACTCACAATCCTAACATTCAAGAACAACCAACCTTCCAAACATACGACTCGACCACCAACAAAAAACAAGACCACGTATAACCACATATTTAACATACAAGACCAACCACACACCATACAATCATGACTTAACATGAACAACCCACCTATCACCTACATAACATCCAACACTCTTGACTTACCACTGACCTACTCAACACACATTCATCTTGATAATCCAATCACCCTCCCATAAAAGGACTCTTGTCAGACTAGTTACTTAACATACAAGACACCACCCATTCTACATCAACCATCTACCTACTCAACACACAAAAGACCAACCACACACTCTACATATAAGACTCTTAGTTGGTCACCCACCAACTCAACATACAACACCTCTGATACAACATTCACTTGAACAGTACATAAAACCTTAGATTGACACACATCATTCATGGTAGAACTATCTACCAAACATACTACTTGACCGACCATCCACCTACACATCACTCACAGTACTCTCGATAGATCACTTAACTACCTATTACATGAAGCCTCCGATTAACTCACAATCCTAACATTCAAGAACAACCAACCTTCCAAACATACGACTCGACCACCAACAAAAAAAAACAAGACTTCACGTATAACCACACATTTAACATACAAGACCAACCACACACCATACAATCATGACTTAACATGAACAACCCACCTATCACCTACGTAACATCCAACATTCTTGACTTACCACTCACCTACTCAACACACAGATAGACTTCATAACCAACCATTACATAAAACCGTAGATCGACACCCAACATTCATGGATGACCTACCTACCATACACACGACTTGACCACCTTCCCAAAGCACAAGACTTTTAAAGGACCACCAACTAAACATACAAGAACAATCACACACCATACAGGTATGACCTAACAGTCCACCCACCTACTCAACATATAACACCTCTGATACACCATCCACTTAAACATTACTCACCTGTGATAGACCATCCACTTAACCAACACACTTGACTCTTAATAGACCAATCCACCTACCTCTACACACACGATTCCTTAGGACACACCCTACACCCTTCACTCATCCTACAGACAAAACTCCTAGAGAACTACCCATCCACCATAAAAACACTATTGCTTCATATAATCATGTTTTAAAATAACATTATTACACTGTAAGTTAGGTTTAATATAGCTAAAGACCCAAAGTGTTACCTAAAATTCTGTTTTCTCTAGAAATATGAGAGTCGTTGGTGGAAAAAATCCAAACTAAACATAGAAAATAAGAATCAGCTAGTAGTTTCATAGAAATTCTGCTATACAACTAAAAAAATATGAGACAAACTTAGGTTTAAAAACAATGAACATAGACAAACTTAGGTTTAAAAACAATGAACACAGACAAACTTAGGTTTAAAAGCAATGAACATAGAAAAAGTTAGGTTAAAAAATGAACATAGAAAAAGTTAGGTTAAAAAATGAACATAGAAAAAGTTAGGTTAAAAAATGAACATAGAAAAAGTTAGGTTAAAAAAAATGAACACGGAAAAAGTTAGGTTAGCAATCATCAGAAAAGTAAGTCTAGCAAACAACCGAAAGGTTGATTGTTATCCTTACTTTTCCGAAAAGTTGTTAAAATTACAAAAGTCAAAAAATGTCCCATTTTTTGAGTTTTGTTAATTTTAACTGAACTTTTCTGATGATTGCTAACCTAACTTTTTCCGTGTTCATTTTTTTTAACCTAACTTTTTCTATGTTCATTTTTTAACCTAACTTTTTCTATGTTCATTTTTAACCTAACTTTTTCTATGTTCATTTTTTAACCTAACTTTTTCTATGTTCATTGCTTTTAAACCTAAGTTTGTCTGTGTTCATTGTTTTTAAACCTAAGTTTGTCTATGTTCATTGTTTTTAAACCTAAGTTTGTCTCATATTTTTTTAGTTGTATAGCAGAATTTCTATGAAACTACTAGCTGATTCTTATTTTCTATGTTTAGTTTGGGATTTTTTCCACCAACGACTCTCATATTTCTAGAGAAAACAGAATTTTAGGTAACACTTTGGGTCTTTAGCTATATTAAACCTAACTTACAGTGTAATAATGTTATTTTAAACATGATTATATGAAGCAATAGTGTTTTATGGTGGATGGGTAGTTCTCTAGGAGTTTTGTCTGTAGGATGAGTGAAGGGTGTAGGGTGTGTCCTAAGGAATCGTGTGTGTAGAGGTAGGTGGATTGGTCTATTAAGAGTCAAGTGTGTTGGTTAAGTGGATGGTCTATCACAGGTGAGTAATGTTTAAGTGGATGGTGTATCAGAGGTGTTATATGTTGAGTAGGTGGGTGGACTGTTGGGTCATACCTGTATGGTGTGTGATTGTTCTTGTATGTTTGGTTGGTGGTCCTTTAAAAGTCTTGTGCTTTGGGAAGGTGGTCAAGTCGTGTGTATGGTAGGTAGGTCATCCATGAATGTTGGGTGTCGATCTACGGTTTTATGTAATGGTTGGTTATGAAAGTCTATCTGTGTGTTGAGTAGGTGAGTGGTAAGTCAAGAATGTTGGATGTTACGTAGGTGATAGGTGGGTTGTTCATGTTAAGTCATGATTGTATGGTGTGTGGTTGGTCTTGTATGTTAAATGTGTGGTTATACGTGAAGTCTTGTTTTTTTTTTTGTTGGTGGTCGAGTCGTATGTTTGGAAGGTTGGTTGTTCTTGAATGTTAGGATTGTGAGTTAATCGGAGGCTTCATGTAATAGGTAGTTAGGTGATCTATCGAGAGTACTGTGAGTGATGTGTAGGTGGATGGTCGGTCAAGTAGTATGTTTGGTAGATAGTTCTACCATGAATGATGTGTGTCAATCTAAGGTTTTATGTACTGTTCAAGTGAATGTTGTATCAGAGGTGTTGTATGTTGAGTTGGTGGGTGACCAACTAAGAGTCTTATATGTAGAGTGTGTGGTTGGTCTTTTGTGTGTTGAGTAGGTTGATGGTTGATGTAGAATGGGTGGTGTCTTGTATGTTAAGTAACTAGTCTGACAAGAGTCCTTTTATGGGAGGGTGATTGGATTATCAAGATGAATGTGTGTTGAGTAGGTCAGTGGTAAGTCAAGAGTGTTGGATGTTATGTAGGTGATAGGTGGGTTGTTCATGTTAAGTCATGATTGTATGGTGTGTGGTTGGTCTTGTATGTTAAATGTGTGGTTATACGTGGTCTTGTTTTTTGTTGGTGGTCGAGTCGTATGTTTGGAAGGTTGGTTGTTCTTGAATGTTAGGATTGTGAGTTAATCGGAGGCTTCATGTAATAGGTAGTTAAGTGATCTATCGAGAGTACTGTGAGTGATGTGTAGGTGGATGGTCGGTCAAGTAGTATGTTTGGTAGATAGTTCTACCATGAATGATGTGTGTCAATCTAAGGTTTTATGTACTGTTCAAGTGAATGGTGTATCAGAGGTGTTGTATGTTGAGTTGGTGGGTGACCAACTAAGAGTCTTATATGTAGAGTGTGTGGTTGGTCTTTTGTGTGTTGAGTAGGTAGATGGTTGATGTAGAATGGATGGTGTCTTGTATGTTAAGTAACTAGTCTGACAAGAGTCCTTTTATGGGAGGGTGATTGGATTATCAAGATGAATGTGTGGTGTGTAGGTGGATGGTCAATCAAGTTGTATGTTTGGTAGGTAGGTAGGTAGGTCTACCATGAATGATGTGTGTCAATCTAAGGTTTTATGTACTGTTCAAGTGAATGGTGTATCAGAGGTGTTGTATGTTGAGTTGGTGGGTGACCAACTAAGAGTCTTATATGTAGAGTGTGTGGTTGGTCTTTTGTGTGTTGAGTAGGTAGATGGTTGATGTAGAATGTGTGGTGTCTTGTATGTTAAGTAACTAGTCTGACAAGAGTCCTTTTATGGGAGGGTGATTGGATTATCAAGATGAATGTGTGGTGTGTAGGTGGGTGGTTAATCAAGTTGAATGTTTGGTAGGTAGGTCTTCCATGAATGTTGGGTGTCGATCTAGGGTTTTATGTAATGGTTGGTTATGTAGTCTATCTGTGTGTTGAGTAGGTGGATGGTAAGTCAAAAGTGTAGGATGTTTCGTAGGTGGTAGGTGGGTTGATCATGTTAAGTCATGATTGTATGGTGTGTGGTTGGTCTTGTATGTTAAATGGGTGGTTATACGTGAAGTCCTTGTTTTTTGTTGGTGGTCGAGTCGTATGTTTGGAAGGTTGGTTGTTCATGAATGTTAGGATTGTGAGTCAATCGGAGGCTTCATGTAATAGGTAGTTAAGTGATCTATCGAGAGTACTGTGTGTGATGTGTAGGAGTGTGGTCGGTCAAGTTGTATGTTTGGAAGGTAGGTAGGTCTTCCATGAATGTTGGGTGTTGATCTAGGGTTTTATGTAATGGTTGGTTATGTAGTCTATCTGTGTGTTGAGTAGGTGGATGGTAAGTCAAAAGTGTAGGATGTTTCGTAGGTGGTAGGTGGGTTGATCATGTTAAGTCATGAATTGTATGGTGTGTGGTTGGTCTTGTATGTTAAATGGGTGGTTATACGTGAAGTCTTGTTTTTTGTTGGTGGTCGAGTCGTATGTTTGGAAGATTGGTTGTTCATGAATGTTAGGATTGTGAGTCAATCGGAGGCTTCATGTAATAGGTAGTTAAGTGATCTATTGAGGGTACTGTGTGTGATGTGTAGGTGTGTGGTCGGTCAAGTTGTACGTTTGGTAGGTAGGTAAGTCTACCATGAATAAATGGAGTCAATCTAAGGTTTTATGTAATGTTCAGGTGAATGGTGTATCAGAGGTGTTGAGAAGATGAGTGGTAAGTCAAGAGTGATGGATGTTTGGTAGGTAGGTCTTCCATGAATGTTCCATGAATGACCAACCAAGAGTCTTATATGTAGAGTGTGTGGATGGTCTTTTTTTTCTGTTGGGTATGTAGATGGTTAATGTAGAATGTGTGGTACGTCTTGAATGCTAAGTAGGTGTTCTATCGAGTCTTTTGTGCTGATTAGGTGGGTGTTTTATCAAGGGACAGGTGTGTTTTGTAAAGGGTCTTTCTATTAAGTCATGTTTACAGAGTATGTGGTAGGTCTATCATGAGTTATGTTATTGTAGATAAGTGGTTGTAAAAAGACTTGTGTGTTAAGAACATTGGGAATGTGATACCTACACGTCGTCACGTCTATCAACAGGACTGTGTAATGAGTAAGTGGACTGTCTAAAGTATATAAAAGGGCTGGTGTGTGAAATACAGGATTTATGTTAGTTTGGTCCACAGGTCATCCACAATGTTTTATGTTAATGATGGACAATCAAGAGTCTTGTGTGTTTGTTAGTATGTGAGTGGGGTTAAACTAAGTATTGTATGTATGGTGTGTGGAACGTATATTGGGTAGGTGGGGGTATATCAATAGGACTGTTTTCATGTTAGTATGATGGTATATTTTGGTCATGACTGCGCAGTGTGTAGTTTGTTCATCATGATTTTTGTATGTTTGGTAGGTGATCCTTCAAAGTCTTATGCTTTGGGAAGGTGGGGTGGATGGTCGGCTTCTGTTTGATAAATAGGTGTGTGATCAAACAAGTGTTTTGTGTGTATTGTGTAGGTGAGTGGATAATCAAACGTCTTCTATGTAGGGTGTATGGTCAGTCTTGTATGTTAAGTAAGTGGTGTGTAAAATGTGTTATGTGTCGGAGTGGGGTGGGTGGTCTATCTGGAGGGACTATGTGTTGGATAAGTAGGTAGAAGGGCTTTACTACTCGGATAGGAAGGGTATTGGTGTTTGGTAGGTATCTTGTGCATGTGTGTTGGATAGGTGGAGGGTCTTGAATGTAAAGTAGGTTGAGTGTCGTTAATGTTGTGTGTTATAGGGAAGTTGGTATGTAAAGATAACTGTGTGTTGGCTGAGTGGGTAAGGGAGTCTAACTATGGGATAGTAAGGGTTATGGAGCTTGGTATGGCTGTCTTGTACATGTGCTTATGGATAGGTAGATGGGCGGTCAGGGGCCTTATGTAATGAATAGGAAGGTGATCTATCACGGGTGTAGTGTGTTCTAGGTTCTCATGTGTTTTGCTCTCTGAGAGTGGTGAATATACATTTTGTGATCAGATGTTTTACAGTCAAAAGAAACCAGACTTTCTTACTGTTTAATACCAAGGTTTCTTCGATAGACACATTTCGAGTGTCTATTCGTTTGTTTGTTTAATGTGTAACGGATCATTAGTACTAAATTTTGTTAAAACTAGACTTACTGTGTGGACATTATAGAGAATTTATTCCTATTGGCTACTTACTCTTTGCCAGCTGATTGGAGTCAACTGAATAGCTATATAGGTTAAACAATTAATTTACAGGAGTTACGTTAGTTTTGTACGTTGTTTTGAGCTTGAACAGGGTTTTTAATGTTTAGGGGGAATATCGTTGTTATGGAACTGTATTTTAATGCTTTTAGGAAATTATAACATATTTTGTACACAAGTAACCCTATTTATGTGTATTTTAACTAAATTTTAAGGAGTTCGGGTTCCATAGTTTCCCTGACTAATGTGTTGTAAGTGGGTGATAATCAAAGGGTTCAACAGCCTTAGTTAGTGACAGAGACTAAACTCGTTCATCTACACTCATTCAGGACCCATACCTGTAAGATTAACGTCTCAGATACAGTAAATGGTGTATTGCTATGGTGTGTTATAAAGTGTGAGGAATCACCTTGTGTTTGAGGTTATTACACTTAATTTATCATATGTTTGTTGATATTATAATTGTTATTGTAAGTTTAGGTTGATTAGCATACAGTAGTTCGGTAGACAAAGGTTAGGGTGTCTCTTGACATGTAAAAGTTTTAGAAGTATTATTGGTTAATATACTTCGTTTTAAAGTCGATGAACGTATGTAAAGGGGGACTGCGTACTTTACCTTGTTAAAAGTTTACTATTTCTGTGTGACTTAATGACAAGTTGTATTGGGTGTAGTGATGTAAGCCCTCTACTTGGGGGTTCTATGTTGATGGAGATGACGGATGTTAACTTTATTTTGAGACTTCAATGTGTATGAATGTAATTTGATAGGAATTACGCTATAAATTTAATGCATATTGATTGAAGTTCTACCTAACCTATGAAAACTTCAGAAAATACGGTATAATTTTGATGTACAATCTCTCATTATTACACATAGGATTGATGTGTTGGTATGTATACATTACGGAGTTTACAACGAAACAAATAGATAAAGCTTTGTTACAATTAAGTTTACTTGTACTAATTTAAATATAAAGCACAAGTTGATGAAAAAGGTTCTATGTATTACGTATGGTAATTGGAAATGAGGAGAATATCAATTGATTTTACTGAATATATTGTAATGTGTCAATAAGTTATTACTGTCTTTTTGTAGTTCTGTTCAAGTTTAAATGGCTCATAGTCTGTTTTCATCTGAGGCCTACATTGAAGATGGTTTTAAAGCGTTTATAAGAGGATGGTTAATGCATTTTATTTGGTGAGGGACAGATAAAGTACCGTGTGATTAGTCTTGAATCGTCTTGTACACTATAATATAAGAACCAAGCTGTGAGATCAGATCATTGTATTAATTGCACCAACAGAAGAGTTGGTTGTACAGTCTATTAGGTATTGTTCTACTGACTTAGGTCTAGTTAAGGCTGCATAGTTTATTAGAAGGTACACTTTTGCATATTATGACGAAACCTTTAATGTTTAGACTTCTACCTTAGGTTTTCTGGTGTCTTACAAGTGTTAATGGACATGCCTAATACCTATTTCCTGAACGGGTTTATTTCTTTGATTATTAATGGAAAACCACTTTTGTACATAGTATAATACATGACATCGTAAAGTTTATACAAATCTACAACAGACCTTTCTAAGACTGCTATGATAGGTACTCAGCTTGCAATATTAAAGGTTTTTTACGTTTCCGTAGGGCAATACACACCTTTCCTTTCACAATCGTACAGTACACTTGTACTGTACGACAATTACTGAACATGGAGATGACGTCGAGGGACATCAACTTTTAAACAATCTGTTCTTCTTTAATCAACGTGTTACAAACACTTGGATATGGACAGAGGGCATGGACTTCCATGTCCACATAATAGCAAACCCCTAGCTAACACATGACGAACAAGGCCATCACGAGATGACAGACCTTATTAAAACACCTCTGCTACAAACGGACCTTTTCAGGACCCTATCACTGTTAATACATAGTTTTAAGTAACCCAGGTAGAGTGGACGTCATGGGCGTCCCATGGGAATTGGGTAATGTCCTTAGGTTTTGCCTTCAGCTTACTTGAGGGTTGTGAGGTATTAAATACTCACTGTAAAGGAAAACTGGTTTAAATCAAAAAACAATAACTAAAATAAATCTGGGAGATAGCGGTGTGGGGTCATTGAAGCTATCTTAAACCACAGTGCGTCTTTGCTGCACCTTTGATTATATGAATAAATGGTAAGCACTTTTAATAATATACATAAATGGTGCACTTTGTGTTTCATATAAGCACTGTATTTCTTGGGTGTTGATGTTGTTCTCTGTCCTGCTTTCTGTTGTCTTGTCAATGGGCTCGGATGAGGTCATTGTTAATGTGTGTATAGGTTTCCGTAGAGTCGTTCCAGTGTTTTTCACGGTTAAGCGTGATGGGTCCATTGGTTTCTCCTCCGGGACATATCGTTTTGGGGGTGCGTAATAATCCTCCTGAAACATTCGAATTCAATTGCTTTAAGATAGTAATAATCTATTGATTAATTTATAGAAAGCAACATATAACGTCAATTACCTCAGTCAGTCTACAGCAATCATTTAGAGAGTTGTTGTAGAATTTTTTGTGACTCTTATCAATTGTTTGTAATTTGCTGAGAACGTTTGTCTCGAATGAGTGTTTTTCACCTACTGCTGTGTGTTTATTTTCTTTTTCTTTTATTTATTATTTTTAATTTTATTTTTTTGTTAAATTTATTATTTGACTCTGTGGGTCTCAAATGAGTGTTTGTCACCTACTGCTGTGTCTATTTTTATTTTTATTTTTATTTTTTGTTAAATTTATTATTTGACTTAACAAATGATATAACTCTTTAGTCTTGTTTCAAATATTACTTCTTTTCTAAGTACGATAGACCTTACACTATGTGTACCTTTGTTGCAGATGGACCTACTGGATTGGGACAATACGTTTAGGTTTAGTTTAGTATATGTTTTAGAGATAGTATAATGTAGGTTTGGTTTATGTTTTAGAAATAGTATAATGTAGGTTTAGTATATTTTTTAGAGATAGTATATATAGTGTATAGTGTTATAATGTAAGTTTAGTTTAATATATTTTTTTAGAGATAGTATATGTAGTGTATAGTGTTATAATGTAAGTTTAGTTTAATATATTTTTTAGAACTAATATACGTAACTGGTGTTTTTCATTTATATTTTCACAAGATAGTTTGTTTATGTTACTTTACTGTTTGAAAATAAAATTTTGTTGTACTATATTGAAGGAGTTTTTATTTTTTACTCTGTAGTAACAATTACCTACATTTAGCTAAGCGCTTTCTAGTTTTATATGCATTGAATGGACTTGAAGGAATTATATATACTCTATATTAATACTCTTTATTAAAGGTATTAAACTGTACTTACGTTATATTGGACTTACCTTTATATCTTCTTTAAAAAATATTTTTTTAGCTTCTTTTCTTTTTTTCTGTGTTATACTTGATAATTAGACATTTTTAAATAAATTTTACACAACGTAAAATAGTCTATTATAAAAATAGTAAAAGGGGTTTAAATTAAAGAATTGAAGTTATTCAAAATTGTAAGTATTTTAGCAAGTAGTATGAATACACCGATCCTAAGCCGTCCCATGATGAGTTTTTCGTCCAATGATGACCGAGGGTGGGGGTCCAGGTCACGTGACCTTAATGAGGTTTTAATGACCTCAATGAGTTTTTAATGGGGTTTTAATCGATTTTTAATGACCTTAATGAGTTTTTAATGGGGTTTTAATGACCTTAACCGATATTTAATGGGGTTTTCTTTTAATTACCCTAATTACGACTAAATACCCAAGATGGCGGCCGGATCCAAGATGGCGGCTCCCGCCAAAACAGCTACAGGTCTACAGCATGCACAAACATATTACGTAGATACTCACCCTGTATGGTCGGTAGAATGTCAGTGCAAAAGCCTCTGAAGGAACGTCTGCATGTACAGACTTGAAAAGGTTACGCAACACGACCTTGCATACACACCTGGCGTCTAGACACCCGACCACGTCCGCCTTAGCGGTTAACCTCGAGAAAGGCCACCTGTCGTCTAGACACCAGACCTCGACCGCCTTGGCGGGCAACCTTGCGTGAACACCTGGTGTCTAGACACCCGACCTTGAGTCAAAGACAGACATGAAAATGTTACGTAACACTCAATGATCGGTGACAGACACGAAATAATGTAACATGTAATGCCAGATAGGTACTCCAAGTCCACTTCCGGTCCACTTCCGGGATGACACTTCCGGGAAGATACTTCCGGACTTCCGATCTACTTCCGGTTGACTTCCGGTCCACTTCCGGTCCACTTCCGGTTGACTTCCGGTCCACTTCCGGTTGACTTCCGGTTGACTTCCGGTTCCACTTCCGGTTGACTTCCGGTTGACTTCCGGTTCCACTTCCGTTTCCACTTCCGGTCCACTTCCGTTTCCACTTCCGGTACCCATCCGACTAACATCCTACCAAGTCAGAACCGACATTCGGACAGTCTGACCTCGAGACAAGTTTTTACCGCGCTGACCTCCAGACAGTCCGGCCTCGAGACAAGTTATTACCGCGCCGACCTCCAGACAGTATAATTACAACAACCTTGGGCGTGCCGGACGCGGTAACCTTTCCCAGACCTTGTCTGGTTTGCCAGGTGCGGTTACCTAACCACAGGCGTGGTCGTCTGATCCTGGTATATATACCCCTCACTCACAACGGCTGCCAGTGTGCCTTCCCATTGTGGACCATCGAGTATCTACCTGCCTGTACACCGCTCTTCTGCTGCACAACTTTGAACCTTCAATTTGAGTAAGTACATACAAACAACTACCTTATAACCACAGTTAGTTACTACAACATCCAATAATATATACTGTATACTCATTAACATATTAACTTAGATGTAGAACACTAAAAAAAACTTTC
>JAQJVL010000708.1:0-32500 GCA_035578905.1 Stictocephala bisonia
AAATTTTTAATGTTTTAATATTTTGTACAAGATATTATCCTTCCATTACAAAACAAACGGAACAAAGTCTAAACAATGACTATCATATATCCAAATATACATGCAAGTGGTTACAAATAATGGCTCAGCAGTCCATCATGGTATGAGACTGGAATAAGATAAATTTTAGAGAAAGGGGGGCAAAAGTGTCATGTAATTTTTTAGGGGTTTTAGTATTACAGTTACAAGTTTGTTATACCAGGAGGAGGGGGAGTCCAAAAGGGCTGATTTTAGCATTATGTAATTTAGGGATGGGCCCCTTATTGCAGCAGTCTATTTTATTGTTTTTGTTTGGGCCCTATTTTGATTTATTACTTCATATGTACTACTTATGTACTTCATATGTACTACTACTTCATATGCAATACTTCATTGTAAAAAATTAAATTTGATAAGTTCTTCTCTATTGTATTAATTCACTTTGTAGGCATCATTTAAATAATAAATTTCTATTAATATAATAATTTATAAGTACCATATATATAACTAGATGTTAAAAATACCGTTTTATTTGTTTAGAATTTCTTATAAATTATGTACTAAATTGTAAATATGTTTTTAGTTACCATTAATACTGTTTCATGTTGTCATGCTCCTAAGATGCCACACATACCACAGGGGCGTTTATATGTCATTTTATTAAGTTCCATGCAGCTAGACTCACATTGTAAATTATGTTTTTAAAATGTTTTATATTTTGTAGAACTGGCCATAGTACTAGTAAACGTGGCCAGTCATTTTCCAAACCATGCACATGTTGATTTTTATATATTTATTAATTGGAAAATAAATCATTTATTCATTTATTCATTTTCACAATGTATCATTTCATTTTTATTTATTTATTTATTTTATAATGCTACAAAACAGCAACAACACCAATTACATTGCAGCATTAAGATTATAATATTTAAATATGCACATGCAGTTCATTATCTCTCAGTCCAACAGTTCCACAATACACACATTATTCATCATAAAAATGGCGTGTTTAGATTAACAATTTACACATAGATATAACAAATGACAGAAACCAAAAATGAAAACACAAGACTATATAATAAATATAATATAACATGAACAAAAATTAATGAATACATAAATACTCAGACTTATCCTAATTTGTAACCAATAACATATTTTAAACTCTGTAATGCTGAATAACAAGCAACATTTCATAAACAATTAATATCAATTGTCAACAATCTCAACTAAAGTATTTTTAAAAGAATCAAGTGAGTTATAAAAAATGTCAAGTGAAGGTGAATTAACATTGTATAGTCTAATCATTGTATTTAAACTGGAGAAATATCCAAGGTTAGTGCGAGAGTATTTCGGAACAAATAACATAAGGCTACGGGAGTTTGGACGGGGGATGGCAAAGTCCAGTTGAGATAACAGCTTGCTATCATCGAGTACTTGTGAAGATAGATAAGCATGCTAATCTTGCGTCTTTTTGACAAACTTGCAATATTGAAGATATTTAGTAATTCTGAATATGGAACATCTAATGTATAGTGACCAAATGCCTTATAATATAAAAACCTCAAAAACTTTTTCTGTACTGCTTCAATCATATCTATGAGATAATTAACATGAGGATTCCATATTACAGCTCCATATTCAAGTCTAACTCTAACAAGTGAAACAAAGACTAATTTAATTGCTTCCAAACTATTTAAAAAATGTCTGCATCTTCTTATAAAGCCTAATATTGAATATGCCGATTTGCAAATTGAGATAATATGTTCAGTAAAACTTAATTTTGTGTCAAATAATACACCTAAATCTCTAACAGTTGATTTCCTATTTAATTGTTTTCCCCCCATGTCATAATTAAATTTAATTATATTTTTGTCTGGTTTTCTGGAAAATGACATAACAACACATTTTTCAAGATTAAATTTTAAATTTGAATTGCTCCACAATACAAGTGCATTAAGATCTTGTTGTAATTTATAGCAATCACTAACATTGTTTATCTTCGAAAAAAGTTTCATATCATCCGCATAAAGCAGTAATTCACTGCTTTTAATATGTGTTCCCACATCATTGATCATAATTAAAAATAACAATGGACCTAAATTTAAGCCTTGCGGGACACCTGAGCCAGCTATGTATCTACTAGAGGTAAATCCTGCAAAACTAACAAACTGACTTCTCCCGTGTAAATAAGTTGAAAAAAATTTCACACACTGATCATTAAGTCCATAATAATTTAGTTTACTAAGCAGACTCAAATGATTAACTCTGTCAAACGCCTTTTGAAAGTCTGTATAAATAACATCAACTTGGATGTTGTTGTCAACAGCATAATTGCAATATTGTGAAAAATTTAACAAATTGGAGTTTATTGATTTATTCGGAAGAAAGCCGTGTTGACATTTACTAATGTATTTGTTAATATAACAAAACAATCTATTATAAATTATTGACTCAAATATTTTAGCAGGAGGTGATAACACCGCTATAGGCCGATGATTCTCAATGTCATTACTACGACCTTTCTTGGGTATTGGTACAACCCTTGTTATCTTCCAAGCATCAGGAAAACAACATTGTTTGATTGACAGATTAAATAAATGTTTTAAGGGAGCAACAAAAAACTCAGCACAACCCTTAAAAATGTACTGTGGAATACTATCCGGTCCTAGCGACCTTTTTGATTTTAACTGTTTTATACTATTTATTACTTCATATTCCGATATTTCTGATAAAGACATTGAACTGACATGTTCCATAATAGATGAATGCTTAGCACCACAACACAATTCGTCTGGAGTCAAAGTGCAATTGATATAAACCGAGCTGAAATGAGAGGCCAGAGCCTCTGTTATCGCCTCTCCCCCTTCCACCACCGTGCCATTGTAATTCATTGTAGAAGGAAAATTATCAACAACTCTTAATTGTTTTATTAATTTCCAAAATGTTTTAGGTTTTACTGTTAACTCACCCTCCACTCTACTCACATAATGCTTGTATTCCACTTTAATTAAACGCTTGGATTGCATTCTTAAATCTTTATATCGCTCCAAAAAAAATGGAACGTTATATTTCTTATATTTTTTTCTATATTTTTCCTTACATTTGATCAATCTCCTTAAATCATGAGAAAACCATGACGGATACTTCGATTTAAATTTAACAGTTTGAGGTACATGCAAATTTAAAGCTGTATACAACTCATTATAAAACAATTCAATAGATTCATTCAAGTTATCACACTTAAACAAATCCTGCCAATCAATACTTCCAATTTCTTTGTAAAGATTATAATAATTTACATTAGAGTAATTATAAGAAAGATTACTACTTCTACTACATTCTTTAAAAATATATACAACATTAAATTTCAATATAATATTCAACATTTTCAATCAATATATAATATAAATCAATTCCTTTGATAACCTAATAGAATTTAAGTCTTTCTATGTCAGAATGTACATTAGTAAATTTCATCCCTACCTTTTAAGAAGGTAAATCTCATAATTTAATGGACCAAATGTGTTTTTAATAATCTTTTATTTGAATTGTTAAAAATTATTTATAATTAATCAATATTACATTACGTATGATTTATCATTGATTGTGTTTCTCTTACCAATGCTAGCATTTTGAGGTCTTAGCAATGTTTTTTTCTAATACTGAAAGGGTTATTCATCATTCTTATGTACATGTATACATTTTATTTTAAGATACTTTATTTCAAAATCATGATATAAAAAATAATAAATTCAGCAGAAAAATAATACATTTACTAGATTATGGTCATTAGCACATGATTCTAATTGGGAAATAATACATTAAAAAATCAGTAATGCTGCATTGAATCTTTTACAGTAATTGAGAAATTGTATTTACTCACTTAAGAAAACAGAATTAGCATCATAATGAGATTTACATTAGCACTGTTATGTAGTACCAATAATTAATAAAATAGTACTTTGTTTCCAAACATCTCCTTAAACATTTGATAGTAAAAATAAGAAAATCAAAAATATTAAAATAAGGAAATTATTTATGTTGTTTTCAGAAACATTTTTAACGTCCTTTATTAATTTTTGTAGAGTGAATACCTTGCTACCAATTATGAAAGGAGAGCTTTCCTCTCAGGTTTCACAGGATCAGCTGGCACTGCTGTAATTACAGAGAAAGGAGCTTATCTGTGGACAGATGGCCGATACTTCCTACAAGCATCAAAAGAAATGGATGACAACTGGACGCTTATGAAAGAAGGTTAACTTTTCAGAAATAGGCCAAGTATATTTTATTAACAACTAGTTCTTCCGGTGTCAACCGCATCAAAGGACTATTTACAATATATACAGTTCCAAACGTTTCGCCCATGCTACGATGTGGCATCCTCAGTGGTTAGGCCCTTTCCACTGAGGATGCCACATCCTTGATTTGGTTAAATCCCTGAAGAAAAAGTCAATGCTTTGTAAGTTGCTATCTTTTTTGGGGGGAAAATCATAATATCAAGTATGAAGGAAGTTCTTCTTGCTAGAGTTTAAATTTTTGTAACTGTTATTTTAGAAAACGATAGCAACATAAAAAAGTTATACAATTTTTCAACTTTACACTAGGCTTGTGCGAGTAGCAATTTTAGTATTCGAGTTGAGTTTTTAGACATAATTTCGAGTTCAAGTTTTTTCGAGTCAAGTATTTAGCCCATAAAACACTGAAATTAAGTAAGCAATACACTCTAACATTATTTATTTAGTTCACTGAATAATTAATAAAGTTTGGAAATTATTTTAGAATCTATGAAATGATTGTATCAGTGATTAAATATAAATATTCATTAAGATATATGTTAAATAAACTAAAATAATATATGAAATATTTGTCATAACTAATAAAAATAGGCCTAAAATAAATTCAGAGTAAAAATTTAAATTTTTGAAACTAAACAAAAATTGCAATTTGGTGCTAAAACTATGTAATAGTCTTATCGCCAACTGTACTGCGAAAGTTGATCTATAAACTTTAATCATATCAAACTGACAAACTTAAATTAACTGTCTTAATATATAAAAAATACAGTAGAAGTGGAAAGAGATTGGTCTCGACACTAAAATCCATTTTATTTTATTTTTGTTATATTTCTCAGGCATTCAATTCAATTCAAAATATTCTTTATTCATCAAATATACAATTGTATACATGAATGGTGTCAATTTTTACTTAAAACTAAAATATCAATAAAGTTCAAAGTTGTGAGTTTGTCTTTGACCAGTAGTCATTAAAATTGTATAAGGCTGCTTCAACAAAAAATGTTTTTAACAATTTTTTGAACTTTTTCATATTTATTTAATTTTTTATCGATATTGGGAGGTGGTTAAAAAACTGTATTCCAATATAAGTTGGCTTCTTTTAAAATATTTCTTTATTATGTTTAATTATTTGTAAATTGTTTTTATTTCTTGTATTATAGCTGTTTTTCATAATTTTTAGGTAATGTGCCAATACTATTTTTCAGATGCAAAACGGTTTTATATATGTAGAGACTGTAAACTGTCATTATTCCCATTTCTGTGAAGTAATTTTTACAATGTGCATCATAATCAAGATATAACATAATTCTTATAGCTTTTTTGGAGGGATAGGATTCTATTCATATTGCAGAAAGATGTTGATCCATACACTTCCACACCATATGAGATGTGCGAGTGAATCAATGCAAAATAAATATATTTAAGCGTTATTAAATTACAAGCTGGAGATAATCTTTTTAACAGCGAAAATACCAGAACTTAATTTAGAACATAGTTTATCAATGTGAAAAGACCAATTGAGATAGTTATCTACTACTAATCCTAAAAATGTTGTATCATCATGAAATATAAAGGAATTTGCTGATTTGTATTCATGTTTTTGGAATTCTTACAAGAAAATTTGACAAAAGTGGTTTTATTTTCATTAAGTAATAGGTTTAATGTGTCTAGTTCATTTTGTACAATGTTTATTGCTGATTCTACTCCAGGAAAAATGTTGTCAATATTATTGTCTGAGACTGTTAGACTTATGTCATCAGCAAACAGCCTAAATTCTTTACTAATGTTCAATTCTTCAAGGCATTGTGATAATTTACCTATATAACAGAGGAATAAAAATGGCCCAAGCACAGATCCTTGTGGCACTGAATATTTAATTAGTCTAGTTTTAGATTTTATTTTTATGACTATTTTTAATTATTTGTGTGGTTTCAACGTATTGCTGTCTATCTGATAAGTAAGATTTCATTAAAGCCAATTCTTTACTAGTGATTCTGTAGGAACTTAATTTTTCATACAAAATAGAGTGTGTCACACTTTCAAAAGCTTTGGTTAGTCAAGAAATGCAGTTATTACTTGTTCATCATTATCTATATTATTAATTATATATTCAACAAAGAATATTATAGCAATAGTTATAGATCTGTTTTGTCTAAAACCGTGCTGTTGATTATCTAATAAGTTATTATTTTCAAAGTAATGAGCCAATTGTATTAGCATATACTTTTCAAAAATTTTTGACAATGAGGGCTATATTGAGAGTGGTATGTAATTTGATAGATCTTTTTTACTTCCTTTTTTGTAAAGTGGAATTATTTAGACTTTTAGTTGAGAAGGGAAAACTCCAGAAATAAGGCAAGAATTTATGACATGATGGAGTGGTTTGAGAATTGCCCATTTAGCATCTTTAATAAATTTAGTGGGAATTCCATCATAGCCTGAGGACTACTTACTTTTGACAGAACTGATTACCTGTATTAGCTGTTCCTCAGAAACTGTATTAATTCTAAAATTAAGTCCATCCAATTTAGTGTCAGGTGGCATTTTTTAGCTTTCAAGTTATTATTTATTTTGGGAATTATTAAATTATCTACCATGGCAGCATAATAAGTATTTAGTAAGTTTACTACCTCATATTGATCAGTAACTGATTTTCCTTCATGTTTCAATTCAATTTGATGGTGAAAAGTGTCTTTGTATTTCCCAAGTTCAGAGTTGACCAACTGCCAAGTTGCCTTTACAATATTTTCAGATTTACTTATTTTATCATTAACCCTTCCAACGCGGCAAACAGATATATCCGCAAACATGACTTCGACCGAAACGCGAATAAAGAGTATACTCGCAACTCGTTATTTAGTCAGCTGGTGAGGTAACTAGTTCACATAAGTCCCGTTAGAATGCAGGAATATGTTCTCCGTATATTCAAAAGGACGTGGGCGTGTTGTTTTCTCAACGGCACTGGTCAACAATAGATCGAGTCACCATTTTGTATCCAGGCGCCAGGCGGCCGGCCACTCCCCTCCCTTTCTGGGCGCGGCAGACGAGTATATTTGCGCGCTTTTAGTCAGTCTGTCTAGCGACGTGCTCTGAGTTAGATCCGCACCCGCACTATCGTTTCTTTGTCACTCAACAAAGTAACATCTCAGCTTACAGAAAAGGGAACTGTAAGATGCGTAGTGTGTACGAAGAGAGGAATGCGGAAGGAAACAATATACTTCTGTAAGACCTGCGCAGCGAAATCGGCGCTACATCCGGACAAGTGTTTCGAAGCGTATCACACATTACCAAACTTCTGAGATGTGTTATACAAATTTTGTTTAGTTTTCTTGTAGTTTGTATTCCTTTTACATTTTTGACATAGGCCTATATTATAATAGTAAACCGGTACATAATAAATTATTTTTAGTCAAAAATGTGATTTTTTTTTTTTAAAACCTATAATTTTCACCTAAATTATAATAGGCATACACAATTAAAGTATCATAAGTTTAATATTTTTTTACTGCTATTATATATACAAAACCAATACAAAAATTAAATTTGAAAAAATAAACAAATTTTTTTATGTTAATTCAGTGTTACACATAAATTAGGCTGATTTTATGCCGCGTGGGAAGGGTTAAAAAAGTTCTTTTGGTTTATTAATTTCCTATAATTCCTTTTCTGTTTTTTAAGGCTGGACTTAATAAGTTTTTTGTTTACCTACTATCCCTAAAGTTATTTATTAGTTTTCTCTCTCTTTTTTTTTAATCTCGTTATAAATCCATTTTTATTGTTAGTTCTAGTGTGTACATTTTTGATGGGATAATTTTTGTCAAAGGTGTGACGGCCCGTTAATTTATTGAATAAATAAATGAAAATACCACCTTTGTGGGCCGTCTAAATAAAATAAAATAAATTACACCCTCTATTTGTTTTTGTGTTTTAATATAACTTCAAATTCAATAATAATAATTAAATTATGCCTCCCTTTAGTTTTTGTTACACCATTTTAAATTAATATGAGTGAATATTGGGTTCAGTGGGAAAGGCAAAAGCATTGATTTATCTGTACCAGGCCAGTATGGAATGTGGTGGCGTGATGTCACGTGATTTCCAATTGCAGCCCACGACTCGAAAACTGAGAGATATTGTAATGTTCCAGTAACCCTAACATGCCAATGTTAGTTACTTGGTGAATCGTTCAGGACTGGAGTGCAGCAACATACGGCCTAGAAAGTCATACGATTAAACGTTCTTTCGCGTGATTGGTTGACAATATTTCTAATACTGGCTTGGGGATGAAGCCAGCCGTCTCGATCTGTCTGTCCGCAACCGTGATCGTGAGTACATGTAGTAAGTAGCGCGGTTTCCCCTTTGATTCCCGGGCTTGCCATGTCTGTTCAATTTATGTAAATTCGTGTATTAGTTTTCAGTAATCATGTTTAATTTGTAACCGTAACTAAATTCTAAATTCATTTAGAGACAGCACAGACAATGGCAAGAGCCGTTAATTATTAATTGAAATTAGATTTGTTGGAATTTAAAATTGTTGTATCATAGAATAACCACGTTGTTAACAAACTACAAATTATAATAATTTTATATTGTTTATTTTAAGAGATTTCATACTAACTGTGAACTTGTAAATTAACTTGTGTCAAGGTTCTAGCTTCACTAAAACTTATCAATTTTATTAATAAAACACTCATATTACTTATAATTGTTTTGCTGTTTTCAAAAAAAAAGCTCCCAACCGATCCATCTAATAGGCCAACCAGCACCACGTTTTAGGTAATATTGTGTATAATTCATTAAATTCAGTATACGGAATACACTCCGGTAAAGTCCGCGAACCCAGTCAGTGTGGTGAACCATCAGTTTTTGTGAGTTATTTCTCCAGCTGGTGTGTAAGTACCCTCATCAAGGTGTCAGGTGTCACAAAGAAATACGAGTACATTATAAAAGAATGAGAATTTATTTTCAATATGTGTTTGATATAGTTCAGTCCAGTTTTCATTTGCCAAATCTGTTATAAAATTATTTAAATCTGTTTTTAAATGTTCTTTTTGATTCCCATAACTGTTGCTGTGCCTTTTTTTTGGTTGATCAAAATTCACCAATGTAAAAATTTGGCCATCATGATCAGAGAGAGCCGTAATCAAGCACATTACCTTTACATGTTTCCTATCAATACTAGTAATAAAATTATCTATTGCAGATTCACTATTGTCGGTTACTCTGGTTGATATGTTTACAGTATAATACATGTTGTGTATTTCAAGTAAGTTAACAAAATCAATCTTATTTCTATCATCCTCTAAAACATCTATATTAAAATCTCCTCCAAAACAGACATTACAATTGATGCTTAGTAAAGTATTTAATAATACATCTAATTTTTCCAAAAAGCAATCCACCTTTCTTGAAGGAGTTCCATACACACCTGCTACAATAAATATTACATTATCTAATTTGATTTCAGTAATACAGGATTGAAAAACCTTGTCTGTATTCAAACACTCTATCAAATTATTAGTTATTTTTTTACAATGAATATGATTTGCTACTAGCATCATTACACCACCTCCCTGATTTATAGTCCTAACAAAATAACTTACCAACTTATAACCGGCCAATTTGAAATTTTCTATTTCAGCTAAAACTAATTTGTGCTCTGTTAAAATAACAATGCCAGGTTTAAGTTCATCAATAGTAATGATTAGAGAATCAATCCTACTACTTAAGTGCTGGATATTCTGATGAAAAACTGTTATATCCCTACCATTATAACCTATGACATCAGAGCTGCTTATACAATTATTTGGTTTCTTTTTCGTTCCCCTAAAAAATATTGATCATTGCTATTTACATTTTTTTTACATTTTTCCTATTTCTTACTACATTAAGGTTTTTTTTTTTTTTATTTACAATTGTACATAATCTCTGTTTAGTTTCTTTAGCTTTATTTTTGTCTAGAGTCCCAAATCCTAAGAAAAGTGAAAGAAGTGGAGTCGGATCCGTTTGAATGCAGTTCTGGTCCACTGATTCCGGTGTATCTACTGCATCCAATACGTGGTTGGTTATGTCAGCTGTATATTCCGGGTTTGTCAATCTCACTGCATTAGTTGATTGGCATATCATTAAATCTTCAACTGCTGCAACCCGTTTAAAATGTTCTTGTGATAGTGACGGCTGCCCCAGTGATGGTGATGATTTAAGGTTTTTTTTGATCAGCTTTGTCCATCTTCCATTCAGGAAACCTTCAGGATTGAACTCATGTATACTAATCAATATGTTAAGGTCTTGAAAGGTCCTAGATATCATGTCCTTTACAATTCTCCAATCAAGTCCACATCCAATTCTCGGCATTGCTAGCATTGTAACTTTAAGTTCAATGCACTTCTCCATAAGACTTCTTAACGAGCTTTGCAGTGTTCCATATGATAGCTTTCCATAAGTGCATTCCTTTGTCACAAGATAAAAAATGTTTCTTCCCTGTATATTTATTGAGGCACAACCACCCACTCCAACCTCCTGGGACAAAAGTTCATCGATGTTATTGAATTTATTCTTAAATTTTACAGCAATTCCCTTGCTCATCTTGAAATCAGGACCAACACAGTGAGCCAAAGCATGATCAACTGAGGCAGAGAATAGGTCGGACTTTATTTCTTTAATTGTCATTTTGGAAGATTTATTTTCCAAAGACAACTGCTTGAACCTGATATTTGTGACTGCACAATTTGATGACCTTTTACTGAGAAACTGTTCATATTTGGTTTTGATGTGTTTACTTATTGTAGTTTTCCCCGTTGAATTCAGGTGAACACCATCCAATGAGTAGTGCTTCTTTGAAAGCAAGGACCCATCTATGAAGAAGACATTTTTCCTACTGTATGCCATATCATTCAAGAATATATTGTAGTCTGAATATCTTCATTAACTTTATGAGATGGAGGCATATCTTTGCGGAACAGTACACTCATTAAAAAGAGTGGGGCCTTGACTTCAGCTAGTAACGTTTTCATTCCGGACACACAGTGTTGATAAGTCGTTTTTGTAAATATTATTTGCTCCAGCATGCAAAATAGTCAAATCATTATTATTCCAAGTATGATGTACTTTCATTAGATGATTAATTCTAGCATTTGGTTATATAGTGCCACTAATTTTGTAATTAATTGGAAATAATAATTTCAATTGCTCAGCGATTCCTCTTCCATGACTATCTCCGACAACTGAAATTTTTCTAATTACTCCTTTGATACCAACTTGTGTTTATGATTTAAACTGTCCATTGTCATTTTTCTCTTCACTCATATTACTTACTCTTGTTGGGTTTTCCCACATACTATAGCTTGCATTTATTCAGTTTTTTAGATTTGTCAATTGGCTGATTATCTTCTGACACCAGTGAAGACAGCGGCACAAATCTGTTCTTAGTTGCTATAGTATTTAAGCATGGACCACTTTCCTTCTCACATAAATTACACTTACTTTCTTTCTTTGTAACAACAGTAACAGTTTCGCCTCCTGTATTCTTTATGTTTTTTGCCTCTTGAGGTGGAAGGGCACTATTTGTAGTGTTAGTAATGTCCTGCTTATTAGTTACTTTATTACAGGTAGCTGGAACTAATTCATCATATTTCAAAATATTTTGCAATACTAAATGGGCATTTATGAGTGTCAATAATCCACATTCATAAGTGTTAGTCTGCTGATCACAAACTGCTTCGACAATAATTCCCTCAGCAAGTCCTAAATGGTTAGCAAGTCTAAGAGTAGCACTCCTGTTAAGCCCTTTCACTGAGTCCCAATGATAAGCCTTTTCGGATTGCCGGTCCCAAGCAAGCAGGCTCCAATGAGAGCCAGAATCAGCATTAGTTAGGTCTAGGCTGTTATTGACGCACAGAATGATAAAGCGGTTTTTTAAGAGAGATAGGACATCAGCAAACTTACCTTAAAAGACAAGTTCACTAACATCAGAGTAGTAGTCACAAACACAAAATACACAAAAGCTCACAAATTTTCAACACCACTGGCATTTTCTTCAGGTGAGTAGAGGAAAATATACTCTACTCACCTGAAGAAAATGCCAGTGGTGTTGAAAATTTGTGAGCTTTTGTGTATTTTGTGTTTGTGACTACTACTCTGATGTTAGTGAACTTGTCTTTTAAGGTAAGTTTGCTGATGTCCTATCTCTCTTAATATACTAATTCCTGGCCTAGTGCCCTTTAACCTAACCTAAAAGCGGTTTTTTAGAAATGGATAAATGTTGAAATTGGCATTTAATATCTTTTAAAGTGCCAACTTTTAACAGCTGCGTTACTGCTGGCCCAATCATCCTGACATCACTCCTTCCTTTAACACCATCAATAAGGGGATCAAAATAGGTCTGCATAACTTCGTCTGAGAACCACAAAGCATCATTTCTGGATAGTTTTTGTTGATTTTGTTTACTAAATTTACTGATCTGAAATTGTAAAACAGCAATTTCATTATTTAGTTTCAAGATTTTGTCATTACTTGCATCAAGAGCTGCTTGAGTTTTCTTCATACATAATAGCCAATTCCTCCTTTCAGTAGTAAGAACTTTACACTTTCCTTGCAAAGTATTTAACTGACTTTTTAAATCCTCTATTTCATCACTGGCCGAATCTTGAATTTTAAAAGAATTATTTATTTCCTTAGATCTCAATTCTTTTTCCTTTAGTAAACTTCTCTGTAAAGCGGCCATTTCTTCCATTAACTTGATATTATTGGAAGTAGCCAGTTTCTCACCTTTATGTAGAGAATCCACCTTGCTTATTAGCTTGACAAAGCTCTGCAATATTGACATGTCCTTAATTTCAGGGTAATTTGCAATAACAGTTGGGTAAACAGTAATGATGACAGTATAAATTCAGGTACTTTGCATACTAATGTTTACAAGTTTCAAAAGTTCACCAACACCAAAGTACTAGTAACAAACACAAAATAAACACATAATTTTAATTTCTTTACGTGAATTCAATTGTCTTTTAAGGTAAGTTTGCTGATGTCCTATCTCTCCAATACACTAATTCCTGGCCTAATGCCCTTTAACCTAAACTAAAACTATTAATGTGTAATGCTTTTGTTCAGTTGAAAGTTAAACGTAAAAAACTATAAAACAGTAGTTGCACAATAATATATCCTTTTCGGCTAACCTCAATTTCACCATTGACTACAATGTTTTGTTTCCACTAACAGAAACAAAATTAATTGTCAATACAATACTAACTAGCGATAACAACTGCCAAGCCGACTGATAAGGTTAATCTTGTTTTCATTTTCATAGTACGCCGCAACGACCGTAACTTATTATCGACATCATAACATAAGACATAAATTCACCCACATACCAAACATAATAAACTTACTTGATCTCTGCTTCAACTTCATAACCTTTGGTAACTTGGAAAGTTATCTAGACCAGCCATAACGAGGCTTCGAGCCGTTAAGTAATGTCAGGCCATAATAGAATAACTGTCTGGAACGTCAACGTGTCTAGAGTAACAGGTTACAAAAATAAGAGATTATTATGTAACATGTTATTAGAACATAATAGAATTACGTAACAGGTTATCGAAAAAGTAACTGTAATTCCCATCTCTAGTGTAAATGTCAACAAAAACTCAAAACAAAATGGATAACAAATCGAATCTATGGCTAGCAGTACATTTTATATTGGGACTCGTCGAGTCAGGGATGTACTGGTAGTATGGTAGTAGCTACATTAATCATTATTTTATTAGTTACAGTGCCAGAACGAAATTGTTCCGGACATTCTACCTCAAATTATTATATCTTTTCAACTTCAATAGTTTACGTTCCATGCAAAGTTTATGTTATAGATTGAACATGATTTAATTAAATCTGTCAAAAATTGTCAGTCTTATAGTAGTTTTAGTCATGAACTTTTAAAGAATGGGCCGGAAATAAATGATGTTAATTTCAAATGTTGGTAAAAGTTATGTAACAAAGTTTTGAATTGGTTCAGTAACTGATTCTTTGTGATCAGCTATCAAGTTTTTTATGAATAACTAGTGACGGCTATTTGGCTATTTGAACGTGCCTTATTCAACGAGAAGACTTCTCGTCGTAATCGTCATGGCCTTACGATCGAGACTGGTGTACATGAATCACGAATCTGAATACATCGTGAGAACATATCCGGTTACGAATAGAATTTTAAATACTGTTGCCTACATAAAATGCTTATCTTTATAATCTACTTTACAAATGGGACTTAAGTCTTGATTATGGCATTTTACGCTCAAAAAGATTGCAAAACTCGATTCGATTTTTTTTGAGTTTTTAAATCTCGAGTCTAGTTCAAGTTTTAATAAACTCGAATTTAGAGCTACTCACACACCCCTACTAGGGGAGTTAGTAGATGATTGTTATGAATAAAACTAAAATAACCCAGAACGTTTCAAAATGTGATGGAAAATGACGTGTTTGTTAAAAATTCAATTTTAATATAATAGGAAAGATAGGGCATTTTCAAACTTACATCATAAATCTCTGAAAATGCCAAAATATATGTTTTGTAGACTTGAAAAATTGTACGTATGCTGTGACCCTCTCACCCACTGATAAAAGTAGGTAGACTATGATCCTCTACCCATCATACATGTATGAAGGTTATTAGACCAAAGATATTCACAATAGAATCAAGTGTTGTCTTTTGTGAATCTCTTTGGTCTGAAGATGGTAAGCATGGTTTCTCAATTACAAAAAACTTGCTCTCTTTAATTTTTCTGTTACCCAGAGGGTTTAAGCTAATCATTTTTTTTTTTTTTCGGGTCACCATCATATGTGTATAGTTAATTTTTTTATGCGTTAAAGATATAGTCTGCTTAAGCCGTGTTTTCCTAGCGACATGCTTTCTACGCCGCGTACAACGTTTTATTAATGTACAACGCTGGCGTGAACGTGTAATATAATACACGACATAAAAGTGTTTTCCTACAAAGCGGCTTTATATTCAGTTCAGCTCAAGTCCAGCGCCTTTTGAAATTTAGAGAAGACGAGGGTGTCTTTAAGTTATTAATACATAAGCACCTGTTGGACGACTTTAGCATAATTTAAAGCATACAACAACTAACTCAGAATGTTTTTGCTACAAGAATGACGATTGTATGCGGCGCACACCCTAACTGACTGCTCTGAAGTCAGTCGCCCAATTATGTCCTTCAAAACACACTGGCGCACAACCAAAAAAATGTTCCAATGAAAACAGTCTAGTGGCTTCCCTGTTAACCCTACGTTAGTCGCGTCCGTTCTGAAACGCCGTTTGTCGCGCACGGAGTTGGAGACCGGGTTTCTAATATGCGTGGGAAACAGTAGCAAAAATAAAAACTAATTACAATATGATATGGATATTTATTTACAATATGTTTTCTAAGTACTAAAAGGTAATTTGTTGTAAAAATGTTGTTTTTAAACACAAATTATAACCAGAACTGTTAAAATTATAATGAAATATTTTACGTAAGTAAACTCCTCCCTAAAGTGAAAGTCTTCAATTTAGTAAAACACAGTGAATTGATTACAAGTAGTATAGGATTAACAAGTAGTATTGTGTTAACTATTATTGTAAAATAATAAAAAGGTATTAAATTAAAAACTAAAACTGATGTTTTTTACAATTAATTGTAACTAATAATGGATATTGATTACAGTGCATAAAAATCTTATAATTAAATAATTGTAAAGAAAAACTGAACGTAAGTAAATAATATAATAATAAAATACGCAGAAATAATAAACGAGAAAACACCTCTCTAAAGTAAAAACTTTAAAAATAAATTTGTGAAGTGCAGGTATCTAGTAATATAACATAAACTCTATATTGAGAACTATAGTAGTAGTAATAAAAATGAATAAGAAAAACAGTAATGATAATAAAAATAAGTAATTTGAATGGAGTTTAATCCTGTATAATTTCCATAGAGAGTTTATTTAGAAGTCCCTTTTGGTAATGGCACTTGTATTAGTCTGATTCATCAATCTCCATATTTTCTGGCACTTCAAGTGGACAATTGACACAAAGCTTGAGGCCAGTATGCTCGCCGCAGATGTAAATATTACAACGTGCACACTTAAATTTTGATTTCCTGTTTTGTTTCCAAGAGCACAATGAACATCGACCATGAGTGGTTCCTTCCAAAGCGACTTGTTCTTGTCGATGTGTTGGTACTCCAGCTAGAGATCTAATTTGTACCTGGAGCTGTCGAGGAAGGTTGGTCAAAGTAGCACTAACTTTCAAGTGGTCCAAGCATAACTCATGGCTGAGCGTTTTCAAATACAATCTTCTTGCTACTTCCTGTTGGGTGTTGGACCGCCAAATTATGAAACTATTAATCCCTCCAATGTTCATCATTGCAAAGAAAATAACAAGTGGCCACCGATTAGTTATTCTGGCTACTGAATAAATAGCCTTCATTTGGTCGAGCGTATCTACGCCTCCCTTAGTGGAATTGTATAGAGTCACTATTTCAGGCTTGTGAGCATCGCCAGATGCTTCATCAATGGAGTCATCAAAGTGCATGGATGACAGAAGGAGAACATTTATGTTCTTTTTGGGGACATTTGAAACAAGTGTCATGTCTTCACCGAAGCCAAAGAGACTTGTTTGAGGAAGCCTTCCCTTTGTTTCTACAAAACTAGGAGGTATCTCTCTCTTGTTCTTTCTTACTGTACCGACAAGTGACAACCTATGCTGATGTTTCAGTGTACTAACTAAAGGGACGGATGTGAACCAATTGTCCACAGTGACATTTCTCCCTGTCCCAGATATTGGCTGAATTAGACGAAGAACTACTTCAGATGGGGAGTTGTCTACTTGATGTGGCCCTGCAGGTTGTTTTCCACCATATATCTCCATATTTAGAGCATATCAAACCCTAGAATCCGTTAAAGCAAATATTTTGATGCCGTATCGTGCTGGCTTTGACTTTATGTATTGTCTAAAGCCACATCTGCCTCTAAAAGGCTCCAACATTTCATCAATTGTAGTGTGTGCACCTACACTATAGTGAGCTTTACAGCATTCATTAAATTGCTGGAAAACCTCTCTAATGGCAGCTAACTTATCTAAACTTGTTCGTTCTACTCTCGTAATTTTGTTATCAAATCTTATGGCTAGTAGCAAAAATCTGAACCTTTTCTGTGACATTACGTTTCTAAAAAATTCAATGCCAGTTCCATCTTTGGCATAGAGATCATCTAGATTTAAATGGGATGATCGCATTACTCCGCCCATATACAAGAGTCCCAAAAAAGCTTTAATTTCTGCCCCATTTGTCACAAGAGCGTCTCTCTCTCTCTAGAAAAGTTACTTTTATGGTCTTCAATCCACTGATTCGTATAATTGACAATATTGTCTAGCATAGTTTCTGGGAGAAACAATGTCCACGTATTTATTGGAGTATCAGCATTCTTAGCGGCACCTTTTACACCAGGCAAACGTGTAACAATATTTTGTCGCATTGCTCTGACATTTTGCCGTTTAGGATGTGAGTACCAGATACTAGTATTATCCTTACCTAGAATACTTGGTCGACTTCGTTGAGGTATATCAGGCTGAGGTGCAACAGCTTGAGGTGGAGGAGGTTCATGATGAAGGTGAGGTCCAACATGAATTGTTTCATCACTAGATTGTTCAGTATCAGTGTTGTGGTCACTTTCAGCAAGAGAATCATCTTCTTCCGACTGAAACCGATCATCTATAGGGTCACTTTCACTCAGAGTTTCACGTAGAAGTTGTAGAATACGTTCCTCTTCTTTAGGATTCATTTTAATGGGTAAAATCACAAACAATAATAAATAAATTTATATACACACAAACTAATGCCGGTCCCTGACTGTGAAGTTTTACTGACACAAATAGTCGCGCACGGAAACCAGTTCCGGGGTAATATCCACACAAATAGTCGCGCCGGAATATCAGACCAGGCTTTCAACAAAACAAGTCTATTGTCATCAAGGTCACGTCAGACACTGCTTGTACTCGTTAGAATAGGGGAGGGGGATCTAAAACTCAGCTAGACGGAAGGAGAGTGCAGGCTGCCAACTCAAAAGCAAATAACAATAAAAATTCCCTGCACCCGGAATCTGAGACCGTGCGCGACTAACGCAGGGTTAATGACTATGCAGCGCACACTATATGTTGTACGAGGCATATAAATTGCGTCACTAGGAAAACACAGCTTTAATCACTGAATGCATACATTTGTGTCAAGTAATAGGAGATATAATAGACAGTAGATATTTTGCATGAATTGCCAATGTCTACTTAATAGATGATCCATATTATGTTATTAATTAATATCAAATGTTATTGTTTTGGATCAATTGAACATTTTATAACTATTCTGGATCTTCAAATTATCGGGTGTCGGTTTTTTTTTCTCTTTTACTTGTGACCTATCACTGCCTAAAAATAAACAACTTTGTTATGAGATAGCCGTCAGTGGTGCTTATTTTCACGTTCTCTTTTGTTTTTGTTACTTTGTTTACGTTCATTGTTAGTTACTACTGGAAACAATTTGGTAAATACATCTAACCATAAGTTGTTTGTGTTATGTGCTCACTATGAAGTTTTTAGATTTAAAAACTCAATTCTAACAGTTGAAGTTGATATTATGTGATAAAGGTATCAACACATTCATGACTTTCAGTGAACTATATATAGCGTATATAAATATTTCTTATATTTATGTAACGATGAAAATAGAACACTGATCGATGAGCAAATTGTCTTTAGGATGCAATAACGAAATGTGTAATACCTACTAGAGACAATACTTATTTTTTAGCAATGTTACTTTTTAAATTTATTTTCCTAGTAAATTTATATTTTATACGTGGATTTTATTAAAGTTAAGCTTTTCTATACAATGGTGTCACTGAAAAAATTTAACAAAAATATTTGATAAACAAAACATAACTTAAAAGTGTAGTACATTTTTGTTTTTATCATAAACTTGTTTGTTAAAACTGATACGTGATTATATGTTATTGTTCCTTAATTTGTTATCAACAAAATGAAAATAAAGTCATATAAATTAGTTGTAAGGTTATTTTATATTATTTTTTCCCAAACACAAGCAAAACTATCAAAAGTGGCCTGACATTTTATCCATATGCCTTGGAGAATTACCTATGGCCTGAAAGGGTTTACTCTCTCCTTCCCCCTCTCTTTCCCTTTAACATTAACTGTTATGTAAGTTTTATATGGACATAATATATTTAGTTAATTTTAGTGTGTGTGTACTTTTATTATTTTCAAGGTAATCAATGTATCAACATTAAGTATGTGAAATAGTCAGCTCATGAAATTATCTTGGTCCTAATATATTACTTTTAATGTTGTTTTATATACATTACAGATCTCTAAGCTACTATCTAACTTTACTTTTAATAACTGTTAATGACAGGTGTGGCATCAACACCCAAGCTAGAGGAGTGGCTAACCCGTAACCTGCCACTAGGCAGCAGGATAGGAGTGGACCCACAGCTGGTGTCCATAGGGGACTGGAGGACTTGGTGTGCGGAACTGCACAATGCCAACCACCTCTTACTTCCAGTATCTACCAACCTTATAGACTTGCTGTGGGATGACCGGCCTGCTCCCCAATCAGGCCTTGTTCTCCCTCACCCCCTCCAGTATTCGGGTAATAACATTTGAACGGATCCTTCATATAAATTCAATTAACCTTTTGAATCCCTCCGATTTTTTAGGGTTTAATTTATACCATTCCCTCTAAAATTACTCTAATGCTCAGTTAAACAATAGTCTTAGTCAGTCTTTATTTGGAATGGTTAGGAAATTTCTCCTCTAAACTTTTATTTAGATTGAGTATTAGTAATAGTTTGTCCTATCATCGTCACCAATTTTGTATGTACAGCACTTCTAAATTTCTTCGAATTTTGCATTTTAGGTTTATGGATGCTGTCAAAGTCCTTTTCGAAATGTATAAAGGTAAAATTTTGGTGTAACAATTTGATGTGGGCAATTCCTCCATGGCCTAAAACCTCCCTGATAATCTCCAATCTCGTTCTCTAACTGATCTTCACATCTATTGTAGATTTTCTTGATAGTATTGTATATTTCCAATCTAGGAATTAAATGCCTATGAAGTTAGCTGGGTTTGTCTTATCGCCCTTTTTGTTAAGAAGGTATATTATGGCAGTGGTACAATGTATTGGCATACTTTCTTCCTGCCATAGTTTTACTAAATTTTGGTTTGATGAATATTTTATATTGTTTGATGCATATTTTCAAATTTCCACAAATGTATGTTCTTCCCCACACGCTTTGTAATTTTTCATTTTTATTTTTTTTAAGCTTGAGTTAGCTATTAGTTGGTGGTTCTATTAATGTCATATTAGTTTTTATTGTTTTGTCAGTATCTACTTGAAGTAATTCCTCAAATTTATGACAGTTCAGAAGTTTGTTAAAAGTGTCTCCAAGTATTTCAGCATTGTCTCTGATATTATTGAGCAAATTTTTCCTTCTTTATTTTTAAGCATAATGGTTGGTGATTGGTGATTCAACCTTTTGGAGCTGTTTCCCAAATAATTTGTAATAGAAAAATTCTTTATTCCTTCAGCAATCACATATATTGGACAGTATAATAATAGTTAACAATAATATTGTTCTGACAAATATACATAGCCTATTACATATCTAATTAGTCTTAACTTAACTAGGATACATAAACATACAGTTGAAATACTTATCTATTGTATAAAATGAATTGTTCATGAACCAATTATACAAAACATAAAAAACCTTTTTTTCAGACAAATTCAACCAGGTTGTAGGTAACTTATTTTAGTCTCTTGAGCTAACTTTCCAGCTATCTGTGTCTATTTGTTAATTTGTACTATTATATTATAGTGATGGTTCCCTTTTTTTGGGAGGGGGAGGGTTATTTAACTAGTTCAACATTTTTATATTTGTCAGCATATGGCTTGAACTATAACAATATTGTTCTTTTATTATTATTATTTTAAGGGGGAGCCAATCAATCTATTTGTAAATTTTGTGATGCACTATCAGAGACCTTCACAACTTAATAGAGATTATTATTGCTTTTTCTGAAATCTCAACAAAATTTACAATCTAATATGAAATCAATTAATGCCGTTCAATATACATACATGGTCTAAAACCATGCTGATCCCTGTACAAGATATGAGATTCAATGTGGTAAAGAAGCTGATTGATCGTGTAAATTGCCCTTTTATATATTTTAGAAAAAGTTAGGTAGGAATGCCAATGGATTGTAATTTTATTTGACTATTTTACGACCTTTATTTAATAGTTCTGTTGTTACTAATTCAAACATTTATTATTAATAATATTTATCGGTTGTTTGTTGTCATTTGATTCTTAATACTAACAATATTCAATTAAATTGTTATTACATGTTATTTTATAAATACAGGATTGTCGACGGTTGTTGTTAACTTGTTTAAATAAACTAACAGCCTAGCTTAGAAGTATTTAGTTTGCTTAATTACTGACATTGGAATTTCACTAATCTGTCAAATATTTATTTCAGTAAGAACATTTGTACTCTATTATTGAATTCAAAAATTAGTTTATACACACCTTAAAAGATGCAACATTTTCCCTGTAATTTTAGTTAATTTTAACATGTTCTTCTTTAATTTACAATGTGATTAACTAAACTAATGTACATTATTTGTTTTATTCACAGGAAAAAGTAGTGCCAAGAAAGTATGTGAAGTAAGGGCTAAAATGGAAGAGAAGAATGCAGCAGTTTTCATTGTAACTGCACTGGATGACATTGCGTGTAAGTGACTACTTCGAATTCCTGCTTAGTTAACAAGTAATAATTAATGTTCTTTGACGTGGGCATGAGAATGATACCCTCCCCTCCTGTGTTAATATCTTAAAGTATACATTGGAATATAATTTTTTTATTAACAAACAGCATAATTAATATGCTGATTGTGCTTGATTGATGATATTTTTATGATTTTGGCAGATTCTAAATCCTATCTTGAGAATTTACTGTATGACCTTAAAATTTGTGTATCCAGTTTCATTTAGAATATTAGTCAATAGTCAATAGTCAAAATCTCTTTATTCATGATAGTACAAGTGTACATGAATGGTGTCAATAAATCAAGGATATACATATTTTCTTATATGTGTAACAATATTATAAAACCCTCTAAATCTACAATTAACCATGAGATTAAACCAACAAATCAAAAGCTATAAACTGAATCACATATTAAACTAAAATAGGCTAACTAATCAAAAAATTCGTCAAAATTATAGATTGATTTGTCTATTAAATATGTTTTCATCTTATTCTTAAAAGTAGTGAGGTTGGCAATCTGTTTAATTTCCAAAGGTAAATGATTAAAAAATCTAATACCTGAATAACTTGGTTTTTTGGAATATAATTCTAATCTATGACTATTAAAAATCGGTTGATGTCTGTGTCTAGTATTATATTCGTGGGTGGAACCTATTTTGGGTAGTTGTTCAAAATTGATTTTGATATGGATTATTAGCTGATAGATATACAGTGCATAGATGGTTACAGAAGAAAGCAAGATGCTCATATCAACAGATTAAAGACAGAGAAACAAAATATTACACTTGTAAGGTTTATTGATAATTCATAAATCAAAATTGTCAAAAAAAAATAAGAGAACTTTCTATCTTGTGGAAGCTCAGCAATCAAACCCAACACAACAAAGCCTCTGACGCCAAGTACTTGTAGTATTCTCCCTGCTTTTAGTATCCTAATCTTGTAGCAATAATCCAAGTTGTAGCTGAAGCTTATTGTTTTTCTGTTAATATGCTGTTTTTGGCTGTATCTTCCAAAATAAGGCAGCATTGGCTCACTAATCGACAGATAAGCATCATGTGGCAAATATTGTAGCCAATGTTAATTGATCATGTGTATAACAGGACGGATCTTTGCAAATTTATCGTTCTTATCAAGTTTAATCTGAAAAAAAATGATGAAGATATGTAAAATATATTAAATGACATGTAAATAACTGGACATGAAAGATGATACAATGAACATAATTGATATTTAACCATTAAAAATTAAGACATATTTATAAAAATCACATGTTGAAGAGTTAAAATATGACACTATTCTATTGTACAAAATGTTATTGATATTAGATGAAATAAAGAATATTAGTAACAATTATTTGAAATGCAATACCAATCTGACATCTAACTTATTTATCTGATAGAGGTAAACTAGGTCGCCCAGTGGGCTTAGTTCAGCTAAGCCACTTTTAATTGTTTATGGAATGTGAGTTAGCATGATAAGCAAGTTTTATGTTACTTATTATTTAATATAATCAAAAACAGGATTAATGTTTCAGATTTTTAACGTTTATTTATTGAAGAGGTAACACTGTTAAGTATAATACATGTATTTTTTACGTGTAGGGTTACTCAATCTGCGAGGTTCAGACATTCCTTACAATCCTGTATTCTATGCTTATGTCATCATCACAACCTCCCAGATCAACATGTTTGTAGACTCTCAAAAAGTAACCCCAGCCGTCCTTGGCCATTTCAAATCTGAAGGTATCGACATCACTTTACATCCGTATGAAAAAGTATTCACTTTTCTTGAAGAACTCGTAAGTACGATATTTTATTACATAAATAGTATCTGACAAAATCATATTTAGGCCTGTTAGTTGCAAAAATAAAAATTGCTGCTCTAATAATAAGTATTAAATTATCTTAATTTAGAAAACCAATATATTTCACCTGTTCTTTCTTCTTTATTAAGATTTTTCTATGATTTTTTGTGGTCATATAAAAACAATGTTTGCATGTGAGTGACAAATAGATAACCTTACGGTACAGTAAAACACTTACCATCATGGTCTTTATCATTCCTTGAATATGATTAGAAATTATAAATCCTGACAAATATATATAAGCTTGAATGTTAAGCATATCTTGTTAGAAATCGTCTTACCTTGTATCTTTTAGAGATTGGACTTTAAATAAATTAAACAGAAATGGTATTTGCCAGCAACACTGTTACAGTATAATATGTATTTCATAAACAGTTTTATGAGTTATAATATTTTCTGAATATTAAGGCAGTATTATTAATGCTTAAAAAGATGATAAAAAAGGATAACAAATTGTGGCCAAAACAGAACTTTCTATGTGTGCCCAAATTATAGAACTCATCATATTTTTTTCTTTAGAATGTATTTTTGAGCAGTGTAGCTTGTTTTGTTGGCCAATTTAAGTAATAAAGTGTGCAACATTTCAAAAATGTGCATATAATTTTAAAAAAGTGACCCAAATATCGCTAGTTGTATACAAATATTTAGTAAACATAATACATCTTGTAGTGTTTTAATTAGTGAACAGATCAAAGTTACAAAGAGGAATATAAATGTTTAATAAATAATATCCATACTTTGTTACGTGTTGTAATTTATAGGTGAATAATAGGTCGTCTGACCAGAAATTCTGGATCACACACACAACCAGCTACTCAGTGGGCTCGCTTGTTCCCGAGGCTGCTCGTATTAGTGAACCATCACCGATAACTGAAATGAAGGCTGTGAAAAACCCTGTTGAGACTGAAGGTTTGTAAATTCACATATAAAAAATAGTGGAAATGGTAGAAACACAAATATTGTAACAGATTTTAGGTTAGGTTAAAGGGCGCTAGGCCAGGAATAAGTATACTAGTAGAGGTGGACATCAGCAAACTTACATTTGTTAAAGACAAGTTCACTAACACCACAGTGGACTGGCAGTTTCTGGCAGAAAAAAAATTGTGCAACATATCAATCAAATGTATTTGTTTATCACTAATGTGGTGTTAGTGAACTTGTCCTCTAAGGTAAGTTTGCTTGTGTCCATATCTCTAATATACTCATTCCTGTACTAAATATTGTAACAGAAAATTTTTTTAAATGTTGTCTTTATCTTGGTTTATAGATATACATTGTATTCATTATTTACGGGAGCTTTATAGTAGATCTTTTGTCAAGGATGTATTTTTGAGCAGTGTAGCTTGTTTAGTGGGGATCAAAAATTACGTTATATGATTAGGTTTTCCTAATCCTTATCATTCATCGTAACGATTTATCGTATGATCGTTTTAATCATATATCGTCATAGATGTTGCCAATCCTACAAATTCTACGAAAATTACAAATAATACTATACAGTACAAGTAAACGTCACACAACACAAATTTATTACTTGTGAAATTTTGTACTTGTATTGTAATATATTTGTGTATTTTGTGCTTATATTGTAATAAATTTGTGTTGTGTGACGTTTACTTGTACTGTATATGTACCAACACGTATTATGCTAATTAAAAAGCTAATAGTATTACTAACTTTTTAATTACGTGCATTTATATTTTTTTTTTAACCAGCTGACAGCCCTTGTTTCATTATAAGGTGGTTCTCAATACTTTGCTTGTCTTTCCCTCCTTGGTTCTCTTAAAACCATCACATCAATTTAAAAGCTCATCCTGCTGCCGTTCTCCTGGGTAACAAAGTTTTATAGTTTAGAAAACCCAGTAAGTGCACTTTAGAGGATGCAAAATAGTGCAATTATATGAATGAGACCATTCCTGCATAGAAAATGTCCTTTATACAAAAAAGTTGGAGGGCCTAAAAATTTAGTTTCAGGCGGTCAATATGAAAGTTAAGAGTAAAAACAAACAAAAGAATAGCATGTTAAGGAGGCATGCAACATCTTCATGGTAGATATTTATGCTAAGTATTCTATATGTATATATCTGTGTACGAATCTAATTCGTATGGTGCAGTTAGTACACTTCCCATGCTGAAGTAAGCCTTATGCTTAGTACATGATTTACTGGACAATCACAGAATTGCATTTATAGAATTTATCAAAATTGTAAATGTTGTCATAAGAAATAATTGTGTTTGGAGAGCGAGCCAGTGGCCAAGGTGTCTGAGGCCTTAGAAATTTTTATCTAGGTTAGAGATAGCGCTGGTTCAAATCATAGCCTTGACTGTTAGTTTTTATCAGTTATATACTTTGATACCTACTCCGATCAATAGTCTGTGAGAAATGGGTAGAGTGAGGTTGAAAAGAAAATCAGCTTCTCCTTAAAAAAAGTTTTCAGCACTGAAAATTATTTTTATAAAAATCAATGTTAACTGAAAAAATGTGGAGCTGATTCACTAATTTTACCTTCCACAAAAAACTGATTTAAGTGTAAAGACATTTTTCAGACAGGTGTTATAATAGATTTTGCAAAATATTTATTCATCCTGACTTAGTTAATTTTTATAGATTTACAATCTATTAAGTAATTTCATGCATTTAAATTCTACACTTGAATTGTAACTATATGGATTTACTTTATATTTTTACTTGATTATTGAATTACTATCTTGTATCTGAACATATTTAATTTTGGCTCTCAGTTGTCACAAATATATCTGGGTGTGTATGTACTCTTTAACCCTTTTAGTGCCAACCGAAATTTTGTAAATTTGCTGTAAGTTGCCAGGCCTTGACTCACTATTTTGTCCCTAAAGTGCCAGGCTGTTTTGCCATATGTTGCAGAGTTTTCGAAAAGGTTTTGTAAAATCGTTATTTTAATTAATAATAATTTAATAATTTTTTTTTATTTGTTACTAAGGAGATCCATTATTTAAAGATGTGATTAATTTTCCTAATATTTTTATGTATAATATAAAAAAAATATATACATATATTAAAATTTTTTGTAAAATTAAAACATTTTTCTGTTTGAAATGCATTAAAGTATAGAATTATTATTAAATAGAATATCCTTCATTTTATCATGTTTTCCACTTATTTATGTACATGTAAACCAAATTTCAAGTTGACAGCTAAAAAAATGTGGATATGACATAAAAAATAGATTTGTTTACATTATCTTCAATGTCACTCAAGAAACCGTCACTGAGATGGTCTTCATTTTCCACAATTCTAAGAATTGTATTGTCACTAACTGGTGACAGAGATCTCTTCATTTCTACTAATTATTACATATAAAAACAATTTACTAAAAATTAATCACTAAAACAACGTACACAGTAAACAAAACACACTAAACACTGACAGTAACTAAGCAACACAACTGGCGCCATCTGATCAGTCAGGTGTGCCAACTTCGAAATCGAACTACGACAACTTCATATTACCTAGACACTATATAATGTGATCATCGTAAAGATTGTTTTATCTTGATTAAAAGGTCTAATTTTAATCAAGATAAAAATTATTGATTTATTCTGCGAGAAAGGAACGGTTGGCAGAAGTATGTGTGTAGAATATGAAGGGTCGAATGTAGATTTTTAATTGGATTAAGTTAGCCGTGATTCCTGACGAACTATTGTTTTTTTGTCATTTGTTTTGTCCTTATTTAATACAGTGTTAATCAGCGTTCTTTAAAATATCAAGAATTATTTCGAAGTAAATGCCCTAAAACCAATTGAATTTACTTTAGTGCTTACAGTAGTATTGTACCAACCACACAACCCTACACTTATAGTATTATTAACCCACCCGCCCACCCCTAACTAACGGTGGTATTTACCCACCCGCCCACCCATACACGTACAGTGGTATTCACCAACCCGCCCGCCCATACACGAACAGTGGTATTCACCCACCCGCCAGCCCATACACGTACAGTGGTATTCACCCACCCGCCCGCCCATACACGTACAGTGGTATTCACCAACCCGCCCGCCCATACAAGTACAGTGGTATTGAAAGCACCCAGGGCAGGTGGGTTAATACTACTGTACGTGTATGGGTGGGCGGGTGGGTCCAATACTACTGTACGTGAATGGGTGGGCAGGTTGGTTAATACTATTGTACAAGTATGGATGGGCGGGTGGGTTAATACCAATGTACGTGAATGGGTGGGCGGGTGGGTTAATACTACTGTATAAGTATGGGTGGTTGGGTGGGTTAATACTGCTGTACGTGTAAGGGTGGGCGGGTGGGTTAATACTACTGTACGTGTATGGGTGGGCGAGTGGGTAAATATATGTTAATTTCAGATAATTTTTGTATTATTTATGTTTTTTTAAACGTCCGAACAAAAAACAAAAAAAAAAAAAAAAAACGTCCGAGAAAATCGGACGCTGGCAATTTAGTTATGGTTATTCTACGTCCGAAAAATCGGACGTTCGCACTGAAAGGGTTAAGTAAGTGTTCTATATCTCAAACAATACACCAGAACACTTGATTTATTTTAGAATTCTTAAATATATTTTTTAGTTCTCTGGTGCTTTCAAATTTATTTTAGAATTCTTAAATATATTTTTTAGTTCTCTGGTGCTTGCAAATTACAATTTATCAAAATTCCTTAGCAATTAATTCTTATTCCAATTAATACATATTATTGTCATAAATTTGATCTTAAGTCTACATATTTGGATTCTCCTGTTTATTTGTCCTTAAGATGCCGATCGTCAATGCATTTTTGAATGAATCTGTTAAGTGTTCATGAGCAAATGCAGTCATTGTTACTAACTAAAGCCTTAGTCCTTACAGCCAAGAGTAATTGATAACTCAATGACAAATCGGTGGGAGCGAGCTTATCCCTTTTCATAATCTATTTCATTCAGAAAGTGCTGTTCAAGTACAGAATGGTAATAATATTGAGTGAAATTGGCTGAATTGCAGCATGTCACTAGTGTAGTAATAAATACAACAAATATTACACCAGGTTCTAAGAAAGAATTCTACAGTAGTATCTTCATAAAATTAATTTGTTTATTTCATTTTCTAACTTGGCTATCCTAGATTATGAAATTCACAACATAAAAAAGTATCCTACGTATTATATTTAACCTTCCACTTTTTATTTTAAGTCTTCCAGTTAAAACTTTGACAGTATAGCGCCAAGAGGTATTTAATGCAAAACCGTGGAGTTTTTCAAATGTATGTTATTGTAAACTTTATGAAGTGTAATATGCACATCTCTTTTTGTTTTACAATCTCATGCATTGCAGGTCTCATCAACTGTCACATAAGGGATGGAGCTGCTTTAGTTTCATATTTGGCTTGGCTCGAAAAAGAATTAAACAAGGGATCAGTTGTAACTGAAATCTCAGGAGCTTCAAAACTAGAGGATTTTCGCAAGTGGGTTTGTTTATTGAATATGAAATTTAAGTTAATTGTCACTAGCCTTTTTTTCCATAGGATAATAGTAGAGTAAACCTCGTTTTATCTGGACAAATATGGCGGCATCCCGATCCGAATACATAAAATCCGGATAAAAAAATGTAAGATAAAAATTGGGTAAATATCGGTAAAAGACGCCTGCATGGTACAATAGGCAATGTACGCTTCACAGAGATGCGCAGACGGTCCAATGTGAGCATATTCTGGGAACTGAAAGAACGCCCGATAAAAATATGCCACTATTGGTTAACTTGACCAAAGTCAGTATTTTTATGTAAATGGACAGAAAAAAGCCGAATATACAGGATGCAATCCATACAATAGCCTACATTTTGTTGGCTATTCTTGTGACTAAGGTGGTCTTGTCTGGATAGGAAGGCCATACAAATAAACCAGCTTTATACCGTATAAAAAAGTATTTAATAAAGTTTGCGGTCACACTAACAAGTATTTATTAAAGCACTATTCAGTATTTTGCGTATTCATAACTGTACTATAATCTTAAATGTTTACGTACGCGACTTAACAGCAACTAATAGAAACAATAAAAAGCTTGTGACATGACAGCTAGCAACGCTAGCACTCCATGTGGATCGCCTAAAAACAAATACAATACAGTACGTACAGTTGCTATGTACCGGGAACCATGCCTGCTCGTGTGCATGTCTATGATACTACGCAAGTTTATCGCCGGCGCTGTCATGAGAGAACAACATTTAATGTTTCTACGGCAGTGTAACAACTTTGAAAACAAATATTCACCGTCCATCGGATCAGTCAGCTGATCCTCAGAAACCAGAATCCGGATAATTTGGGTTCGGATAAAACAAGGTTTACTGTAACTGAATTTACAGGTACATGCTTAAATTCATATAAAAATTAAATACATATTGAAAGTTTTTAACTATCAGCTATTTAACTACAAGTCATTTTTCGTTTCTTTTGTTATAAATTTCTTCAATATAGATATTCACAATGTTCCACCACATATATGTACTCCTGTAGTCATTTCAGTTACCTTCCTTACCTCTATCCCTTCTCACTGGATATTGATTCAAACAGCAGTATTTGTTTTTTATGATTATAAAGTTAAATATAATTACTTAACCACTAAATTATCAAGTTTTTAACTATTTCCCTAACAAGCGAGGGTGAAATGTGTCGTTAAAGGTAGATCTTGTGGTCATCCCTGACTGTCTAGTTCACCCTTTGGTGTTTTGAGAGCACTTCTCAAAATGCTATGAACTTGAAATATGGCATGTATAGTTAATAAACCTTGAACTAAAAACACTGATAAAAGTTCAAACATTGCTTATACTTTTATGTAATACTGACTTAGCATACTTAAATGTATGAAATTGAACATATTTTTCTTCTGAATCCTAATATTGTGTAGGTTTTGAATAGTCAAATATATGGGGTCCATGTAGTTGAAATTATAAACTATCGGTGCTAATTTTGAGTTAGGAATATAAATATATAAGCCAGTTAAATTGGGATGCTAAGAGCGTTAACACTGCGTAGTTGCAATTTTGCTAAAATCACTGAAAAATTTGAATGAAATACATTTGCGATGTCTGTACCAGAAATGATAACTGAACGACCCTTTCAATGTTCTGAGAGTCAGGTTTAAGTATCGCACAACAACTAATGCTTCTAACAAACAAGCTGAAACAGTTATTATTAATTACAGTTTTTTTTAAATTACATTTATTTATGTGCTCTTAGCAGTAAATAAACCTTATATTAATATATTGAGAAAATTCTTTATAGTTTTCATTCTGTTTTTTTTTTTTTTTTTTATTTATTTATTATTTTTTTTTTTTTTTTATTTACAAAAATTCACATTTCACTTGACATTGATGTGATATAAAATCAATGTCATTATCAGATTGAAGCTTTGTTAAGCCTAAATGTATAGTTAATGTAGTTTAGATGAATGTATTTTCATTGGCAGATAATTTTGTAGAATCCTATTAACCGGAAGAATATTTTTGTTTGCCATAGTTCAAGTATAAGTAAACAATTTTATATCTGTAACTGTTAGTATTACCAGAATCTTTTGTTATATTTACTAAATGACTATGCAATTCTTTCTTTTCCTTGGCTATCCTGGTTGTAATCAATCTAAAGACTTAATTCAGAAAGTACATTATAAAAATAATAATTTGGCTACATATTTTGTGTATTAGGCAGCAAGAGGATTTTGTTGGCCTCAGTTTTCCAACGATATCTTCGTCAGGCTTACACGGAGCTGTGATACACTACAAACCCACTCCGGAGTCTGACAAACCCATCACCACCAAGGAGATGTACCTCTGTGACTCAGGTGCTCAGTACAAGTAAGTATTGCCTAGCTTTTTGTTACTTTGTATGCCCAGCATTTCAAAAATATACTATAACAGAGAATTAATCATGTAATAAATTAGGAAATTTATCTGAAAAATTATTAACAAAATAAGTTTAGTTAATCCTCTAGGTGTCGCACTAAAAAACCCCTTAGCGTCACGTAATTTTTTGTCGTTTTGCAGAATTTTATTCAAAAGTCAACAAAAATTATAAAAATTGACTTAGAGGTTACGTGTAGTATATTTTCTAAAAGTACAGTAAATGTGCTATCTAATGGTGTATAGTAAAATTCTCTTACCTTATGTACATGAGATCCACTTTACGCCAAATTTGAAAAATTTGAAATTTATCTTTCTTTCTGTTCATGACTAGGCATATGAAACTTAATTATATACACAATACCAAAAATCCAAGATATACATATTGTTCAAAATTTTATAAGGAAAAAGAATATGTCTAGATATGTACAGCTTTTACAATTAAAATTGTCAAAAAAACAAAAAACTAAAATATGTACACTGGCTAAAATCACTGTTTGTGAGCACTTATTGAGGATGCACTGTCTTCCTTTTCTTTCGAGCCTTTAGGGGCCTCCAAAAATGATCCA
>JAQJVL010000708.1:40000-170000 GCA_035578905.1 Stictocephala bisonia
CTGCAGTCAATTATGCAAAAAATAAAGCTGCAATGGCTTTGTATTTATGATTGTTTTCTTCCAGTTTTGTAACACCTTCAGTCATGTTAAGTGGATGAAGTGATGGTATAGTTATATTGGCGAAGAAGTCTGCAGTCAGTTGGATCGCAGAAACTTACATTTCTCATGTTGTATACTGCTGACAAGTAGTAACAAATCAAACTATTTTCAAGAATGAATAAATTAAATCACTAAAATGAATCAACTCATGACTTGGTTCAGTTTATTCAATTCAGTCTCTGAATTAATATGACATAATGCACTTCTTCACTTCTGTTTCCTTTTATAACTATTTTATTTTGTTTTTTAACCAAAGAAATTATAAAATATAGACCTAAGTCTAATATTTTGAGAAATACAATTACTCGATCTAACTTCAAGTAGTTTCAGAAGCTTCAAGCCAAGGTCGAGTAGTATGATACTGGAAGTTTTGAGTACTCGCACACCCCTACTTTAAAGCCATAGTAAAGGTGGAAAATGTCTTAAATTACTTGATTTATTTTTATGTCAAAAGAAAACGTATACTTTTTAATGATATAACTTTAGTTGGTATTATGTCAGTAAAGTTAAAAAAAGGGCTCTTTGTGTAGTAGTAAGACTTTGTATATCAATTGCAGGGGAACTGCCTGGACAGCTTAGCGCGCCTTTCTCTCTGGTCTGTGGGGCTAGAGTACATGCATGGGACTGGACACGGAATTGGAGCCTACCTCAATGTTCATGAAGGACCAATGGGTATTTCTTGGCGGCCCTACCCAGATGACCCTGGCCTCCAAGAAGGCATGTTTCTATCAAATGGTATGTCCTTATTTAAATAGTTTTAAGCTGTCCAACTTCATTATAAAGATGAAAATTGGTTGGAAATGAATGGAGCATGTGGAACATTGAATTTAGTACTAACTGAAGTAATTTTTTCCCGGAAATGTCAGTAGTACAATCTTTTAATCTCTAGATCTGAAACTCTATCATATTATAAAGATAATTCATTATTTAATACATTGTTTCAGAACCAGGGTACTATGAGGATGGTGAATTTGGCATAAGGATAGAAGATATCCAAAGAATAGTTCCTGCTGTCACGCAGTACAAGAAGAAAGAATTTTTAACGTTTGATGTAGTTTCATTAGCACCGATTCAAAAAAAGTTACTTGAACCTAAACTACTTACTAATGAAGAGGTATGTATGAATGGCTTGTTTAGGGAATAGAAAGAGTCCTGTTTAAGTTTAAACCATAACATCCTATGGGAGGGAGTGTATCTTTTCAGTTTTCAAGCACAATATCTTTATTCTTCAGTATTAAATGTGATTTGGTATGTGCAGCTTGCGTACTTACTTAATGTTTGATGGGATTAAATTATCTTAGGTTCACTTAGCTTAAGGTACCTTCATACCATAGGTAGTATATGAAACATGTTGTATACTAACATGAGATAGCAGCACTTCTTGATAAGCCTACTATCCAGCTTTATATGAGTGATTAAGTATTGATATTTGCCTAATGACCTCACTGTTTTCTTTTTCATTTTGTTTATTTTCCTTAAAATATTTTTGATGAAAATAATTATGAAATAATGAGTTTTCTCTTTCAATTTTTAGCTATGTGGCTGAGGAGCCACACAAATTATCAATTTGGTTCTCAAATAATTGAACCATTTGGCCTGTTATGGCAGCTATATGATGCAGTCTTCTTTAATAACTTTAAATTTTCTAACTATATATTTATGTGTGTTTAGTTATTATTAAAATATGAATACTTAAAATTATTATAGTTATGAACTAGTTATATGTAATTGATTATTTTCAATTCAATTTTCAAATTACTTGTGATGTACTACCTCTTACAATAAAGTGTTTTTGTATTCTATTCTCTATCAGCCTTAGTAAAAAATGAGACTTTGTCGCTCTTAACTTTGTTAAAACTCAATAAGATGCATTCACTATAAACACTCAATATAAAAACTTGATGAAGATGAGCCTGCAATGATCAAGGTACCCAGCTGAGGAAGATGATGCATAAAACCCTCTTTTGTAGCAAGAGAACATAATTGCAGTTAGCCGCACACTGTATACTTCTGAGTCTTTTACATTTTTAAATCAGTCTGTAAGTTAATTTAATCCTTATGAGTTAAACATCTGCCACCTCCAGGTCTGCTTCTATATTTTCCATATAAGACCTGGTCATTCCATTGCAGGCTTTGTCTTCCTAGAGCTCTTGTCATCCCTTATGGCCATTCAATTACAACTACAATGTCAAATTTGTTGAGAAGGTCTCTAATTTCTTTATTATGCTTTACCTTCAATGCTCCATCTTTTGTGGCTCCAAAAATCTTTCTGAGTATCTTATTTCTGAAAGTTATGAGTCTTATCTCCATATTTTTGTTGAGAATCCATGCCTCAACTCCATATAGAATGACTGGTCTAATTATTGTTTTATAAATTTTAGTTTTTGTATGGTTAGACAGAAGCTTTGATGACATAAGTTTATTTAGAGCAAACAAGCTTCTATTAGCTAAGTTAATTCTACTTTTAATTGTGGTATGTTCACGGTTTTTAGTATTGATTACGGTACCAATTTACTGAATTCATTGTCTTTTTAAAAAATTTCTTCTATTGCACAATTTCTTGAGCTATCTCGATTTTGGCAAAATAAATAAATTTAGTTTCTCATCACAGACTTTGAGTCCAACTTCCTAGGTTTCTTTAATTAAAATGTCTTATAGGTCCTTTTTATTCTCTACCAACAAATTTAGGTCTTCTGCAAAAGCCAGAACTGATATTTATATACTCTTATCATTATCCCAAAATTACTTCTCTTTATATCCTTTAGTACCCCTTCCAAAGTGATGTTCAAAAGAATAAGAGACATGCCATATGTATCACTGCTCTCTTAACTTCAAAGAAAGCTATACAAGGAACCAGATTTTGTGGCTCTTAACAAAATTTGCTATACTCGAGTAAAAAACGCTAGTACTAAAATAAACACTAAAATTTGTGGTATGAGTCCAATATTTGAAATAAGTTTTACCAATTATTTATTTATCTTACAGATTGACTGGCTAAACAGGTACCACAGCAGAGTGAGAGAAAAGTTGACCCCAGTTCTGAAGGAGTTTTCCAACAAAGAAGCAATAGAATGGCTTCACAATGAGACTGAACCAATAGGATAAAGTGAGTATGAATCATATAAGCATATGTACGATGTGTTGTAAGTTTAGGTATGATTTGCATATGGCATGCATTTAACCCTACATAAAGAATTTGATTTTCGTAATCAGAAGGCCATTGTTTAGCATTAAAGTTGATGAAATTGAAGTAAAATAAATAAAGTATATTTTGTGAATTCATTATACTTACAGACTCATTAAAAATCTTATAGTAAATGAAAATTACAACACTTTCAATTTTCTAGTAATGTATACTTTTATAAAATGGCTTTATATAATAGAAAAGAGATAGTACTATTCTCTCAACTCCTATGGCCATTTGAGCCCTAGAAGGGTTTTAGTCTCGCCAACTAGTCTCCTTTTCTTCTGTCATGAGCTACTTCCATGTCGGCTCTTGTCCTCTCTAAATCTATTCTTACTTATTTATTTTTTTATTCATAAGACGCCGATCGTCAAGATATGGGCGAATATAGATTTCGAATGACTGTGATGAGTGTAGATGAGCGAATGTAGTCATTGTTACAATCTAAGGCTGACTATTCCTTAGAAAGTGTCATTAATTAATAGCCCAATGACAAATGAACAGCTGGTGGTTATCAGTTGATCCTTCTCAAAATGTATTATGATTCTGATTGGGATCAAACTGAGAACCAATCATCTACTTGGTCGCTCCAGCGCAATCTAGGTCTTCTCAGAGGTCTAGTCACCTCTGAACTTCCCGTCCAGACTTATTCATTGTAATGGTAATGGCACTGCCGTTGAAATTAGAAATAAATCAAAATTTTTTAAAAATAAAATAAGTAATTTTATCTTAGTATAATCTTATGGTACATTTCCAGCCACCTTACTCTTATTCTTCTTATTATTGTTACTAAGTAGGATTCCTTATATAACTCTCCCATTATCTATTTTTTTCTAGACCTCCAGATCTTCTCTTTCTTGATTGGACTAAATATTTTTCGAATATTTTGTTTTTGAAGGTTATAATTTTTATTTTGGACTTAATTAGAGCACACACTTAGACCCATACACCATAGAATAATACTGCTTGAATCATTGTTCTATATATCCTTGTGCCTTTATACTTTTCAAAAACTTTGCAAAACTCCAGTAGTAGCTTCTCTATTGGCAGACTTTGGTCTAAGTTGAATTTCAATTTCATTTTGATTGGTGTTGGTTATGGTTATTCCAAGTTGTTTGAAGTTGTAGTTGAGGACCTTAATGGAAGATGGCTTTTTAAGCCTTATCTACCTCGAACTTTCAAATACTCTTTTTTGTCCTCGCTAAATTGCAATTCTAATTTTTTGCTCCTATCTGTCAAAAATTGCTGTGTTAATTTCTTTAGATCTTCCTATTTTTATGATTCCTATCTTTCAATTTTAGCAACATATTCTGCAAAGACCAATACATTTATACTTACTTACTCTTACTCCCATGGCCACTGATACCCAAGGTGGTATTTGGCCTCACCAACAATTTTCCTCCACTTCTCACGATCCTCTGCATCTTCTTCATTGACCCTTAATTTATTCATGTCGATGACCACTTGATCCTTCCATCTTTTCTTAGGACGTCCAGGGGGCCTTCTACCGTCAGGGTTTTTTTTCCACACTTGTTTTATCATAGTATTATTATTTCTTCTTATTACGTGCCCCGCCCACCGCAAACGTCGGCACTTGGCTTCTGCTATAATGTCTGGTTCTTTGAATAGATCTCTAATTTCTCTGTTGTGCTTCAGCCTCCATACTCCGTTTTCTATTGTGGGTCCAAAGATTTTTCTGAGTACTTTGTTCTCAAAAGTGATCAGCTTTTTTTCTGTGTTTTTGTCGATAATCCATGACTCAGCTCCGTAGAGAATTACTGGTCTGATTATTGTTTTGTACATTTTAATTTTTGTATGGTAAGATAAAAGTTTTGATGACATAAGTTTATTTAGAGCAAACATGCTTCTGTTAGCTGAGTTTATTCTACTTTGAATTTCTGTGTGTTCACTGTTGTTAGAGCTAATTATTGTACCAAGGTATTTGAATTCATCTACTCTTTCAAAATTGTTTCCTTCTACTGTAAAATTTTGTGTGTTGTCACGATTTCGGCCAAAATACATAAATTTAGTTTTTTCATTGCTAACTTTAAGTCCAACTTCTTTCGTTTCTTTAATTAAAATTTCAGTTATAATTTTCAGATCTTCTTTGCTTTCTGCCAACAAAACTACGTCATCTGCAAAGGCCAGAACTGATATTTTATCCCCTATTTCTATCCCTATATTAGTTTTCTTTACTTCTTTTAATGCTCCTTCCAATGCGATATTAAAAAGAATAGGGGACAAGCCATCACCTTGTCTCACTCCTGTCTTAACTTCAAAGGTTGTGGTGTAGTCGTTTTCCACTTTACATCTGCTGTTATTTACACTAAGCCTTGCCAAATTTATGATTTTCCTTGGTATTCCGAAACCTTCCATTTTTTTCCCATATCTTTTCTCTACACAAACTGTCATAGGCTTTGCTGAAATCGATAAAAATTCCAAAAAAATGTTTGTTAAACTCCCAGTATTTTGAAATGGCTTGTTTAAGAATGAAAATTTGGTCTGTGGTCGATCTGCTTTTTATGAATCCAGCTTGGTGTTCTTCTATAATTTCATTGGTGTAGGTTTCTAGTCTTCTAAGTACAATTTTTGAGAAGATTTTGTAGGTAGTGTTTAAAAGAGATATTCCTCTGTAGTTTTCTGGGTTCTGTTTGTCGCCTTTCTTATGAAGTGGTATTATTATTGCTTCTTCCCATTCCTTCGGTACGTATTCTTCTTTCCAGAATTGTAATAACAGCTTATGGATTTGTGTAATTAAATATTTACCTCCTGCCTTTATCATTTCGGCACTGATACCATCTGCGCCAGGTGCTTTGTTACTTTTCATCTCTTTTATTACTCTTTTTACTTCCTCCAAACTTGGTTCTTCTACTTTTGGTTGTACATTTAGGAATACACAGTCACTATTATTGTTTGTAAAATCGTTTTCTACATTTAATAGATTGTCAAAATATTTTCTCCATATTTCTAAGACTTTGGGTTTTTCTACAATGACTTTTCCTTCAAGTTTAATCCCAAAGGAGTTCGGTTGGAATCCTTTCTTAAACATTTTTACTGTCTTATAAAATATTTTAGTTTTTTCACTATGCATAGATTCTGCTTTGCCTATTATACTATTTATATACTGTCTTTTCTTCTTTCTCAACAGTTTATTTGTTTCGTTTTGAAACCTTCTGTACCTCTGATTTGATTCCTCTGATTGTTCTTGTAGCCATTGTTTCCTTAGAACTTTTCTCTCTTCCAGTTTCTTTTCACATTCTTCGTCGAACCAGACATTTCTCTTTTTCTTTTTCCTTTTTCCACATATCTCCATAGTTGTTTCTTGTATAGCACTTTTCAGACTAATCCATTTACCTTCTATACTTGTTTCAGTTTCAGCTTCTAGGTCAGTAAGCACTTGGAACCTATTCTTAAGAGTTAGTTTAAATTCATCCGCCACTTCTTTTATCTTTAATTTATCTATTTCATAAATATCAGTTTGTCTTTGTACCTTTTTCTTCTCTACTGCTGTTCTTTGAAAAACTTTTATGAGGACCAGATTATGGTCCGAGCCACACTCTGCGCTCCTTAGACTGTGTACATCAAGGATGCTTGTTTTATGCCTTTGATCTATTAATACGTGGTCAATCTGGTTCTTTACGAGTCCATTCGGCGATACCCAAGTTTCTTTATGTATTCTTTTGTGGGGGAACATTGTACTCATTATTTTGAAGTTGCTTGCTTCACTGAAACTTAACAGTCTGATTCCATTATCGTTGGATGTTTCGTGGAGACTTTCCTTGCCGGCAACGGCAGTCCATATTTCCTCTTTCCCTATTTTGGCGTTTGCATCTCCTATTATCATCCTTAGGTCATACTTAGGAAGGTCATTGGTAACTTCTTCCAGATTTTCATAAAATCTGTCTTTATCATCTTCTTCAGCACCCTCTGTGGGAGCATAAATGCTCACCAGCGATATATTTGAAAACCTTCCTCTAATTCTTATTGTACATATTCTTTCATTACAAGGATTAAAAGATAACACTTCTTCGCTCCACTTTCTTTTAACCGCAAAACCGGTCCCTCCGTAGTATCTATTATAATCACAGCCACTATAATATATCACATAATCTTTGGTATTAACTCTTCCTGCCAAAGGCCATCTTGTCACTTGAAGTGCTACAATATCCATGTTTCTTTCTTCTAGCTCCTTTGACAGAATGTCTATTGCACCTGGTATGGCTAAACTTCGAACGTTCCATGTTCCAAATCTCAATTCATTTATGCAAAGCCGGGTCTTATTCCTTAAGTTCCAGTCCTGTTTCAAAGCATTTTGTTGGTGATACGTAACGAGATAGTTTTTACGAGGCGGGTTGTCAGCCCAACGCTCAACCCCCAACCTGGAGGACCAGGAGTTTGTGATCAGAGTTTTCTTCTCCTAGGCCAATTGCTTTCACTGCAGCTTCAAGACGTTGGCCTGGTCTCGGTGTTACATCAGAGTGACCTTCTCCTAGCCTTCGGGTACCCAAACCCTATCGTACAAGGCAGTACGGGCCGTGCTTATTTGATGGCGGCACTTCCTCGCCATGACACAGCACTATCATCGGGCTCATGTGGACTTGCTGAGTGTGACCCCGCCACAGATCACCCTCCCACGCCCTCCGGTGCTGCCGCCTCGGTCCGGGACTGCTTATTCGGGTTACCCCTTATTCGCAGCTGTCCACCATATCTGGTGGAACATTCACTATCCGCCACCTGTGACCCGCCCTTTACCTGAGGCTCGGTTCCCCTAAAGGGGAGGGAATACATTTATATTCCCGTTAATTTTTACTCCATCTATAAGAATGTTGAATAATAGTGGTGATAGCCCATCTTCCTCTTTGACACCTGTGTTTGTATAAAACGAATATTATACTATAAAATAATAATTGTATTTACTGTAAAATTACTGTTATTATTCTTACTGATTAGACGCGGACACAATGTTGTGCGTATTTTAAGGCGAATATAAATGATGATTTGAGTCTTGTCTGGTTACTAACTGAGTTCAACTGTTCCTCAGAAAGGGCAATTTATTAATAGCCAAACAGCCAGAGCAATATACTAACCAAATTTTAAATACTTAAGGCGTATGGTGAAAATAAAGGGTGTATTATGATTTCGATGAAAATATAACAATTTTGATTAAATTGAGCCTCTCTGTGAGCTTTTTGGCAGGCATTATAGGAAGGTTAGGAAAGGAATGTATAGGCATTTTAGTAATATTTGGTTCTTGAATAAATTATCCAATCAGAAAGTTAATTTTTCCTCTATTCTCACTTCTTCATTGAAAGGTCTGTAACTAAAAACTATGTGAAAACAAGATTTGAATTCTTATTTATAGCAATATTTGTATTACTTCTTATTATAAAATGGGTACCCAAACTACACAAATACTTTTTCAATGGCTGGTGAGCTCCTTGTAACTCCAATCACATCAATCATTTCCCATTCTGTTTCTTCTAGTCTGGCTCTGTTCTGACACTGTTATTAAAGAAGAATAACAGAGAAGCTAGAGAGGTTAACAAATCTGTTTTATAGTAGTTTCGCAAGAACAAGATCAATAGGTTTTTTGAACAATTGTTTTTAGTTCAACTGTAGTTTACTTTATAAACTAATTCATTATTAAGCAACAAACACAACAAACAAAACAATCCAGGAACACCAAAGCTGTTCGACTGGCTATATTTTTTTATAATGATTTTGTGTTACTTATAGGTGTTCCAAAGGCATCAAAGTTACAAAAAATAAAGTTTCACTATTTAGAACACAATGATTTATAATGCAATTTACCAATATGAGCATTGTTTGATAATACTATATAATATAATCATAATGAAACTGTTTGAAAAAAAGATATTTTGACCATTGAAGATTGCTGTTTGCCAGTTCTTAGGTTAAACAAAAAATTAACTTCTCAGACATACATACACTCATTTACACACAAATGAAAACTAAGGAAAAACCGATATGTAATAAGAAGTTTATTTTTTATTTCATATATTTTTTATTGCACTATCAACCTAATAATAAATTATTTAGTGCAAGTTTGCAAAAATTTGTAACAATGCAGTGGTATTGATCCACCTACTCACCCATACACCTGCAGTGTATTGACCCACTCTCCCACCCTTACACGTGCAGTGATATTGGGAATGTTTGTGAAAAGAGCTTTTTTCCTCTTCAGGTTCACTTTAGCTCAGTTATCTTTTCACATGCCTTGCTAAATATTATACAGTTTTGAACAGTTATACACTGTCATAAAAAGCTTAGCGCCAGCTACAGGACCTGAATACATACGATAACAAATCGAAAATTCAGTGATTTTTTTATATTTCATCTTATTTTAGCCGAGTTTACAAATTTCAAATTGGCGGCATTTTTTAATCTCTCAAAGTAAAATTACGTGTAAACAAATAAATTAAGATAAAAAGTGTAAAATACTATTATTTTAGATAATTCTGTGCCAAATTCAGCAATACCTTTTTCAATAAAATCGGTAAAAAAATAAGAGTTCTGGTTAGTTTAGTTTTTATGAGGAAATTTAATAGGTTGCAGAGTTTAATAATACTGAATTAAAATAGCGTAAAGTCAGCTGATTACTTTAGAAATAATTAAACAGCTGTCATAACCCTAGATCGTGAGAACCAACATAATTTATGCTGTTGCATTAAAATCAATAAAACATGTTTATTATCAAGCAATCACTTCAAAGTTGGTACCAATCGATGCAAAATGTTCTGTTCTATACATATCAGATTTTTAATAATTTTTGTATGCCATTTTATAAACGTAGGAAATAAAATTTGAACGTACAACTCGAAACTCCTGCTCAATTCCCGCCCGGCGGAGGTCTGGAGGGAGAAAAATTGCCGATGATTGTCATATCACTGAAAAATAACCAGAAGACGGAATAAGATGTACCAAATTCAGTCTGTAGAGAATGAAATACTCTATCCAAACAAACAAATTTCATTCTCTTAGCTGCATTGGGTATTTTACAAAAAATGTTTTTATATACCCTTTTTACATGATTTCCCAAAAGCAAGGTACTGCATAATTTATGCTGTTGATAAAAGTTTAGCTAATAATTTATTTATTGAGATATAAACTAAAAAAAATTTTTGCTAGATAGAGAGTTCATAAGTTGATCCATGCCGCTTCGAGCAAATTTTGTGCAATAGGTTGGCCAAGGTCACGTGACAAATTTTCACTTTACTGGAAGAAGCAGCGCCTGTTAACACCACGGCCAGAGTAGACATAGCCATTTTTCCTTGTTGAGTATCTGATTTTTTGTGAGTGTTTTATTCGCTGTAAGTGTTATAAATTACTATTTGAATGAATAGAATTTTGTGTTGTGTTTAGTGTAGTCATAGTACAATGTGTTATAGTGATTTTTAGTGTCTAAAATAATCAAAAATAGTGAAATTGATACTTATGTAGGTACTAGCCTAAACATTTATTTGTTATCCGATTTCAGCAAACAACGTGTGTAGGGTATTATTGTAGCCTACTTATAATAATCTTAGAAAAAGAAAAAAAAATAGAATGTATTATTTCTATGCAGTCTAAATAGATTGTTTATTTTATTTACTCGAAAACAATATGACGTTAAAAAAATAGTATGTATTATTTCTATGCAACCTAAATAGATTGTTTATTTTATTTACGCGAAAACAATATAACGTAGTATGTTATTATATAGCACGAAAACCTTATTTATGGTACTACTGTAATAAATGTTTCATATTTCTACTCATAAATATGTGTTCCATCAAGTGTTACTGTTCTAAGAATTCTCAAAAATTATATTTATAATGTTTACAGTGTGCACTATTTTTCAATTGTCGATGGCTGTGTATATATTTACGTACGTACTAGCCTAAACATATATTTTTTTATCCGATTTAAGCAAACAACGTGTGTATGTATAGGGTTATTATTATTAGTGTAGCCTACTTATAATAATCTTTTTTAAAAAATTTTAAATAGTATGTATTCTATGCAATCTAAATAGAGTGTTTATTTTATTCACGCGAAAACAATATGATGTAGTATGTTTAACTTAAAACAAATTATATGGAATTGAATAGTTACGTTTATCTACAGATATTACTTGTATATGAATAGTACCAACACAATTTTTTTAATATTACAGTTCTGTTTTAGTTTGCTCATTTACCAATGCGATTAAAGGTCAAATGAATATTACTATTGTGGTAATATCTCTGGGTATGTACAACTATTCTATTCCATACTATATGTTTAATGTTAAATTAAGACAGCTGTTTAATTATTACTAAAGTAAACAGCTGACTTTAAACTATTTTAATTCAATATTAAAATCAGCAACTTATTAAATTTCCTTATAAAAGCTAAATTAACCAGAACTCTTTTACTTGTGTACCGATTTTATTGAAAAAGGTATTGTTGGATTTGGCATAGAATTACCTAAAATATTTCTATTTTACACTTTATCTTAATTTATTTGTTTACGCTTAATTTTACTTAAAAAATGCTACCATTTTAAAATTAGTGAACTTTAAAAAAAAAAGTATTTTTGTAAATTTGATGTAATTAGGGTATTAAAACATCTACCAAGTTTCATACAAATATCTTTAGAGGGTTTTAAAATATCAAAGTATTTGAAAAAAAAGAAAATGGCAGATTACGGCTAAAATAAGCTGAAATCATAAAAATGTCACTGAACTTTTTCGATTTGATTCAGCACTAATCCTTTGCTATCGGATGGTCGGTACTACTGGCCACGCTATAGTCGTAGTCATCTCGCATTAGTTTTCCGCCGTATCTGTCCTCGCCGCTCGGGTGGCCAGCTGTACTGGCCACACTACGTTCAGTGCTAAGTCGGCAGCCATGTTTGACCTTCACTCCCCCAGCTCGGAATTGTTTTTACATCTATTCTAGGTTGTTTACATATGTGATTTAAAAATTAAATACCGTTTAAATGCCAACTAAAAAATACATTTTATTGTTTTACAAAGTTACTTAGGTAAAAATATTTTAATAATAAAAGTGTTATGTTGTTATAATTACTGCTTTTAACATATTTATTACATGAAATACGACACTTTACTTATATGTGTAAATATAACATGAGGTATTTATGATTTTTTAAGTTATTTTACTGAATGAAAATTTTCGAAACATACTCCCATATGAAGTCCTGGGTTGTTTGGACAAGTTTTACAATAGAACTTGCTTCGTTTCCTTTCCTTGCCAGCCCTCCGATCACTGCAAGCAGCACAGTCCTTCGTTTTGCCACCATCTAAAGGATAAGGAAGATGTAATTTGCCATTCAATCGTTCCTCGTCTTGTTCATTTGAGGGTCTTCCACGTTTGTTTGTATTCCTTACATTTTCGGTTAATTCCTTTATTAAGGATTTGCAAAATTGCCTTTGACGGACACGTTTGTTTGTGTGGTTCAGATTGTACAGGAGATAGGAGTTGACAACTGCTGTTTCCAGGAGCCAGAGATAGGAGTTGACAACTGCTGTTTCCAGGAGCCAGAGATAGGAGTTGACAACTGCTGTTTCCAGGAGCCAAAAGAACGCCTTTCTCCACCATTTGATTGACTTCCTGGTTAACGAATAGCTTGAAATGTAATGGTCAACAAGGTCAACCTCCTCTACTACTCCTTGTTTCTTCAAACGGTCAATGGTCTTGGATGTGTTGTCATATAATGTAGTCAGTATGGCAACTAGTTTTGTGTCTTGTCAGAGGACAAGGGAAAACTTGTCTTCTTTCCTGAAACACTTCATATCTCCTTTCTTCATCTTAGGCGATCTTTTTTTCTTTCGAGACCTTACTTCTTCAGGAAGGCCTTTTCGACTAGTCACTATTGTGCCCGTAATGTGGATTTTATTTTCCAGTAGTACAGTAGCTAGGTCAAGGTTGGTATAGAACCTATCGGTAAAAATATGCAGTCCCTCAATACTTGTGTATGACCCTTTAAGTTTGTTGACGAGGTGTAGCACTATACGGCTAGTAACGCCCAGGTCCTGTCGAATATTTTTATCCCCCACTTTGTCGGTTTGTCCTTGTTGTATAATTTGAATACAACGCGTCCTTTATACCCGACTGTGCTCTCGTCGACGCTGACTTTTTTACCTGGTACAAACACTTCTCTGAATTTTTTATCGAGATATCCAACCACATTTCTTATTTTTCCAGAGCGTGTTAATATACCAGAGACTGGTCCAGTGGTTGGTGGACTGACATGAAGGGTCCAGAATATCTGTAAGAACCGCTCCTTTGAAAACACGTCTTTAAAAAAGGGTTGAAAATCAACCCACTCAGTTGAGAAATAATCACTTAACTCGGGTTTCTCATTCATGCCCATGTTTAGCAAAACTCCAAAAAAAGCTTTTAATTCTGGAAGGGTGATTTCCTTCCAAGACTACCACATTGATTTTTTTTCTAAGGGGGGGTTGACATTTGTATTTTTTCACTTGCATACCTATTTGATTCTTTGATAATTTCATGTAACAAATTGTCGTCAAAAATAACTGGAAAAATTGCAAAGGTGTCTGAGGGACTTCTCCTTGTGGTGGTTTGTAACCACTAATAGCTGACCATACAAATTTATTAAATTTTGAATCATTCTCTCCAGGAATTATAATCTACATTTAATTCCTCACCTTCATCATCTGTATTATATGTGTCATCTTGCGATGGAACTGCATTTTCCTCTTCCATATCACCATTCTGTTCATCTGCTACATCCAAAACACTTTCTTCCTCATTGTAACTTGATTGTTCATGTTCATAGTTTTCACCTAACTCACTGCGAATTTCGGTTTCAAACACTTCACCTATGTCAGAGTCAATGTCACTGTTATGCACAGAATCACTGTCGTAATCAGATGCATCGGAATTCTGACACAATAACTGTCTCAAGTCATCTGATTTTAAATTATCTTCCATTTTTACTATTTACAATAATTATATGGTATTTAATACTGAAATAAACTGAATAAAATATTTACAAAATGTACAGATATTTACAAATAATATTTCAACTTTATTTTGCATCAAAATAGCACCACTACTTTTGCTACAATGGCAGAACAACAACGCACTGAATATAACCTTATGTCGAGACGTGTTAGCTTTAGGCAGGAAAAAAACTGCTATGTTAGTTCAATAGTCCCCGATAGAGAACAGCACGTTCCGGACTAAGCATAAAGAATATTTAGTTATGAAAAGGAATATTATATTCCGTGGTCAGTACAGCTGGCCAACCAACAGCAACGCGAATCACTTCATGGCCAGTACCATTGACCATCCGAGAGACGAGAACAACGCATATCAAAACAAACCCGACTTGTCCCAGTAATGGTGGTGGCCATCCGATGGCAGAGGACAAGTTATAAATTATTCATCTGATAACAAAGGGCTAAGTAGTGAAATTTATATCATATATTATATATTATGTAGCTCCTTATTCACCTGATTTGCTGAATGTTTGTTACAGGTCCTGCCATAAAGAAGGATTCTGCCATCTAGTATGTCATATTTTGTGATATTTTTATACTCAAATGTATTATATGATCATGGAAACACAAAATTATATTTATTAATAAAGGTTTTTAATTTATATCTACCTAAATCACTCAATTACCAAAAATATAAAACTAAGATTGCTTAATGATGAATTTGAGCACATTTATTATTTACCCAGATAGGTACAGTTGATGCTCTACAATCCGACGATTACGGTACTGACATCGTGTTGGATTACAGACAGAGTCTGGATTACACAGATGCTTTATGTAGTGCAAATAGTTAATGATTTAACAATTGAATGTTTCCTGGCAACATTGTGAAGATTTGTGTTCAAATAAAATCTGATAATGGAAAAACATATGTTGTAGCTAAGCTCAATTAAAGAAACTGTACACTTTTTTAAATGCAGAATCATTCTCAATAGAAAGGGCATTGATGGCAGAAAACATTAAATGTAATTTCAATCCACCATACTTACCATACAAGGGAGGAGTTTTTGAGGTTGCAGTGAAATCAATTAACTATCACCTACTTAAAAATCTTGTAACATCATATCTCTAGTTTAAAGAAATATGATACCACAAATTGAAGTTGTACTAAATTCACATCCAACAATCATTTTATTTAATGTCCAATGATCTTTCTGCAATTACACCCGGGCACTTCCTTGTGGGTGGTCCAATAGTAACAATTCCAGAACCATCTTTGATTAACGTTCCTGAACATTGTTTATCAAGGTGGCAACGCTGGAAAAGATGGCCCACTGAATAATGTTGAGTAATCTACAACAAAGATATTAGTGGAAACAACTTCCCCACATATAAAATTAGGTACCATAATCTCGTTTTAATCAAGGAACATCATTCACCACCTCTTTCATGATCAATTGGTAGAGTTGCAGACCTCATGCTAGGGGAGGATAATATTATGCAAGTTGTAAACATTAAAATAGTGACAGGTGAACTGACCAGACATGACCATAAATTATGCCCATAAACCTTTCCAACAGAAACAAAGAATCTTTGTAAGAAACAATATATATACTGAAAGTATCTTTCAAGATGGGTGGAATGTTTATTAGCATTTAAACTAACAGTCAACATATGTATAATTTTTTTATTATTTTTAACACCTGTTTTGATTTTGAACATGTGATAAATTGTTGTCACGTGTTCTAAAGCTGTGCTAAATTGATGATTTTAAACATTATAATTTTGTTTTTTATTTTTTCGTTGCATATACATCTTTCATACAGTTAATTTTCTTTCAGTTTACTCCCTTTCTTAAATTATCATAAACAGTTAACTGCAGTTATGTTTTTAAGCTCTTTGCAGTAAACAGCATTGTATGAAGTGTTTTTATAAAAAAAGCCGTTGAATGTTTTGGTAAGGCTGAAGAAGATTTTTTGCAAAAGTAATTTTTTTTTGTCAGTAATTCTGGCGGCCTATTTTCCCTTGTATTGGCAGGCTCTTTTTGGGCGTCATGCAAGGGTTATAGTTTGATTATAGTTTATATAGGCTATTTTATCCATATATTAAAACAATTGGGGTCATTTAGTTCACTCACTTTCTGAACTTATTACTTGACCGATTTTGATGAAATTTTTTTTATTCAAAAGATAATTTTGATTTCTAAGTCGTAACGGAGCCAGATTTTTGAAATATCCATAGGTTTTTGTCCTAGACGGCATCAAAGTTGCAATGTTATTCTTAAGGAGATTAATTTTAATTGACCAGCTGGTGGCATAAACAAATGTTAAAAGGTCGAAATAATTTGATATGTTAAACATAGAGAGCAGCACAGTAAAATGTCAAGTTAATTTTAAAAGAGCGAATATGTGTCTGTCTGTGTGTATGTTATCATCAGCTGTTAAATAAAATGAAAATTTTTGAAATAGGCTTAGTAATAACACTGGTTGTTAATAATTATTATACTATAAACAGTGTGCAAATCAAGTGCAGTGAGTGAGCTACTGTAAATAAATTTAAATAATATGATTTTACTTCATACAGTTTAATTACTAATATTTAAAGTTAAAAGTTACATGCTGAAGGCCAAGGCTTCAAGAGCGCAGCGTTGTGCCAAACAGAAATAAACAGGTTGGCACGCAAATTCTGTTTATTTCAGAATTGAATAGACTATAATAATATATAATTAAAATATGAAAATTATGACTAATATGCAATGAGTTAACAATGTTATTATATTATTCACGTAAAAGAATGTATATGAAAAATGGTGGGACCATGCCTAGAAATTTAACTTATATTTAGTAAAATTTCCAAACTTCGGAGATAGCAAGAGAATTTAAATGTTATTTAGCTTCAGAATATTTATATTCATTAAAAGTATCATTGCTTTCAGAAAAAAGTTAAATTTCTAGGCACGATCCCATCATTTTTTTATGGGATATTCAATTCAAATACTCTTTATTCATTTTTATTTACATATGATACAATGAATAGCGTCAAGGTTCTAAACACTAACTTACTTAACTAAACAAATCAAACAGTTTTGAAATTAATAAATATTTACATTGTTTAGTACTCTCTGTTTACAAACTCTGTTCTGGATGTTCAGTTTATATTAGAGTTAGATAGGTGAAGAGTTCCTCAACAGAGTAGAGAGCTTTGTTGAGCAAGTATTCTTTTAACTTGTTTTTGAACTTAAGGCCTTTTTCGATTTTTATGTTTTGCGGTATGTATTTTCTCCCATATATGTAGGTTTTTTTTTCAAAAAACTAGCCTATGGTCCTGGACCACCTCATTTTTGCTCTTGTGTTATAAGGGTGACTGGGTGTCTTAAAATTTAAGTCTAATTTTTGGTTTTTTGCTGCAAGAATGGATTCAAAAATGTACTGGCCATAAACAGTAAAAAATTTTAAATGTTTAAAATGTTCCTTAGCTGAATCATCATGTTTCAGCCTTAGCATTATCCGTATGGCGTTTTTTTGTTGCTTTAAAATATTATCCATATTTACTTGTTTTGTTGAACCATACAGAGCAATGCAAAAAGAAACATGAGAATGTACATAAGCAAAGTATACATTTTTAGGTCACAGTAGTAACTCATTCGTGATAATGCATAGACCCCGGAATTTATGTTAATTAAAAGCTTATGAACGTGTTCGTCCCAATTCAGATGACGATCTATTGTTGAACCTAGAAAATTTGTTTGCTGTTTTTCATTTCAATTTGGGACAGTTGACAGACTATTGTTGGATCCTTTAACATCCTATTTTGGGGTGTTTTGAATTTTAATAAAGTTTGTCTTTTTTGAATTTAAAAGTAAATTGTGGTTTTTCAAATAGTTTCCAATATTTTCTAATTCGATAAATGTATTAATTTCTAATTCTTCTAAAGAGTTTGATGACATCACTAGGTTAGCATCACAGCATATAGACAAAGCTCACTGTTTAGCTTATGTGCCAGCGTCCCTTCCATGCCGCCCAGTTAATACAGAAACAGCAATGGACCTAAGATAGACTCTTGGGGTACACCAAACCTTAGATCATTGTATTGTGAAGAGGCTTTAATAATTTTGTTGTATTTTGATAAATTGGTTATTTCTATATATTGAGATCTGTCAGAAAGGTAAGACCGAAACCAGTTAAGAGCATTTTTTGCTGCTCCCAGATCTTTTAATTTGTCTATGAGCTTAGAGTGTTTAACACTATCGAAAGCTTTTTAGATATCCATGAATATTCCATTGATATATTTTTCTTTATCAACTGATTCAATGATTGTTTCGATAAATGACACAGCAGCACTCACAACTGACCTTCCGGATCTAAATCCATGTTGGCCATTATCTAATAAATTAAATGTTTCTAAAAATTCTGTAAACTGTATATATACTGCTTTTTCATAAATTTTGGATATTTTTGGTAGGACAGATATTGGTCGATAATTAAGAATGTTCTTTTCATCATCTTTTTTATGTATTGGTATTATTTTTGCTTGTTTTAATTTAGTTGGAAAAATACCAGAAACAAAGGATGAATTAATTAGTTGGGATAAAACTGCACTTATATTTGTTTTTACCGCCTTAATTACTGTGACTGGTACTTCATCATATCCACTAGATGTCTTGTTCTTGAAAGAGTCTATTATTTGTTCTACCTCCCTTTCATTTATTTGTCTTAATCTAAATGTTGGTTTTATAAACTGAACATCACTAGTTACGTTCCAAATCAAAATTTACAAACTGTTCTTTGATATTGAGATGATTCATTTTCATTATTGTTAACTGTCCGTCATGGTAATCTTCTAACCAGGCTTAAGCGGCTGGTGTCATTACTAATAACTAAAGCTCCCGGTAACAACAGTGCCAAGGTGTTATCTACATTATTTACATCACCAAACATTTCGCCCATGTTGTGATGTGGCATCCTCAGGGGTATCCTGAGACTGAAGTGGCAAAAGAACCTCTCGGCTATATAATCAAGACTCGTCAAAACATTCTGCAGTGGAGGGGCAACACCAACCATGTGACCTGCCCTGATCCAACATGGCGACACCCCACCAATCAAGTTGGCATTGGTGTCCATCTTGTTTCAATCTGTATAGTATTGGTTCCCATGCCTCTGGATTCCTTAAACTGTCATTTTTATTGAAATTTTGTAATACTTCTATTGCTTCTCGTACAGTTCGTGGGTAGTACTTATTTGCCAGAACCTTTGTTTTATCGAATAAAATCCCAGTTCGTACTTGTAAAATCCCGTTTCGTATTTGTGCAATGTTCTGTGACCGCTGATTTGTTATCTTCATTTCTTGCATGCCTAATATGTTCTTAGAATCTCATGGAAATCAATCTTTTTGTTTCTCCTATGTATACCAATCACAGCTAAAGCCTGTTCATGTAAATATTGTAGATAACACCTTCACACAGTCGTTACTGGAAGCTTTAGTCATTAGTTATCTTGTAACAGTGCATTTTTTTAAAGATTTGATTGTTCCAAGGTAATGTCTGACTGAAGTTGCATTAACTCTTGTTCAACTCTGGCTACAGCTTCAAATCCATACCCAGCTTGTCTACCCAGTATTACAAACAAAACCCATCTAAAACTATTTTTCTAATTAAATAATGTGATAAAAACATTTTGTGGTGAAAATATACTCATTTAAAATAATTTTCTATAACAAACATCCAGGAACAATGACATTCCAAATTTGCTCTTCAAAGGCATTATCTGATTTAACGCCCCTAGCTGTGCTAAAATTGTCCAGCAATTGACTTTTAGATTGCATTGTTTGCCAATTGGCCACTGTCCCTACATCCTGCTACAGCAACTAAGCAATATATTGTGTAGTTCCCATTCAACTAGATTTACAATGAACTGATAATATCTATGTTGCTACAATAAAGCTCCAAGAGCATGAAAGTAAATAAGTAGGCTGCTTTACATATTCTGGGTAAATCAGAAATAAACTGCATCGTATGGCTTTTTTAATGCTACCTACAAACAATTATAAAAAGTAAAAATAGATTTAAAAGTATCCTAAGTAAATCAAATCCAAAGTACTTGTGTTGAAACATTTATCTCGGCACAGAACTAAGTCCAGATTCCACAACCATTCAACATCTGCTTCTCCGATTAAATGAAGACCAACTAATCCTCCCAGAAAAGAATTCAATTGGCAGTCATTAACTATTTTATCTACAGTTTGAATAACGGGCTCGGTAATCACAAGACTGACAGTTTGACATTCCCTACATACTTTACATTAGTTGCATCTCCCACATGAGAGGTGGTCTGTATTAAGCTGTACATGTCCCTTGGGTGGATAGCCTCTATTAGAATAACAAACCTTAACAGGTGGAACATCTTAGCTAATGAAGCAATCACTGTTTAAATCATTGATGTTTTATTTAAGACTAGCTGAACCCGGCGGACGTTGTCTCGCCTTTCATTTTTCATTGACATACCAAAATAAAGCAATAAAAAGAATTATAGAAAAAAAACCATGCTACACTCTCAAGGTGAAATGTAGAACTACAATAAATCAAAACATATACAGTACTGTTGTTGTGAGAACTTCAATCTGCTTATGGCATGTGAAACTACATTAGGCCACACAGTCATATGTTTTTTGTAAACAATTCAGATTCTCCATTTGAATAACATGGGATCTTTAGGAGCCCGTGGGGCGGGACCCTGTGGACGGATCTGCGTCAAACTTCACAGAAACCATCTCGGGAGTATACAGGACAACATCCTGAAGTTTCATGGCGATCGGTTGGATGGTTTGGCAGCGCATAAACTTCAAACATATATATATATATATATATATATATATATATATATACAAACATCCTCTTTTATAAATTGGACTAGCTGTACCCGCCCGCTTCGCCGGTCATAATATTGAGTTTGATTTAGAACCTAATAGCTGAAATAATTCGAGCATTTTTGCTTCTTCTACTAATATTAGATTTTTTAGGAGGCATGTCATAAAAAGTAAACTGCAAAACAAATAATTATTTATTTTCACGTTTCACCACATGTTTTAATTACCAAGGAAAAAAGGTTAACCCCAAATACAGATCACCTGATCAAGTAAAAGTAGTGTGTGCTACACTCTCAAGGTGAAATGTAGAACTACAATAAATCAAAACATATACAGTACTGTTGTTGTGAGAACTTCAATCTGCTTATGGCATGTGAAACTACATTAAACCACACAGTCATATGTTTTTTGTAAACAATTCAGATTCTCCATTTGAATAACATGGGATCTTTAGGAGCCCGTGGGGTGGGACCCTGTGGACGGATCTGCATCAAACTTCACAGAAACCATCTCGGGAGTATACAGGACAACATCCTAAAGTTTCATGGCGATCGGTTCGATAGTTTGGCAGCGCATAAACTTCAAACATATATATATACAAACTTCCTCTTTTATAAATATAGATATAGATTAACAATATCTTTGTTGGGAACTACATTTAACACATGGCCGACAGGATGTGCTAAATTCGTTGGAACTATCAACCCTTCAGTTTTTGCTATTCAGCTGTATTTGTTGTTGTGAACTCTCCACCAGTGGACTTTATTCCAGCGTTTTGTTTTAATAACTTTTATAAATGTTGAATGGTACTCCATTGTATAAATATACTATTGCTTAACTTTATTCATTGGAACCTCACTGCAGACTTTCTAGCTTGTATAAGGTACTGAAATGATGTCCACTTGATAGACTGAAGTAGAGAATCACACACATAATAAGCATAATTGAAATCATGGATCGAAATTAAAGGATTTGGTTATGTGATATGTTTTACAAATCTATATTTTCTGTGAAGGATAGTATATGTGTTTACCAAAAATATTCATTGTGTCTCTAGTCAATAATTTGACTTTTCACACTATGGAATACAAAAATGTCACATTTTGAAACAACTGCATTTTATTTTTATTCAAATTATTTGAACATTTGATGTAAACTGGTCATACAGAATGTGGAGTTCTATTGTCATGGATTCAACCATGATCTGACCTCATATTTAATAATATACAAATTGGGTTGAAGAATTCAGATGTAAGCAATTTGACTAAAGTATATATTTTACTAAATTGCGGAACATTCACACAAGAACAATATTCATATAAAGTGGTTGGTGAAGAGACTAAATACAAAAGTTTTCAAAAGTAAATATTTGTTTAGTTTCACTACTTTAATGTTAAAGACCATATCTTACAGTTGTTCTATTTTGTCTTGACATTAGGTTATAGGGCACTAGGTTATAAGTTGTTAGAAAAATAATAGTATGAAAAGGCAAATACACTAAAAAGATGATATATCTTGTCGTTGAGATAAATAGATTTCTATTTTTCTATACTGTTTCATAATTGTTTGTATCTTTGCAACAATTTCCAGTCCAACCAATCAATTGTTATTGTGTAACCATAAATGTAGAATAAAGAGCACAAGTGACACTGATGCTGTTGAAACTGGCTTTCGCACACTCTTTGAATCCCAGCTGCAGTATGAAGTCAGCAGTGGTGGCGCAGTGTTATAACTCAGCTACTTGGGGATGAAGTGTTGTGGAGGTTATAGGCCATAGTTTCTATACTCGGTCCTCTTAATATCGACATGGCGTCTGCTCAATGGTTGCTATTGGCGTGGACACTACTAGAGAAGGATGGGTTTTCCATGTTATATGCTAGTCAAGGTTCAGATGCTGGGTAGGGAAGGGAAGTAGGTGTCAGGCTTGTCAGTTACCTGAAAATCAGACCAACACTACATGATTCGGATTCAACGTAAGGGTGTAGATCTCTTAGTTGCCCTGGCTATTGGGCTATAAATAAATAGCCCTTTCTGAGGAACAGTCGGATTCAGTTAGTTACAAGACTACACAGGTATCTTACATTCATACCTCATCTTGGTCAAACAATTCATATCTCCTTAAAATATGCGAAAAGTTGTGTCTGCGTCTCATATGCAAGTTGTTCTATAGATACCAAGGTGGCAAACATAGAACATGTCATATTATACTCTTGTTACAAAAGAGATTTATGAGAATTCTAAGAAACATTTGTTCAGACAAACACATAGAAATATATTTATCAATAAGACGCCAATTGTCTAAATGTGCGCAAATACGATTTCTGATAAGTATAATCGTAGATGAACGAATGTAGCCTTAATTGCTGTCTAAAGTTTACTGATCCCTAGAGAAAGTCATTTATTATCAGCCCAATAAGCAGAACAACTGAGGGACCTATCTCCTCAGTTGTTGTAATGTAAGTAAATATGTATTTCAGATTGATATTGATTGAGTGCTGTTGAAGCTTGGTGATCCCATCAAACTTGTTGATAGAAGATGGCTTTTACACAAAAGGTGTAAATGGTTGGACAAATTAAGTACAGTAATCAATACATTGTTCAAAATTTGCTTGTTTGGTATTTTCAAAAAATTAATCAATCAATTCAAAGGTAATCTTTTAAAACTTTGTAGTGGGATTAATTTAACATATTCATATTTTTTTTAAACCTAGACCAGTTTTAGTATTAATATAAAACCATTATTCTTGTTTATATGAAGCTACCCATGATAATTGACATGTCCTTGACTTTTGACAAACAAAACCTTGCCACAGCAGGAAGTTTGCAACATAAAAGGATGTCCAGTAGGACAAGGATTTGACCTTCAGGTACAAAGGATTATAGTCTGGAAAGAATAGAACTGTGGGCTTAAATCACTGGAACGCTCTATTGTAAACCTATCTAAATTGATTGCATAAGAGATTAATTTCAAACTGTAAATTGCAGTATTTATGGTAAATATTTTATTGTTGACAAAAAATTTATATATTTTTAAAATCTTCTCATTATGAAAATAGATTTGAGAACATTTCCTCAGTTACTCAAAAAACTAAACTGCGCGTCTTTTAGCAATGAATACAATTTTATATTCATTGCTTTCAGTAAGAAAGTACCACTATTGTTATAAAGTTAACATTTAAAAATGTTTACTTTTTTATGTACATTATCAATAGATTCTAACACAACCTCTCTTATAATTAACAGTTTGAATATTGTTTTCTACAACTGTGTAAAGCACATATTCAAAACCGTTATATGTTTAAATCAAACCCCTATCTCTCGAAGTCTTTAAAAAACCAGATATTATTAATTTGGTTTTTTTTCCACTTATTATTTTTAAACTGCAAATAATACTAATTTGGAGAACAGCTCCTATTTCTTGTTCAACACTTGGGTCAATAGATTGTCATGTTTTATTAGTGTGTACATTCTTATAGTTAATGTATTGAGTCAGCAGACTGAGCAGTGAATGTTAATTATGTGTCGAATGTTTACATCTTTTATTTTTAATATTAATTAATAATCTTTTCTTTATCAAGCAGAGATTATTCGTTTCAAAACAAATGAAAGCTTGAGTTATTTCTTTTGATGCATAGCTGGATTGTTTTTCTTTTCTTTTTTTAAGTCAACTAGTATTTATTTTCAAATCTACAAGGTTTGATTATATATATAAATTATTTTTATTACCAGTCAGCACTAGTGGCACAGTGTTGAAACCCAGCTGATTGGAGAAAAAATGTTGAGGAAATTGTAGGCGATAGGTTCTATGCTCAATCCTCTTAATACAGACACGGCATCCGCTCAATGGTTGCCATTGACATGGGCACTACTAGAGAAGTCTGGGGTGTGGGTGTAGGATGGTAGTCAAGGTTCGGAAGGTATAGAACTTAGTGTTAGGCTTGTCAGTTAGCTGAAAATCAGACCAACACTGCGTGGTTCGGATTTCACGTAAATTTTTATTTTCGTATTTTAGTCAATCTGTCCACTAGATAACTTGACAACGCGTTTTAAGCAGCGAGCACAGCCTGTGCTCGCTGGTTTTAAGTCAAAAGACTCATCATCAGGTCACTTGTTTCTGTTAAGATAAACTTGAAATCTACTTAATATAAAGTTCACACACGCAAAAACATATTATGGCACGCACCTATTCAGTTCAGTGGGTGATTGATGGATAACAACTGGAGTACACTTCAGTTATCCTTCTCCATCACCTATATCATTGTTTTCATTAGGATCAGCTGTGACCATTGATTTTGTTTTATGTATGAGAGTGTTAAATTATATGTTGTCTAATTTCCATATAAAGCTGTAGGTCCCTTAGTTTCCCTAGCTATTTGGCTATTAATAAATAGCTCTTTCTGAGAACAGTCGACCTTAGTTAGAAACAATGACTACACTCGTTCGCGTACACTCATCACACTCAGTCACCCATATCATGAGGATTGGCGTCTTAACAATGAATAATGAATAAAAAATATCAGTTCCATCACTTTCGATGCAATTTTTAGACCCTTCATCTGGCTGAAATCATAGAGAGTATGGATAATGGGTTTTTATAAATTATTTTCTTATGCCATTAGCTTATATCCAACCACTATCCTTAATTGATTTTCCGTTCCTGTGATTATTGACTTGGACAAACCTTGGGGTTTTAATTAGTGTAATGCGTATACATTAATACTTAAATAAGTCATGTTTGTTTAGTATTTAAATTAATACCTCTGTTTTGACCATGTGCTATTCTTATTTATTGTGTATGATATAGTAAATCGTATAAATTTAAGATGAGAATAATACTCCAAGTGCATTTATTATTTTACTTCTTTGTTACATCCATGCAGTCAGTGAAATCATTTCTGCACACAATTAGCTTAAAATTATTTATACATTTTTACTTAGTAAAGTTAAAGAGCTTTTTAGAATCGTAAAATTCCAAAAAAGAAATAAACTGAGCTCATATTTTCTTTTAAATTAATTTCTAAACCACAATCAAGTCATTTATCTTTTTCTATAAAAATAATTTTTTCTTATTTAAAATTATATTGCACTAATTATTATTAATAAATGTTAATTATAATTAACTAGCCGACCCGTACGAAGCATTCGCACTGTATTCTCTTTAAATCCCTCTTAATTAAAGTTCACAGAGTATAGTAGTAGTAGTATAGTTTTGATTTATTTAATTCACATGTTACAGCTGTTTGTTTTGATTTATTTAATTCACATGTTACATCTGATCGAATAATGTAAATAAACATTTCAAGTTTAAATTACTTGCAGAATGATATAATAGGTCGTTTTTCCTAAAAACTATTGGAAAATGATAGATTTGTATATTTTCATCAAGTAGTGGGTAAAAAAAGCTTTAAAATGACACCTCATTTATGAAAATTGGTGAAGAATTAAGGAAGTTATGGCGTACCGACAAAAAAAAGTACTTTAGAAATTATAATATATATAGATAATAAGCATTAGAGTTAAACTCATATATATATCTTAAATACAGCTGTGTTTGGGACCTTAATTAATGCACAGGGTGGTATGAATAATTTTAGTCCAGGTATAATTTTATTTGATTTTATTGGGCTAACATCAGATATTAAAATGATGAGCCAGCACCAAATACCATTTGTTTGTATCAGCTGAATTTTGAATACACAGGATAATAGAGCATAAAATTGGTCATTAAACTTTTTTTATTTTAATTTTAACTTTATTAACACATAAAAAATAATTTATAAAAACTGTTATGTTTAAGCAAGCCTCACTCCACTTCCGTTCTTGCACTCTCCGTCAGATTCTTTTTGCAGATCTGCAAAATGACAACAATTAAACTAGTAAATTAGGTATATTTAACAAATAAGCATTAATTTATGATGATTAAATAATTTTACATTAAATTAAAATTGGTTGAAACATTTTCATACTCAGTTCAGAAAAACAAAACACAAAATTGTGTTATTTGGCCTTTGACAATGATGATATTGGACTGAGTTAAGCAAAAATATATTAAATTTAACTGTTGAGGGTTTAAGAATAAATAATTTTAATAGATATTGATATACAAGTAGAATTTCTTACTTATTAAAATCATTACATTCCCCCCCCCCTTGAACTCTCTTTTATATAGTGCCTGAAAAAAATTATTTTTGTATAGTTGATGGCCAAATTTTGCCAAGTAAAAATTAAAATTTTCATTACCAGACCCCTTTCCAAATAGGGTTCAAGAATCGACTTTGTACAATGATATAAGTCTTCACTTGTTATTGATCAGACGGGGTCATTGTTAGTATGTTTTTAAATATAGAAATATGCCTAGTATTCTGTATTGCTTTATTCAGTTTTTACCTAAACAGAGGAGTGCTATAATCCCTTTATTTTAAAGGAAGAAGGGGTGTGATCACTCTACTTGCTATGTGAGTCATGGTACCACACTTTGTGCGCTGGGTATGAAAACGAACATTACATTTGAGACATTAAACAAAGTTTTATTTAAATGGTTCATTACCTAAGCCTTGTTAATGTTGCAATCTATAATATATATTGGCACCCCTGGAAGATTCTAGAAATTTCACGGAGGAAGAGATATATAGGGCGATTTCCGCTATACCAGCAGGGAAAGCTCCGGTCTTGACGGTATCTTTCCAGAATATCTGTTGCATGCTGGTAGCAAAGTGAAACGATGGCCAAACAGTCTTCAATAAGATATTAGCTATGGGCAATTTGCCACAAGCATTCAAGTTGTTCTGAAGCCTGGCAAACATCCTGTACGAGTGAAAAGTTATCGCCCAATATCTCTTCTTACCATTTGTTATAAGTTGCTAGAAAGGCCGTTAAACAATAGAATATCACCCATTTCTGATTCTAATGTTCCAGTTGAGCAGGCTGGTTTTCACCCTGGCCAAAGTTTTAACGACCAGATCCTGATATCATTTATCGAGAACGGGTGTGAAAAGAAGTTGAAAACATCTGCAGCTTTTTTTGATCTTACAGGGAATTATGACACAGTATGGAGCAAAGGTTTGTTATTGAATTTCTACAGCCTCCTTCCCTGTCCCTTTCTATTGCGACTTTTGGAGTCAATGCTTAGTGCCAGGCTAATAAAAGTTTATCTCGGTCATGAAGAAAGCTCTTATAGACAGCTGAAGGATGGTCTGCCAAAGGGGTTTGTACTTGCTCCAATTTTATTCAAAGTGTGTACTGCTAACATCCCAATCACAAAGTCTAGAAAATTTATATATGCAGATGATATTGCTTTAGCTTACCAACAAAGGATTTCACAACTACTAAAGAAACGCTCACAAGTGACCTTGCAGCCCTCGAAGAATATTTTAGAACCTGGAACCTAAATCCTAACCCATCAAAAACCGAAGTAGCCTGCTTCCACCTAAGTAAAAGACTGACTAATCAAAAACAAACTGAACATCTTTCTAAATGGTGTAAAACTCCATCATAATGATCACCCACAGTACCTAGGAATAACTTAAGATTGATCGCTGACTTTTAAAAGCCATCATCAAAAAACAACATATATAATCAAAACCAGGGCAAATGTATTACATCATATTGCCGAAAAAACTTGGGGAGCCAACGCACATGTCCTGCGTACAACTGATTTGTCACTGGTCTATTCAGCTGCTGAATATAGTGCTCACTTATAGCTAAATAGTGTTCGAACACTAAAGCTATTGATGTCCAACTTAACAGGGTGACGAGAGCTATTAGTGCCACTGTCATGTCAACTTCACTTCCTTGGCTCCCGGTGCTGTGCAATATAGCTAATCTAGAGACAAGACGTCACGAGGAACTACTTAAAGAATTCAATATGATCTTGAATGCCCCGTACTTCCCCATTACACAGCATCTCCCATGTCAGAATGGTCGCTTTAAATTTTTAAACTCGCTTCTACTTAATGCTTTCCAGTTGAGCAGATCAAATTTCTCGCCCATTACTAGGTGGACCATAGAGTAGAACAGTTTTGATGGACAAAATAAATTCCTTGCTTATTGCTTACTATCCGTCATTACCTGTAGGTGGGATGAACCTCCCTCGTAGGGAGTGAACACTTTTGAATCAGTTCCGAATTGGCATTGGCAGATGCAATTAATGGAAGTATAAATGGGGATTGACACTAAATCAATCATGTGATTGTGGAGTATATCCAAACAATGGATCACATAGTTACAGAGTACCCTCTGCTTTCTTTTACATAGGGATTATCCAGCATAAATAAAATCAGTGAGGCAGGTCTTAAATGGCTTAATGGATTGGGCTTAGTTTTATGGCAAGATATCACTTTACATTTTTATTTAATTAATAATATCATATGAATTGTGGATCTCTATCCAAATTATACGTTGCAGTTTTTTAAAATTAACAAATGGTAGCTGACAACAGACCATACGATATATATTACATAAGCCTTTATGTTAATGTAGCAAGCTATAGTAAATGTTTGTCCTGAAATTTATTTTCTTGTATTTATAAACAGCAACACCACATTTCTACAGGTGGATAGTAGAACAAAGCACTTAGAATAGAACATCATGATCTTGTTCAATAGTTATTTTTATTTAATTTTTTTACTAAAAATAATATAGGGTAACTGCGATATAAATTATATTGTACCGTATTTCATAAAAACAGATCTATTGTCGGGTTATTTATAGAGGGAAGCCTAGTTTCGTTTATTAAAGAACTGTACTTTTTTTTCTCCACTTCGGCAAACAAACCCTTTTAGCCTACTTCCACAGAGAAAAAAATCTAAAGTCGCATCCATCAGCTGAATGGTTTCCGAGTAGTTAATTCTCCAGTTCTTTGTGCGTTTGGCAGGGCCTGCACCGTTGTCAGTTCCTCCTCCAAATCATGATGAGTAAAAGAGGTTTATAACAAAATCATGAAGGTTTACATTAGCGGTAACTGCGACTGGGTTGTTTGTTACAGCCATTAGAAAGGATCTCTGTTACTTTTTCCTCTATGCCTATGTCATACGTACTTGTGCCGTGTTCACAATTGTACTGGTTCATAACACAGATGCTACCAAAGCTCTTAGCCTTCTCCTTGCTGCCCTTCTCGTTGGCACAGACCGGTGCGTATACTCCCTCAGGACAACCCAAGTCACACTTGGCCTTCGGAGGTTTGGTGGTTGTGGAAGTTGCCTTCTTCGCCGTGCTGCCACCGTAGCTGTCCTTTTTGGGGAATGCTGAAGCCAGGCAGACGCACAGGCATACTGCAACTGATAACACAACATGTTCACATTTAAGTTTTAGTTCAATTAGGGCAAAGAAACATTTAATCTGATGCCCTGTTTGAGTGTTACTGAGACATTGTTTTTATAATTTAAAAAGTGGTTTTGTGCCCCTTGATAGTATAAATAGTTAAGTTTCAAGCTAGAAATATAGGTACAAAAATATCCAGTCACATTAATTTAGCTGCCTCCCAAACTCAAAACTATTTTCTACCACCAATAACTACCAAAATGACTTAAGAGGGGGCCGGATAGAAGCCGGCCGCCGCGCTCTGACTCCAGCCCGTTTAACATGGGAGAAATATTTAGTTTCTTAATTACCGCCTAACCGACGGTTATTTGAGAAAAATGAAGAAGTAGCCCGAATCTACGAGTCATTTACTATTATTAGAGGTATATAATTTAAACAATAATAATTTATATTTGTTACAAATTGAGTTTTAAGAGAACGTTTTTCCCATTTAAACCTACGAATAATTGACTAATTTGAAATTACTAGTTAAAACGTTATTTACTGTGATAAAAATATAATTTTTGCATCATTAGAATCCTTATTATTTTTAGTACGGGGAGACTTCGATTTTTAAAAAATAATAATTTGTTAGTAGTTATTTTTGGCAATTCTAAAAAATGTTTGCATGTAGATGTTACTCATCGGGCGGTAGAAGTTCAGAGATATCCTCACAGAGCGCTGCACCTTCGTTTGTAGTCTGCACTCTGCAGTCCTGTCTATTCCACGCCAGGAGTCAGACTGTCATTGATATATTTTAAAACATAATGCTTGATTTCTATCTTATGTGAATACATTTTTACGTGAACATAATAATTAATTGTGTTTAAATCTAGTACTATAACACATATAGTAAAGATTTAGTTCTTTATAGTAAAAATATTTCCTTATGTGCATTTTTTTTTTATTCAGTAATATAAATGTAATAGTTATATATATGAAACATATAGTTTTTTAATGTTGAAAGTAGCAAGATCATTATTATTGTATATTATTACAATATTAGTTTTTTTTAAACATTAAAGTAAAAATAAAACAGTGCCTGATCTATGACTCTGACGAAAATAAGGGATTGGAGTCAGTTGTAAATAAACCTAGTAGGATTAATATTTTATTCATGAATGTAAGATCAATTTTTAATAAAGTGGAAAGTTTAGAATCTTTGTTATTTAATAAGGATTATGAATTTGTTTGTACAGCTGAAACTTGGTTAGATATGAACAAAAATAAGAATTTTAAAATTGAAAACTATACTAAAACTGCAGAATACTGTAGGGTTAACACGACTGGTGGTGGTGTAGCTATTTTCACACATGTAAATAGTGTAAATAAAATAAGCCCTATAATTAAACTAAATGCCTTATCAGTTGAGGAAGTTTTTGAATGTTGCGGAGCAGTTATAAAATGTAAGCAATTTAAATTTGTTTTGATAAACATATATAGGCCACCTTATAAGGCAAATTTTTATAATTTTATGGAGTTACTAGAAGACACTTTTAGCACAGTAAAAAATAATTACTGTGACTCACCAATGGTAGTCTGTGGCGATCTGAATATCGACTATCTAGATGATACCTTTGAAAAGGAATGTTTAGGTGATTTATTGCAGTCAAACAACCTTCATATCACTTTCAAACATCATACAAGAATTGATGTAACTTCAAACAGGCATAGTCAGCTTGATTACTTCATCACTGATTTGGATAGACGTTACTACTCTGTTCAGGTGTTGCCACCCCTCCTTTCTGACCATAGTAGTATTGCTTTTAATGTAAATGTTGCTTCCCATGATGTAATTAAAAAGGTTGAAAAAAGGAAAATAAATAAACCTAACCTAGCCACCTTTGAATATCTGCTGTCAAAAGAGACCTGGTCTAGTGTTGATGTAAATATGGATTTAGAAAAATGCTTTTAATGAATTTTATTCAACTTTTGTATATATCTTTGATGTATGCTTTCCCAAAGCTGTGTATAGATGTAAGGATGATTCTAATGTAAAATGGATCACCCCAGAAATTGTTGAATCGCAGGAAAACTTAAAGGAATTGTACTGGCGTACAAGAAATATAGATAGTAACAATTGTAAAGCTGAGTACTGTGATGCCAAGCGCCAATATTCGGTATTACTTAACGATACAAAACGACAGTTTTATAAAGATAAAATTGACAATGCAAAGAATATCAGTAAGGAATCTTGGGCTATTGTGAAAAGCCTAACTTGTGATGAAGATGTAAATAGTGTAAATATAAGTCTGAAAAACAATGACGAGATCATTACTCACCCTAATAATGTAGCAAATATTTTTAATAATTACTTTGTTACTGAAATTGAGAAATTGGCAGGATCTGTTACGAGACCGAACCTAGGAACGGACCAACCTATTGAGAATACTGATTTTTTCTTGAGGCCTACAAATGAGAGGGAGGTTTTGGAGGTTATCCAAAAAGTGAGTGCCAAAAGCAGCTCTGGGGTGGATGAAATCCCTTGTAAGTTACTGGGAGCGTGTAAGGATAAAATAGCTAAGCCACTTGTCATTTTAATAAATAAATCTTTTGAGCAAGGTGTTTTCCCGAGCCAGATAAAAACTTCAAAGGTTGTACCAATCTACAAAGCAGGTGAAAAGGACTTGGTAAAAAACTATAGGCCAGTGGCCGTTCAAAGTGTATTCTCGAAGTTGTTTGAAATTGTATTTTTAAGAAGATTGCTACCCTTTCTGGAAAGTAAGAACCTATTAAACGATAAGCAATATGGCTTCAGGAGAAATATGTGTACAATTGATGCAATTTTTGACTTGTTAATAAATTTGTATGAAAATCTTGATATCGTTGGAGACCAGTTGTGTATTTTTTATGACATGACCAAGGCGTTCGACTTGATCTCTCATGACATACTTCTTAATAAGTTGAAGACGATGGGCATAAAAAATGAATCTCTAAGGTGGATAGCCTCATATTTGAGTGACAGGAAGCAAATTGTTAGTGTTAGGCACTCAGGACAGGATGGTTTGAGTCGTCATTATCGTTCTGTCATCTCAACTTCAGTTAACACAGGCGTACCGCAAGGCTCGAACTTAGGCCCGATCCTGTATTTACTGTATGTGAATGATTTACCTGATTGTATATCGACTGGTAAAATTTGGCTATTTGCAGACGATGTCAGCCACCTGGTACAGGACAAGGATAGTGAGGCGCTAAGGCTACAAGCACAAGAAGGCATAAATGAAATGAACAATTGGTGTAAAGAAAATAAATTAATATTAAATAGAGGAAAAACAAAGGCATTGAAATTTCATAATAGAAAAACACCAGATTCTGACCCCCTGCTACGTTTGGAAGGATCAACTATTGCAATAGACACTTGTATAAAATACCTAGGCCTAACCATCAGCAATGACTTGAGATGGGAGCAGCACATCCAACATATTTCATCACGACTAACAACCGTCTGTTACATGGTACGACGCCTTAAATCTGTTGTTGATATAAACATATTATTGAAAGTTTATTTTGGGTGCTTCCAAAGTATTGTAAATTATGGTATTGTCTTCTGGGGAAGCAGTCCCATGGCGGAACGAATTCTACTGTTGCAAAAAAGAGTAATTAGGCTAATGTTTAATGAACCATATCTTGCCCATTGCAAACCATTATTTGTTGAAGCCAAAATTCTTACTGTACCAGCGCTTTTCATACTAGAATCTGCTGTGATGGTCAAAAGGAAACCAGAAGTATTCAAGAGAAATCAAGCCTTTCATAGCTATTCAACACGACAGAGAAAAAACGTTCATATGCCCCAAGTAAGCTCTAGCCTGGCAAAAGGTGGCCCTAAATATTTATGTAGCAAGATCTTCAACTCAGCACCACCTGAGGTCAGAAGCATCGAAGATATGGATAAATTCAAGGATAAGTTCAAAGAGCACCTGTTGAAGAGGCCATATTATTCTGTGGAAGAATATTTTGAAGATGGATAGGCCAATAACATGACGACCATGGCGCAGTTGCGCTTCCAGTGGGAGGATATCAAGTAACCAAGTAAGTAAGTAACCAAGTGCTAGAAGGTATTTACTTAATTTTCTACCTGTAATGATCGAGGCTGGCGGATTACTATGTAACAATTCTTTGTGTTAATATATGTTACAATTGTATCTGACAAACTTATTCTCAGATTATTAACATTTGAAATTAATAATTAGGACAAAATGTCTGTGGTGCTAGGGAAGTTTAAATTAATAATAATGTTACATGTAAAGGAGTATGAGAATGTTTATCTGGAGGTGTATATGTACCGTTGTATAACATAAACTGTGTGAACCCTGTCATCGCAGCAACATTTGGCGACAGACTTTCACAGATTTACAACCCATACCGGATGTACGAAACAAAGCCAAGAGGGTAGCGCGGCGGCATCCAAAAATTCCAGTCACAAGTGTTACTAGCCTTGACCAACTGATCGTGAGCGAGGTTCGATTATGTATTGAAACAGTTTAGACTACGAAACTTGTAATTACTGTCCCTGCAACCAATAAAGATTTGTTATGAGTCTCTTACTGACCCTTTTCTTATAAAACATGTTTATAATCAAGATATCGTAATTTTAATTATATCAATCGCCAAAGAAGACAGTTTTCTCTAGATTTTTGATTTTTTAATGACTTACTGAGTGATATAGTGATCACAGAAAATAAAATTCAAGCTATGTACACTGTGCTCAAACACCGTGCTCTGAAAACAGGAAAACGCGTTACAAAATACGGAAATCGTCAGATTGATGAATTATAGCAGACGAGCCATAAAACGTAAATAAGACATTACTTGATAACACATGAAGACCTTACTAGGCAAACACATGAAGACATAACTAGGCAAAACCATGAAGACCTTACTAGGCAAACCCATGAAGACCTTACTAGGCAAAACCACGAAGACCTTACTAGGCAAACACATGAAGACCTTACTAGGCAAACACATGAAGACATAACTAGGCAAAACCATGAAGACCTTACTAGGCAAACACATGAAGACATAACTAGGCAAAACCATGAAGACCTTACTAAGCAAATCCATGAAGACCTTACTAGGCAAACACATGAAGACCTAACTAGGCAAAACCATGAAGACCTTACTAGGCAAACCCATGAAGACCTTACCAGGCAAACACATGAATGCCTTACTAGGCTCCTTGTATCTTGTTACATTATAATAGGCTAGCATATACATTTATTTATTTTAAAATTGTATTAGGTTGTGATTTTATCCACATTCTAAATTCATAATCTAAATTTATTGTATAGTATTATTATTTACTTACTTTTTAGGTGTTCAATATTTAGTTATATTCTCCTTGTATGTACAGTTTACATTTTCTAGAGCCCGGGTATGTTGGTTATACAATGATTTTATTTTTATTTTATTTAGTTAGGTGTTCCATGTCTGAAAACAGGAAATCGTAACTGTAAAAGTTAGAAAAATAAGTTGTGTCAGTTGTATCTGTACTGTTGTCTACTATAACGGTATAACTATTTTACTGGGTTATTTATATTATTATTTTAAACTTAGTTTTGTAATACGTCATTAAATAAGTTGTATTAAGTTTCTTATAATTGATATTCAATAAGAATTTGTTTAGTCATTAATATTGTAATAGTAAATGATCGTGTAATGCTATACCTTTTGGTGTATTTGTAGTGTAATAATAGCTAAGGAATGGGGTGATATTGTTTAATGTAATAAAGAAGTAATTTTAAACTCGTTCCGTTCATTTATAAAGTACATGTTTAGTAGTACAGTCAGGTTTCATAACCAAAGTATGGTGTTATTTGGAGTCATTTTCCTATAGTTTTGTAAGGTTTTATCCGCTGTCAAATTATTTCAATATGAAAACAATTAAGGTCTACAATACCGACAGAACTACAACTAACCGTAGGCTTACCACTCAACAGCTAGGACTCAGGCTTGTGACTCTAGAGTGACCTTGACTCAAAAGATAAACAAACTACCACGTATCAACTATCAACCCAACAGGACGGTAACCTTTTCATCTTCCAAGCAGAGTTAGTTCGATATTCCAACGGTAGTGGGAGTTCATTCGTTGGATATAGACAACAAATTAATTACAAATACAGTAAGTACATACGATAATATAACTACACATTACTTTATTGTAGAATGATACAAACGAAATATGACACATTGGGTTTTTAATTATTGCGTACAAAGTATAACCTAAACACATGCGCGATGTAGGCTACACTTGCCGCTTGTCTTAGTTGTGAAACGGTGAAATAACGTTAGAGCTGTGTTGTTTTCTATCTAGTATTCATTTGGAAGTTGGCAATGTAACGCATCTATCGTTTATACTCGTTCAAAAAAGAAAAAATATACTAGCTGAATATAATGTAGGATAAAAGTACTTATAAATTAAAAACAGAATAAAATACCGTTAGGGGCCTATATGAGTTTTTGAAAATCGTCAGGTGCACAAGTAAAATAATAAAAAGTTTCATGAAACACGGTAATCTTGTTTTCTCGTGAAAAGTAAACAAAATAAGCGTTTACTGATAAGACATAGACATGGGAATGGATATAATGATCATTTCGAAGTCAGGGTGCAAATCAGTATTTTTATGTACGTCATTTACAAAAATACTTATATCATTTTATAGATTTAATAACGTAATAGCGACTATAGTGCATATTGATTAAATTATTATATGCTGATGCAACATTTACTCTTATTTTTAAAACAGGTAGTACTAAATGAATGTATGCTATTGCTATTCGCGGGTTAATAATTAATTACAATATCCTTTTTACTTAAGCTTTGTAGAAGTTAGATTGATTACAGTTTGATGTTTGTGTTTTTATGAAGACAATATTGTTAATATTATTTGTGTTATAATATTAAATGATTAAAATATTAAAAACGTGTGCAATATTTTAAAAACCTGAGTCCACTAAAAATATAAAAGGTAAGGCTTGTTAAGATTTAATTGCAGTAATTTGTGTTATTCATACAATGACTAATAAGCAATAAGGACTCTATTATCATTTTTCAGTTGTAATTGAAAAATGGTTTGATGATATTGAGCTGCATAATCAATATTTTTGTCACGCCATTTTTGTCATCATACTATTATATTTAAATTATCAGATACTCTAATTAATTTCGTTCATTTCACATGTGTACTAATGTGTCATTAAATTATTTTTATTTTATTTTCTGTTAGTTTTACATTTAGTCATTCGCTTTTATAAATTGGTTTCATTTTGTGTCAGTTACTTGTAATTATGTTACTTGTAAATATTTTAAATATCACAAACTCTAATTTTGTGAACTACCGAAGGAATGAGGACAAACGGACCGCGGAAGGCCCCAGACAACCCTGTTGACTGGCGGTGTCAGTCACTCGTCCCTTCCCTTCTGTTGTTCTATAAAAGATTAGAAAGAAAGTGAAGTGATGGTGCAAGGGGCGAACGGCCGAGCAATAAATAAATGCCTTGTCAGCCTAGCCAAGAAGCGCTCCTAGTGCCTAAAACGCCAACTACCAACACAGACAACGTACTGCACTAAACACCGCTCCCTGTGGCCGTTCGCCAAACTAAAATGCGATTTTCAACCTGACTCCGGAGCCCTCTTAAGAGTCTGCAGGGGCTGTCGGCCATATTTAAAAAGATTTTTTTTCTAAACAAACTGCATTTGATTAAGAATGAAATTGTATGTTGAAATTGCTTTGCAAATTTCTAATTAGTTTTATAAAAACAAATATTAAAACTATTTAGTTTAAAGTTTTTATTTTCGCCTATTTTTCAAAACTAAGCGTACGTATTCAAAATATCAAAAGCAAATCCAATGCGCAGTATGATTTGATAACATTACAAATGACACCTCATACACAACTTTTGGCCAATAAATAACGAAAAAAATATTGATTCTCAAATAACCATTGTTCTTATGGGATTAAAACCAACATGGCCGACAGCCTCTGCAGACTTAAGTAGTCAGATAGTTTATTTTTTAGGAGAGGCCTATCTCCATTTTAACGTTACGCTGCCCATTTCTCATAGACTAAAGAAAGGCTCATATCAGTATCATGCCTTATTCTAACCTAACCTATGATTCAATGTTTTTTTACATATTCTTAGATAGGTCTATGTGTTAAAAAAATAAAATTAATATTTAATGGGACTAAAATGAATGTTTAATACTTCGTACAACGTATTTGATTAGAATATATTAATATATAAAAAAGTTTGAGCTTTTTTATAATTTCAGCGCAGGATCATTTTTGATATAATATTCGAACGTTATTGTAATACTAAACAAATTCCGAGGTTGTGAAGTCTACTTCGTGATCTTAGGAGGGAGGAATGTGAGGAAGAAACACGTTTTAGCCCCAACAATAACATTCTAACCCCACCTACCCAGGGCCGCCCAGAGGGGGGGGGGCAAAAGGGGCAAATTGCCCCGGGGCCACACAGACTTAGTTCACAGGGGGGCCACATTTCATGCAACAAAAAAGAAAATACTTAATAATCTATTAGATAAGAAACGATTCAGGCCTGTATCAAAAGTGATATTAGGCCAGATAAGTCTTTCAGTTTTAGTTTTAAAACGTTTAAACTAAACCATTGGTTTTATAGCAACCAGGGAGCCTTTTGGAGCAAGTTGTACACTGGTCTTTGAAGTTTGTCAGCGGTCGACATAGTAGTGTGACAGCATACGCTCTGGTTGGTGAGTGACTGCAACTGTACTCCTCGCCAGTTGTCTTGTTTGCGAATAAGTGTAAAGGCATGCAGCTTGTGAACACACCAAAATATAATAAATTCCAGTTTGCGAACATATAAATATACTTGAGTGGTGTGTACAGTGGGCCACCTCTTGAGTCTATGAGATGTCCTGTTTTCGTACACTATTTATATAAAACATGTCAAAAGACCCACTAACTGTACATTTGTATTACTCAAAATTGTATTACTCTGTTTTGGACGTGTTTAATACAAGGTGGACAAGAACGTTTCTGTATGTTTTAACTTTAATTTCAAAAGTATATACTACTTCAAACAAAATTGTTATACTTGTCCTAAATTCAACTCTATCTTGGCTTTTAGTGGTAGGAAAATCAGTCGCTTGGTCACGTTATTATCCTTACAAAACCATTAGTTATGATATATTACTATTATAAACTTAAGATAATACAGCAATTGTGAATTGATTTGTATTTGTAGTGGTTTGTTGATTAAGCTTTTATCCTTATTTTGTATTTTTTCACAAATTCTGTTTATGTAGATAAATAATCTTGATTTAGTGTTTCGAAAATCCCTTGACTCATCGCAGCAAAATAATAGATCTATATAATGTGAAAACGAGTGATCAGTAATCTGCGGCCTAAAGTATGAAAATTAATAAATTGTAATAAAAAAAGTGAAATCCTAAGAACAACACAATTAAATAAGCAAACAAAATTACAGTAAAAACATTTTAAATCTGTCATTTTAAAAAGGTTAAAAAGTCTTTATGAGAAAACGTTCTTACAAACTTGGTTTCAAAGCTGGTAGTAGGCGGCGGCACTCCGTTCGAATGTGGTAACGTTGCACTCTTTCCCGGCACTGATCAGCTAATTTTTCAATATATGCACTAAATTTAAGAAATAGTAGTCGTATTTCAGTAGTAACTGTGTTTTGCACCCCAAAAAACTCGCAAGCAAAATATACAATGTTGTAACAACGTGGCTGGAAGAGTTCAATTAATTGTCATGAAGGGTAGATCGGGGACATCGTCAATCATTAGTCTGTTTGTTTACTGTCGTCCTGTAAAGAAATATTTTGTTATTGTCGTATTTTATAGAGTGATATTTCTGTAATTTAATGCGTTCTTTTGGATTTCTTAGTAAACTACTATAATTATCAATTAATTTAATTTGCTATGATTCATATTCCATTTAAAGATTTTGAGAGAATAAAAAGCTAAAGTTTAGGCCCAGTAATTTATGGTAACGTTTTATTGAAATCAATATAGTATTGTAATATACTGCAAAGTAAATTATATATTTTTACAGTATAAAAAGAATAAATTAACGATGAAACCACTAAATTACAGTAGATTTCTAGGTACTTAAATCTAGTAAATATGCATACAACAACATCACCGCTCGCTTACCGGATGTGCAACAATATGTGTGTATGATGCATTACATTCTACTTGCCCTACGCTATCGCGGGAGGAATTGCGTGGCATAATCTTGTCTAAAAATTATAATTTTGTTACATTCTGTACTATCCGGATTCATCTTCCATCATATTTAACCGGTTAACCAGAGTTTACTGTACATGCAATTTTTTTTACTTTCTATCTACTGTAATGTTTCCTTTGACATTTTAAATTTATTAGTTATTATGACATGGATGTTCGTAAAGACATTTTACCAATATATTATGACATAGGTCGTAATGAAAAGAGGAGCTCTTAAGTACGCCGTTAATAGATAAAACAGCTTCATCATTGTTCAGATTTGTACAACTCCTTTTGAATAATATTTATTTTGTGACATTTAACTTGTTGTAACTCTTTTATTGTCTGGTTTAATTTACCCTGAAACTGTAACAGGAACAGGGGTGTATTCTCAACATATTCAGTTGAGTAGTTCTTGATTAAAAACCAATTTTGCCCACGTACAGGTTGTTCCCAAACAAATAGCATAATTGATTAATGTTGTCATTCATTAACATAACAAATCTACGACCAATCAAAATAATGTTCATAATTTTTTACTGTCACTGACGAACGAGTAGCCCATTTATTTGACAATCATTAATACAGTATTTATTGATTGTTTGTTGCGTGATAAGTTAAATTAACTAAGATTGAACCACTGTACGTGTATTGTTGAGCGGGAGTGTCAATACCACTGTTCGTGAATGGGTGTGTCAATACTACTGTCACTGTAGACGTGTACACTGAGATGCACATCAATGATATAGTATCCAATTTGACAGACATAAATTTTACTATGTTTTATGCTGAGAAAATTGAGTTGGTACAAAATGCCTTTTATGCCTGTAAAATAAAAATTGAATAGTTTTAAAGTTTAGCACAAAGACAAACTAAAATCACGAATATAAACTAGATGTTTTAATGTCCAACATCAATAAGCTACGTACCCAGTGGTCTACAACCTGTTTTGAAAACAATAACATAACCTCAACTCTCAGTTGACTGTTTTTAAAGCACTAGATGTTCGCGCTCACCAAATTATTTTACTTCCTAAACATTAGGCCACTCTCAGTCTAAACTTGCTCTTTAGCTAGCGTAGCCAAGTGGCATATACAAATTTATTGGCCCCTCCCTCCCTCACCCACAACTAATAGCATTGGCGAGGATGGCTCCTCAACTGGCAATCGAAGAGCTGCTGCGCCCAACTATGCAACTGACTGTGGCATTGCTTGGTTCGTTATTATTTATTTAATATTAAAAAATAACAGTTTTGATATAAGGATTGATGTTATTGTAGCGGTAATACTTAAGGAAATGTTTAAAAAGTATATGACAATTAGAGAAAACTCACCGGAGCTTCGCAGCTAGTCCTGAGAAAACGTCCAAATCAAATCATTTTATTTGTTGTTGACAATTAGTAACATTGTATAACAAACGTCAAATTAGCATATTTTACATTAATAATATTTAATTACATTAGTTGTTCAGTATTAACATAAAATAGCATATTCAATCAAATAAAAACACTTGCTTAACTAAATAATAAAAATAAAATATATAACCAAGTATAAATCCATTTATAAACTAATTAAGAATTTAAAAATTCAGTAATAGAGTAACAAGCTCTTTCCAATAAAAATTGATGTAGTAGAGTTTTGAATTTAGACTGTGTGCCTTCTTGTTTAATTACATCGGGCAATTTATTAAACAATTTTGGACCTATGTTTTGTGGAAACCAGGTAGTAATTTCTAATCTGTGCGTGGTCTGTCTATGTTGGTTCTTTTGCCTGGTGTCATAATTATGTATATCTGAGCCCATTACAATGTTTGAAAATTTAAATTTATAATAAGTAAGAGTTTCATAAATATAGATTGATGGCAAGGTTAAAATGTTCAGAGATTTAAAATAATATCTGCATGACGTTCTTTTATTTATTCCGGCCATAATTCGGATAGCCCTTTTTTTGTATGCGGAAGGTTCTTAAAAAGTTTGAACAAGAAGTAGAGCCCCACAAAACAATTCCATATCTTAGCCGTGATTCTATTAGAGATGTATATATTAATCTGGTAATAAATACGTTTTTGTAATTTGCGGATTTTCTGAGGAGAAACAACTGTGATGACAGTTTGGAACATAGGCTATCGATATGTGATTTCCATGAGATATTATCGTCAAAAATTAATCCAAGGTATTTAACCTCCTTGTTAAAGGGAAGTTCAAAGTTATTCATAAATATCGTCGGGTCTGATTTGGTTTTAATTTGTTTGGACAAATTTACACAGCTTGTTTTTGTGGGATTTACGTGAAGATTATTACTGTTAAGATATTGGTAAAGATTTGTTAGTTGGATAAAGCTATCGATTTCGAGATTATTCCAGGATTTCTTTTTAAAAACTAGAGACACGTCGTCTGCATATAATGTGATTCTTAAGTTATTTACTATTTCCGAAATATTGTTAATGTAAATGATAAAAAGGATTGGCCCTAATACAGAGCCTTGAGGGATTCCAAATTTTAGTATTAAATTTCCGGACTGAACATTATTGTTAACTACTCGTTGGATTCTACTACGTAAATATGATTTAACCCATTCCAAAGGCACCCCCCTCACTCCTAACAAGTAAAGACGTTCAAAAAGTATCTCGTGATCTACGCAATCAAACGCCTTTTGTAAATCTAAAAATAGTCCCATTGTCTTGTATTTTTCATCTAGTGCAGTGATTACACAGGTAACGAAGTCAACCATAGCATCAGTCGTATTCCTTCCTCTCACAAACCCGTATTGCTCTTTACACAAAATATTATGTTGAAATAAATAATTTAATAATCTATTTGCAAAGACTCGCTCATATACTTTTGAAATTGTTGAAATAATTGCTACTGGACGCCAGTTACATGGAAGATTAGTATCTCCATCTTTAAAAATGGGACGGATAATAGTTTGTTTGAGTTGAGTTGAAATAGTCCCTGAGCCAAAGATGCATTTATAATGAACAAGAATCTTAATTGCAATAGTAATCTAACGAAAGAGATGGTAAGAATATCGTAGAATGTGCTAAAAGTAAAATTATAATTGATATTTCAATATCAATTATAGTATATTTGACAATCAGAGTAATTAAATTTATTTTGAAGTGAAGGAAGGGCCCACACCAAAAGTCTCTGGGCGGCCCTTCACCTACCCCCCGTAACATGTTTGTTAAATTTTGCCTCTAGTATTTTAATTAGTATTTTAACGGTTATTTTTAAGTAACTGTTTCAGATGTCCCCGGTTTATAAAAATTGCCAACTTGATAACCACCAATATGTGGTGTATGGAAGGTATCAGTAAAGTAGGGGAAGATGTGCAACCCGCTTTAGCTGCAATGTTTTTGTTTGTGGTTAAGTAAATGCCTCCGTCTAATAACAGTAGACATGATGGTCAACGTTTCCAACACAGCAGACACTCTCCTGTCAGCTGCTCGGCCACGGAAACCTTTGGCTGAATTACTTTTCACGCACGGATCAATTTGCGTTCAATGGATAAACACAATATTCCGAGAGAATAATGAGAAAAAAACTCGGCGACGTGGTTTACTCTCTACAGAGTTCATTATTTTTTTACGTAAAACAGATTATGTCACGTAAAATAAAACCTATTTAAATTTAAATAAAACCTGATTAAATTATCAATATTTTTTATTATTACATGTATTACAACAACTTTAATATTTTGCTATTGATGGATTCTACTTAAACATTTAGAACATCCAACGGCTCAGCTATATGATTGTGAGTTAAGTATTTCAAGGAAATAAACTTATCACGGATATCTTGAATGTATCAATGAATGTTGAAATAACTAGCCGACATCCCTTGCTGCGCTACGGGATGGTTCTCTACGCTTCCTTACCCTTTCCTTTGCGGTTCTCTCTAAACCGTCACATCAATGTAAATCTTAGTTCTCCTAGGTAACAAAGTTTTATAGTCAAGAAACCTCTATAAGTCTACTTTAGTTGGATTCAAAGTAGTGCAGTCGTGTTAGAGTTTGTATGAATTACCTTCAGCATTTCACAATAAAGACCAAATCAGCCAAATTGGTGTTATGTGTATGTTTTTTGTATTAGCTGATTGAAATAAATTATTAAATTAAATTATTGCCAATTTTATAAAAAAGGAAACGTTGATGGGCTGTTTCTACTCTTTAGGAATGAAATTTCAATAAATCCTTTCTCAGTGGGTCTTTATGATACAAACCCTAACTTCCCTCCTAATTTCATAAAAATCTGTTCAGTGTTTCCGGAGATTTCGTGAAAGACGGTAGTTCCAATGAATACACTTCTATAGATGTGTTTTCATTGGTAGTTCTCATCTCGTATGACGTCACACGGGCGAAGTAGCGGCTGAGTGAAGCAATAAATAAACACAAAAATCCTGGTTTAATTCCCGTGGTTACAATTCAAGCTGATTAGTGGCAAATAGATCCCATTCCTTCTTCGAGTCCTTTATTGGAGAATTATTTAAACAGAAATAATTTAAATATTCTCAAATAATCTAATAAAAGCTTTTATTTTTATGAGGCCTTTCGCCTATAAGGTAAATAAATCAACGAAAATAAGCTTAAAAATCAGTATTCAATGGTTACAATCTAAGCATGATTTCAACAAAAATTAAAAAATAAATTGAAAATCAAAACCGAATTACATTAATATTTGAAAAAGAAGGAAACATATTTGGGAAAGTGTTACATATGGGTCTTTATCAAAAGAGTTACAGAACATTTAAAAAAAACACGCTCAAACATAAGTTAAATGTATTTTTTAATAAATGTACGCTAGAATTAAATATTTGTCGGAAGTCCAAAAGACGAACTTGAAGGTAGATTAGGAAATAAGAAATTGAATGTGATAATTTTATTAAAAAATAGATTGGTCAAACCAAAAGACAAACTTTATTAAAATTGAAAGGATGTAGAACTCATTTTAAAAATTGTTAAGAACGAAAATCTGATTTGGTTAAACATTGTCTAAATTTTCACCACAAGTTTACGAACCTCTTTTGATATGTGATCTTCTTAAAGAAGTCAGAAATAAAAAAAACAACTAGATTCTTATGAAATCTTCTACATACAACATTTTGAAGGAACTTTTGTTAATGACAAACTAGTATATTTTTATTTCTCTTGTTTAAATTATTTCAGTTGTTTATTTTACCACATTTTTTCTGTTAATAACAAACAAGTAAGGAAACAAGCACACATGATCTTCTAAACACGAGACGTCTAGGAGCCTCTGGGGCAGAAATGAGAATTTTCCCAGTGTTGAGACCTGTGCCAATCGATTTATTGTGCTCGAAAACCCCTCAAAATATTTAAAAATTAAAAATCCTTGGAGCTAAAGAATTTCCGTCCAGACCTGGCTTTTTTAGATAATAAGATATAAACTATTAATTTAGTTGTTGTGTCTGACTATGGGAATCTTGTTACTAAAAGGCCTCACGAAAAAACTAAATTTACTGGAGTTTTGGACCCTTTCGTAAACTTAAATTGCAATATCCAGTAAGAAGAGCATGAAGAATTATGGTTGCATGAACTGTAGGGAACAACATATATTGTATAAGTTATTTAGTTATTTTACTTAGTTATTTTATTCCCATAAAACAAATTAATTTCGATATGTTCAAAAACATTATTACAATATATTAAATGACTCACAATTTGATTCGAACAAGAAAATAACGATCAACTTCGACTTTAATATATTTAATTACAAGCATGGTCTTCGAAATTGTTAAATAAGTCTGTAATAGAATATTGAATGAATTTAATGCATAATATAATGATATATTTCAATACATTAAAATGATTAAGAATCAACCTACTTATCTACCGACTGAAATTAAAGATAATGAGTCTTAATTTCATTCTATACTCTTTGAAACGCTTCGAGTGTGATCCAACTAACTGATCAATTTCACGTGAACAGCTGATCACGCCTACTCCTGTAGACGACACTTTGGTTATGTTGTGTTGTTATTTCACAAATCGCTAAGTAGGAAATTGTTTTATTTTAGCAAATTTGTATGTAGTATTAGTATTAATGTTATAAAATATACATTCATAACATTAAAATAAATTTTGACATATTGATGTTTGTTGTAAATTCTTAACTATTATGTTAGTTTAATTTGTTGGGTCGCGCATAATCTTCTAAAGGATGGTTCCTTTTCGTTATTTTTTTCCCTTGTTAATGAGATACATTTTATACTCTTTGAAACGCTTCGAGTGTGATCCAACTGATCAATTTCACGTGAACAGCTGATCACGCCTACTCCTGTAGACGACACTTTGGTTATGTTGTGTTGTTATTTCACAAATCGCAAAGCAGGATATATTGTTTTATTTTAGTAAATTTGTACCTAGTATTAGTATTAGTGTTATAAAATATAGATTCATAAAACTAAAATAAATTTTGACATATTGATGTTTGTTGTAAATTCTTAACTATTATGTTAGTTTAATTTGTTGGGTCGCGCATAATCTTCTAAATGATGGTTCCTTTTCGTTGTTGTTTTTTTCCTTGTTAATGAGATACATTTCTTATTTTCTTTTTCAAAAAGAACTATTCAAATTAACAATAACACTTTTTAGATATTTTTATAAAATTATATTTTTTAAATTACTACAAGTTAAAATTTCAAGTTATGCATGTACTAATAATGTTTTAGGTAAAATTACGAAATATGTTTCTTAGTTGTAATTACATATTGCACACCGTTTAATAAACGTATAAAGACTATGACAATATTTATGTTGTTATGAAATGTTAGGTTCAAAGCATTACACATTTTGCAAAATATTAACTTCATAGTAAAGAACAAATATTTTATTCTTTCTATCACGTGTTTTGTTCTTCTGATAAAGTCAAATAAAGATTATAGTTTGATTTTTCCTTCAAATCATTTCTATTTAATAACACACATAAAAGTGTGTTTTAAATATTTAACGAGTTTTAATACAATTTTACAAATTACGAGATGAAAATCTACATTAAAATTAAGGTAACAAAATGTACAAATAATATAAAAATGACATAAACGTTACTGATATGAATAAATTCACTATTCTTCTATTTTACGAGTTTTTTACTTACCGATGATAGAGTTGAACACGATGGACGCCATGGTTTTGCTGAAGGTGGTCACCAGGACTGCAGGAGTTTTATCACATCCGTCGAGTGGAGGGGGTAGAGTCAGTAGGCGAGAGGGGCAACAGGTCGGACAGAGGTCATCGGGCAATGGCAATCTGCAATATTGCAAAACTCGACCAGCAACAACATTCTCTCGTAGCGGAATGTAAGAATGCCTCCATATTCCCATGGGGTTTACGAGGAAAACACGACCTAATACCATCGACATATCGGTGCCTAACACTAATTCTCTTACCTTCGATACTTTCTCTACAGTCAAGATTATTGTTATGACCAGTTTCAGTAAAACGACAAAACGGTATATTGTGTTGCGGTGTATCTCAACCGAAAACAATTGATTCACAAACGTGTTTAGTGCGAAACAAACTGCGACATCTTGAACAGCAAATCAATCATTAATGTATAATATGATATTATGATTGATAACGGTTAACAAAATTAACACAACATAAATGTCAAGACAGTAAAAATAAGTTAACAAAAGAAATTGCAAAATTCACAATTATTTAATTTTAATCTCGCTTGTTGTTATTTAAGTACCGTAATTGAAATTGATTTGTATAAATAAAATTAAACCAAACTATGTGCGGGATACTACCATCTATAGGTTAGAATTTGAAAATAAATATTATTACTATACAAAAATCAGTACTGTATTTGGTGATTCTCGTCGCATGGGCGGTGTGGGTGCCTTTTATCCCATAAGATGTTCTGGTCAAACCTAATCTTATCTAAAGCAAGCCACGTCCGTATTTCTGCCCTAGAGGCTCCTAAATAGAGATGGGTAACTCCGGAGTGAACGACAACAAAGGAACTACTCCGGTTAAGGAGTTACAGCTCCAACTCCGAGTGCTAGTGCGGAACTAGTTCATTTCGGAACTAGAATAAATGTGTATTATATGTCATAAATATACGCATATAAAATATACAATACTTTACTTTCTGCTGGAAAATTCATAAGACATCCATACTTTTTCTTTGTAAAATAATTAAATAAAATACACAATTCAAATTGTTAGCTGGATATAACCTAAAAATCATATGTTAGTTTCTATCTTTTTGGAACTATCAACAGAAAGGAGTGAGAACGAGATGCGCGCGCAACCACTGTCAGAGCGGCTGCAGTGTCGACGTATCCTCACTCCATGGAACTAACATAGTTCCGGAGTTGTTGGAACGATCAAAACAAAGGAGTGAAGTACGTAATGCGCGCGCATCCACTCGGAGCGACTCACTTGTTCTTCGCTCCACGTTGAACTGGAACGACGTTCGGAGTTGGAACTACTCCGCGGAACTAGTTCCGAGTCATTATAACTCCGGAGTGAACTAACTCCGTCTGATGAACTACATTTCCCATCCCTACTCCTAAACTTCCCGTGTATCACGATGAGGCTGCGCAATAAACTGTGACGTCACATGGGTGAAATCAGCTGTTTTTGTTTATTCTATTAAATACTAGTAACTAAATCTACCAATTGCATAGAAGCATTCAGCTACACAGTAGGCGTTATTTACCACTTATCAGCTAAAATTGTAATTACGGGAATTAGAACAGTTTTTTTGTAATAATGTTTGCCATTTAGCACATATTACGTCATAGGAGATGCGCGTGATACTTACCGTCTTCTTTTCTAGGTACCGTCGTTTTCGTGTGTGTGTTGCTATAGTTACTTAGCAATATAATGTTATTTATTAATTTTGTAGAATAAGGTTAACAAAAAACCCAAAATTAAGTAATGTTAAACTAATACGCCTGTGAGGTACCAGATTAAAGGTATTCTTCTCTTACTCTCACTCACTTACTCTCAAATATTCCTTCAGATTTGAGAAAAGACTGTATATGAGCTCTACTGCCCCACAAACCAAAATTCATGGTCTACTGCTTAAGAATCCTGGCGAGGCCGTAGGCCGATCTTCGCGAGGCGATATGCCGAGATCCACAAATGGGACTATAGCAGAGTGCCTCGGAGAGGCCGCAGGCCAAATTCCACAGACATGCTAAAGGTAAACGCTGAAGACTTCCGAAACGAAATCCTTATTAATAGCCTACAAGATAGAATAACTACAAACGATCCTCAGGTTCCTCTGGGAGATATAAATGACAACTCGTTTGCAAAATTAAACTGATCGAAGCTCGGTCTCCAGGTAATTTAATAATTAACTTAACATTTTACATATGTCTAAACATGTTAAAACTTCAATGAATATAATCTTTGAAGTTCTCACCATACTAAGGATGTGTTTAGTACTTAAATTTTAGTTTTCCCCTTAGCTAGAGGATTTTAGCTAGAGATTTTAGCTAGAGGGGGGAGGGGGGGCGTTAAGAAACAAAACTGTTCTGAAATAGCATATTATTAATGAGAATTTGAATTGAAATTATTATTATTATTATTTAACAAGCTGTTAAATAATATTTTCCAAGACAAGAAATATATGTAAAACCTTTAAAAAGTCAAGCTAAAAAATGACAAGTTTTGTAAGCTCGTCTTGTAGTTTTACTTGAATGTTCCGCAAGATTAAGGATTCGTGTTTCTCTCTTACTTCTCGAAAAATGTGTAATTATTATCCTATTAAAAAAGTGTACCATCATATGAATACTGCCAGTAGGTGACTCATCACCTAGACAGCTGCAGCCCCGACGGACGCAGCGAGAGATTATAAGGGTGGCCTTAGGTAGTCTCCGGCCCATGGGCCAACTTGAAGTTTATAGGGTGTAGTTGGGATTTACTAAAGCAGTGATTCCCTTTCCGCACAAGGTACCATGTGGTTATATCGGTGAATTCACTGATCATTGTTGGGGATGAACGGACAGTGTAAATTTCAATGTAGATATATTATAGTTCAACATTTCTTTGAGAAAGTTATTTTAAAGTAAAGTAGAATATCTTTTATGTCTTAGTTCTTTAATGAGACAGTAAAATATTTTCAAAATATTTAATATATACTACTTATTTATGGTATACTGTTTTCTATTATCAACTTATTAAAATGTTAATGTAATTATTTAAAATTATAATATGATTTTTTTTAATTTTTTGTTTGATATAGATCATAATGTGGTCAATAGTTGTATAAATAATGTATAGTGGTCCTCTGGAGTAAAACTTTAGGAAACACTGTACTGTTCTAAAAATGATCCACCCACCCATATATTCTCGGTGGTGTTGACCCACTCACCTAACCATACACGTATAGTGGCGATGATTTACCCGCCTTCCCATACACCTGCAGTGAGTGGTATTGGCCCACTTATTTTCCCATATAAGTAAAATGATGTTGACCCAACCACCCAGCCATACACGTACATTAATGATGACCCACTCATCCAACCATACACTTACAATAATGATGACATACCCGCCCATCCATACAAGTACAATAATGATGATCCACCCATCCATTCATTCACGTACATTAATGATGACCCACTCGTCATCCCACCCTACCATACACGTACATTAATGATGACCCACTCGTCCAACCATACACTTACAATAATGATGACATACCCGCCCATCCATACAAGTACAATAATGATGATCCACCCATCCATTCATTCACGTACATTAATGATGACCCACTCGTCCAACCATACACTTACAATAATCATGACATACCCGCCCACCCTTACAAGTACAATAATGATGATCCAGCCATCCTACCATACACGTACAGTAATGATGATCCAACCACCCATCTATACACGTACATTAATGATGACCCACTCGTCCAACCATACACTTACAATAATGATGACATACCCGCCCACTCATACAAGTACAATAATGATGATCCACCCACCCTACCATACACGTACATTAATGATGACCCACTCGTCCAACCATACACTTACAATAATGATGATCTACCCACCTATTCATTCACGTACAGTAATGATGATCACTTAAACTATCAACTATTGTTTGGTTCCGTTCCTCTATTTCGTTTGTAACATCGGTAAAAGTCTTGTACCATCAGTATCCGTACTATCTACATATCAGTACCTAAAAAGTGCCTCCTTAAATTACGATTTATTATTTTTATTTTAGTTCCTTAATTCCTCTACGTATCAATCACGTTCATATCCGTTGTTGTGATATTGGTTCAGCACTGAAATCTACGATTGGCATTCGAGGAAAGTAAGTGGTTGTTTTAAGTTTCCACAACTACAATTTGTTATTTATAAGTACCATACCCTGAGCCTAAGATGTCTGGTATAGTTTGTAGTTTACTAACATTTTGTTTTATCTGTCATTGGTTCTTTTATATTTATTTGTAGTTATCGTTTATCTTAACTAATCTCCTTTGTTCATAATCTCCACTCTCCAGGTCGTGATGCCTTGCATTTATTTCAAATTTTTTATGCTCAATACCGGGCTAAATTAGATCTCCTAGAGAAAATATCTTCCACGCACAGATTCCAAAGTTGTCTGTTGTGTTTCCATTATGGTTTCTGGTAAACCTGTGTCATCAAATAAAACTGTATACCGATTATATTCGTTTTATTCTGGGGTTTTCTCGTCTTCTCCAAAGTTTTTAGTATATTCTGGGGAGACAGTTTGCAAAATACGGTGATCTTCATTCATCACAAACTTACAGAATCGAATCAAAAGTATACATGAATTTATCTTTGCCTGACCGTTCTTCTTACCATTCGCAGACTCCCAGTTGAATGAACCATTCATGTAGGCCGTAGGGTTCTCATAAATCAGGTGAATAATACAACAGCCGTAATTTCCATACAGCAACGCTCCATAAGATCACTGACCCAAGAAGTAAGCTGCCTATCAAGACCACGTTCTACAGTTATGTAGATTATTACTCCTGGACTATCAACTAGCATTTTTGAACTTTTATTTTCAAAAATGTATGTATCCGCTGAATATTATGTACTTCAGCGAGCCAAGCCAAGGACTAGGAACTCTCGTAACATCATGCTTACCAACCCCCTTAATCCAACTACAGGTATTGGGGGCATCTGGGTAGAACAAGAGGTGTGTTATGATCGCTCCGTAGTTTTAACATTTTATCGAAGTTCTAGTGATTGCTTAGCGTTAAAAAGCTGTGAAAGTGCGTATTTTAACTCGTGACAACGTGTTTAAGGCGTGTTGGACATAGAGTTTTGCTGTAAGTCATGATTAATTGTGTTTAATGTAAAGCTAACCTACAAGCTAACCAACAAGGTTAAACAAGAGTACAGCAACAACTCCACGTTGAAGTAACTTCGGAGTAACGCGACTACTGACTTTCTGATTTCCTTGATTTGTTATCAGTCACATAGTCACACTGATGGCACACACCCACACTGTGCAAGAGGCCCAGGATCGAAACCAAAAATGTTTCGAAAAAAATGTCGTTTACCATGGAAAATTCAAAGACTGGTAAACCCTTTATAATATATAATTATGTTAAATATAGACAAAAGCGGATTCTAAGAAACGGTTCAGTATACTGGATCTGCCTGGGCAAGACGTGTAGCGCAACAATAAAAACAGATGAACATAAAACAAGCGTTACTGTTTGTAATGAAAAACACAGTGGCGATCATCCAGTCACCATGCGAACGCTATCTTCCCCACTAGTTCAGTCCCAGCCCCAATCTCCAGCAATGACTCCACCATCTATTGGTGTCACAACCCATATACATGACACACATTCACCGCCTTTTTCACAAATACCGACGACACACCAGTCACCATCCAGAGACGTCTCACCACCAGCCTACTCCACACACTGCCCTGAGATTACAAGTTTTGTCACCTTAGGAAGAACTTCAGACATACACCCACCCGAAGAAGCTCCAGAAGAGATAAAGAAACTAAAGCAGGAAATTGATCGCCTTCAAAAGGAATATAACGGGTTATTGGAACACACAATCAATTCTGACACTCGCTTGTTGCAGTTTACCGATCAAATATTCACAAGCCACCCCACTTCTTTGCCAGACAAAATAACCCATACTCCTGCGATGGTTGACTTCGGTGTTCAATGTGAGCAGACACCAGAACGCTTTTTTGTAAGTTCTAGTGTGCAGTGTGATTTTCCCTTACAATTTAATGCACTCACACAGCGGGAGGAAGACAGAGACCTCATACATAGCCTCAAAACTACCATACAAGTTCTTGAAGCGGAGAATCAGTACCTGCATACAGAGCTAAACAACTTTAAATGTGGTCAGAGCGCCGAACAACCATGGTTTACCGTTACAAATAAAACAAAAATAACAAGATTAGTAAACCTACAACTTCATCTGAAAAACATACAGCTACATCAATTAAAAACAAAGTACAATCAGTTCAGGAAACAACAATAATCAATAAACATAGAAATTATAATACAAACTTATTAAAGAATAAAAATAACAAAAAAAACCCCAATAAGAGACCAACATATATATCCTTAAAAACAAAATCAATCACAATTAGAGGTGATAGCCATAGTCGACATATCGCAGAACTTGTGAGGGAACGAACAACTAATACAGCGGTGTACGGCATCTGTAAGCCTGGAGCCCGACTGAAAAACATCGTGCATCGAGACCCCTGGAGCTCAACCAACAACTGCGAAGTGCTGCTCGCCGGGACCAACGACGTAGCGGCGGGTGATCCTCGTGACATATATTACAGTTTGGAGCACTACATCAACGATAGACCAGATGGCACCGAGATCATCACTGCCACACTGCCACACAGCTACGATCTGCACCCAGACCATCGCATCCATTATGACACATCTCGTGTAAATGCCTTCATAGAACAGCTGGCTCGTCGTCATGGCATTGAATTGCTGAGGATGGATGGTATTAATCGAAAGTTCTTCACTAGACACGGGCAACACTTGCCTATGCGTGGCAAACGTCTGATAGCGGGAATGATTGTGAAGATCCTTACAACGTCTGACGCTCCACATCTGAGTCACCAGAGCCAAATCCCAGCCAAAGGAGGAGCATCTCGAGCTACCACACCTTGTCACGTGGCCTTGCAGTCATCCTCTATTGCTAGTGGGAAACCTGCCAGTACGCCTGAGATAGCTACTCTGTGCCATCATCATGACTCCTACGCTCACGCCGTGATTGAAGCCCCTAGTCAAAGTGATGCCAATGACATGAGATGCTTTCCAGTTCCAAAAAACATGGTTATCGAAAATTGCTATGTAATAAAGTAATTCACCTTCCTGTTCTGCTATGGTAGAAGATATATCAAATACAAAATCACGAAAAAAATTTTGTTTTCAACGATTCAAAATTTCATTTTTTTCCGGGATCAATGAAACTGGTTCACCAAAACGCTCAAATTGCCACTAATAAAATAGACGAGCTTTCGCTTATTTGTGACGAGCTGAGACCAGATGTATTTGTAGTCTCTGAACATGGTTTCAGGCCTGAAACTATAAATCATTTCCAAATTCCGAAATTTCAATTGGCCAGTTATTTTTGTCGAAAAAACAATAAGGAGGGAGGTGTGGCACTCTTTGTTAAGCAACCATTAAAATTTGAGCCATTTAAAATTTACAATAGTTCAGATTTTGACTTTGAAGCTAATGGTGTTAAAGTTTTATCGAACTCCTTAGGAAAAGTATGTATAATCGGCTTATACAGATCACCTAATGGCTGTAGCCACTCTTTCTTTGTCAAGTTAGAGTTCCTATAAATATATTATTTTCAAAATCAGTTAAGTTTTTGTTACTCGGAGATCTCAACATTAATGTAATGGAACCCACCTGCCCCCTCACCCAGCGACTTCGCGATATCTTAAGTACTTTCAATTTAAATTGGTCCGTGAACTCACCTACACTAGTGACTGCTATGTCGAGTACTGCCATCGACAACGTAATTACTAACATACCTCATGCGACAGTCTCTGTTCTGAACACTGCCGTATCTGATCACTATGCACTCGGGGTTGTGGTTCGTGGATGCAATTTGGAAGCTTCACCAGTCAATATTGCCAGGAATATTAATTCCCAAAACGCCAGTCTACTCAATAATCTGTTAAAACGAGAGACATGGCACTATTTGAATAGCTATGATAATGTTGATGACATGTATCATGCTTTTCACAATGGATTTTTATGTTACGTAGACATAGCCTGCCCCTTCAAGAATACTAAACAATCAAAACACCCGAAAACTTGTTCTTGGATAACCAAGGGAATTCTTATCTCACGGGAAAAACTCAAATTCTTTCACAAAATATTAGTAACAACCCAAAACGAAAATTTCAAAACCTTTTTCAGAAGATATAGACAAATTTATAGAAAAGTCATACAAGCTCTTAAAGCCTATGACACCAATAAAGTCTTGATCAATTGCGAGAATTTTTCAAAAACCGCTTGGAAAATTATCAACTCGTCAGCACAACAATCAAAATTTTTCAATAAATCCAATCCAATTGAAATAAAAATTGGAGAAGATATAGTTCAAGATAAACTAACTGTTGCAAATGAATTTAACAGATTTTTTCCACTGTAGCTTCACCGGACCCAATGTTTAATAAACCCCAATTCATAAATTATATTGGAGAGCCAGTTGCATCTATGGCCTTGACCCCTGTATGTGAGAAGGAGGTGGCTAGTGCCATTCAGAGGCTGCGCCCAAAAAAAACCTGTGACGCCGATGGCTTATCTGTATGGCTTTTAAAACGGTGCTTTCAGCACTTACTGAAGCCACTCACAAAACTGATAAATTTTTCATTTGAAACAGGACGTTTTCCGTCACTTTTGAAGTCTGCAAAAGTTGTTCCAAGTCACAAAAAAGATTACACTTCACTCGCGAGCAATTATAGTCCTATTTCAATTCTTCCTGTCTTTAGTAAGATCTGCGAAAGGATCTTCTATGATAGACTTTCAAGCTTCATAGATAGTCACAATTTATTGAATCCAGAACAATTTGGATTCAGAAAGGAAAGATCCACAATTGATGCAATCAATAAACTTTTGGACACCGTTGTCGATGGCTTGGAGAGTAAAGAACAAGTGCTTAGTATTTTTCTTGACCTCTCCAAAGCATTTGATTGTGTGCACCATGAGACACTGCAGCACCTTTTAGAAAAATCTGGAGTTAGAGGTTTACCACACAGTTGGCTCACTTTGTATCTTAAAGATCGACATCAGTGTGTACAAATCTCAAATATAACTTCAAATAAAAATAGAATGGTTCATGGAGTCCCCCAGGGATCTATTCTCGGACCACTTCTTTTTTTAATCTATATGTGCAGATTGAACACAGTGATCCAGAATGGAGAACTGATTCAATATGCCGATGATATGACTCTCTGTATTAAAGGAAAGACATCCAAAGAATTAGAAATAACAGCTTTTATAGAGCTGAGTTCTTGCATCCAACATTTCAGTGAACTGAATCTAAAATCAAATAAAACCAAATCTAACATAATGAGTTTTTGCCTGTGACAGCAGGAGCTCCAATCTCAACCCCATGTCTTCGTGGATGACACTCTTTTAAAGGCGGTAAATTCCACAAAATTCCTTGGAATGTTCCTTGATAGAGGACTGACTTGGGACGATCATATTGACCACGTTTGTGGTAAGATTGCTTCAGGTATATATGCGTTGCGCAATCTTGCAAAGTTCTGTTCCCCTAGTGTCTTACTCATGGCCTATTATGGCATGGTGTATTCACATCTGGAATACGGAGTAAGACTTTGGGGAGGTTGTGCAAAAAGCAAAATTGAAAGAGTTTTTAAACTTCAAAAAAAGGCTGTTAGAATAATTGCTAAGTTGAACCACAGAGAGTCGTGCCGGAATTCTTTTAGGGAGTTAAAATTACTGACTTTACCTTGCCTTTATATGTATGAGGTGATGCTACACTGCAGATCACGTTCTTCCTTAATTCGTGGCAGGAACGTTCACCAATACTACACTAGAGGCAGGGACAACCTCCGAACACAGCAATACAGATTGGCACTATCAGACCACATGCCACATCAGGTTGGTGTCAGAATAATCAACAGGCTCCCTGAGGAATTTTCAATTAACAACCAAAGTCAATTCAAAACTCGACTTAGACACCTCTTGATGGCTAAAGCTTTCTATTCTGTGGATGAATTCATGATGAGTCGCTGGGATGATTAAACAGCAGGACAGGAGGACAGGAAGGCAGTATGATTGTGGCTGTATGAATGTTAGTAATGTATATGAATGTGGGGTGAATGACCATTTGTTGTTTAGTTTTAGAATTTTTAACACATTTTAAATATTTCTGTATATAATATTGACGATTGCATGACATGTTAAAATAGTTACAACGCAATAAAAAAAATTAAAATAAATAAATAAATAAATTGTTGTAAGGACCCGTGCCAAGGACTATGAACTCTCTTGACATCAAGCTCACCAACCCCCTTATCCAACTGCAGTTATTGTCGCAGGGAGCCATGCCAAGGACTCTGAACTCTTGTCTGACCATGCCTATCGACCCCCTTATCCAAATGCTGTCATTGTCACAGTGTACCATGCCAAGGGCTAAGAACTCTCGTGAGAACATGCCAACCATCCTCATTATCCAACAGCAGTGATCCATGTCAAGGACTACGAACTCTCATGAGCTATGCCCACAAGCCCCATTTTCCAACTGCAGTCAATATCGCAGTGAGCCAAAACAATAATTATAAACTCTCGTGAGACATACCCATAAATTCCCTTATCCAATCGCAGTCATTGTCGAAGTGAGCTACGTCGAGGAACTCTCGTGTGACCATGCCCACTATTCCCCTTGTCCAATTGTAGTCACTGACGTAGTGAGTTACGTCGAGGACAATGACCTCTCGTGTGATCATGCACACCAGCCTAGCTATCCCATTGTCGTAGTAAAACTACATCGAGGACATGGAACTCTCGTGTGACTATGCCCACTATTCCACTTGTCCATTTGTAGTCTTGTCCATTTGTAGTCGTTGTCGTAGTAAGCTACGTCGAGGACATGGAACTCTCGTGCGACCATGCCCATCATTCCACTTGTCTATTTGTAGTCATTGTCGTAGTAAGCTACATCAAGGACCTCTCGTGTGAAGATGCCACCATTCCCCTCGTCCAATTTAAGTCACTGTCGTAGTGAGCTACGTCGAGGACAGGGACCTCTCGTGTGACCGTGCACACCAACCCAGTAATCCCATTCTCGTAGTGATCTACGTCGAGGACACGGAACTCTCTTGTAACCATGCCCACCATTCCCTTTGTCCAATTTAAGTCACTGTCATAGTGGGCTACGTCGAGGACAGGGGCCTCTCGTGTGAACGTGCACACCAACCCAGTTATCTAACTGCAGTCATTGTCATAGTGAGCTACGTCGAGGGCAGGGAACTCTCGTGTGACCATGCACATCAACCCAGTTATGTAACTGCAGTCACTGTCGTAGTGAGCTACGTCGAGGGCAGGGAACTCTCGTGTGACCATGCACATCAACCCAGTTATGTAACTGCAGTCACTGTCGTAGTGAGCTACGTCGAGGGCAGGGAACTCTCGTGTGACCATGCACATCAACCCAGTTATGTAACTCCAGTCACTGTCGTAGTGAGCTACGTCGAGGGCAGGGAACTCTCCTGTGACCATGCCCACTATTCCTCTTGTCCAATTGCAGTCAATGTCATAGTGAGCTACGTCGAGGTTAGGGAACTTTCGTGTGACCATGCACATCAACCCAGTTATCTAACTGCAGTCATTGTCGTAGTGAGCTACGTCGAGGTTAGGGAACTTTCGTGTGACCATGCACATCAACACAGTTATCCCACTGCAGTCATTGTCGTAGTGAGCTACGTCGAGGGCAGGGAACTCTCCTGTGACCATGCACATCAACCCAGTTATCTAACTGCAGTCATTGTCGTAGTGAGCTACGTCGAGGACAGGGAACTCTCGTGTGACCATGCACATCAACCCAGTTATCTAACTGCAGTCACTGTCGTAGTGAGCTACGTCGAGGATAGGGAACTCTCGTGTGACCATGCACATCAACCCAGTTATCTAACTGCAGTCACTGTCGTAGTGAGCTACGTCGAGGATAGGGAACTCTCGTGTGACCATGCACATCAACCCAGTTATCTAACTGCAGTCATTGTCGTAGTGAGCTACGTCGAGGGCAGGGAACTCTCCTGTGACCATGCCCACCATTCCTCTTGTCCAATTGCAGTCAATGTCATAGTGAGCTACGTCGAGGTTAGGGAACTTTCGTGTGACCATGCACATCAACACAGTTATCTAACTGCAGTCACTGTCGTAGTGAGCTACGTCGAGGGCAGGGAACTCTCCTGTGACCATGCACATCAACACAGTTATCTAACTGCAGTCACTGTCGTAGTGAGCTACGTCGAGGGCAGGGAACTCTCCTGTGACCATGCCCACCATTCCTCTTGTCCAATTGCAGTCAATGTCATAGTGAGCTACGTCGAGGTTAGGGAACTTTCGTGTGACCATGCACACCAACACAGTTATCTAACTGCAGTCACTGTCGTAGTGAGCTACGTCGAGGGCAGGGAACTCTCCTGTGACCATGCCCACCATTCCTCTTGTCCAATTGCAGTCAATGTCATAGTGAGCTACGTCGAGGTTAGGGAACTTTCGTGTGACCATGCACATCAACACAGTTATCTAACTGCAGTCACTGTCGTAGTGAGCTACGTCGAGGGCAGGGAACTCTCCTGTGACCATGCCCACCATTCCTCTTGTCCAATTGCAGTCAATGTCATAGTGAGCTACGTCGAGGATAGGGAACTCTCGTGTGACCATGCACATCAACCCAGTTATCTAACTGCAGTCACTGTCGTAGTGAGCTACGTCGAGGATAGGGAACTCTCGTGTGACCATGCACATCAACCCAGTTATCTAACTGCAGTCACTGTCATAGTGAGCTACGTCGAGGTTAGGGAACTTTCGTGTGACCATGCACATCAACACAGTTATCTCACTGCAGTCATTGTCGTAGTGAGCTACGTCGAGGTCAGGGAACTTTCGTGTGACCATGCACACAAACACAGTTATCCCACTGCAGTCATTGTCGTAGTGAGCTACGTCGAGGACAGGGAACTCTCGTGTGACCATGCCCACTATCCCACTTATCCACTCACGCCAATCTCCTCCCGGCCGCGCAGCCAAAATTGGCTAATGGCCCATTCAACAGCGGCTATCTTCGGTATTTCGTAACACGAACGCGTGATGGCGTCTTGATTACCTACAATCTCGAGAGACTAGTGTTAGATAATATATAGCGGTAAGTTCTGACCGTGAATCCCGATGGCATTCTAGTACTGAACATAATTCTGTAGAATAAGATGGGCGGATCTTTATATTTATGCTCTCTTCGGGGGAGAAACTGTTTGTTGGAGTTTAATTGATGTTAGTGTATTGAGACATTTCTGTTTGACGACCCCTCATTTTAAAATGTATCGTATTTAAAAAGTCCTTAAAATTTCTGCAATCGAAATAAACAATTCTACTTACTAAGTTGATCCATACAGACTTTGTTAAAAGATGAATATTACGGAATTCACGAACTACCATTTTATGTGGATCTGACATAGCATAAAGGTTTCATCAAAACTAACATTGCTCAGACTAACACTGTTTCAGGAATGAATTCGACACCCAGTCAACCACAGATAATACGCAATACCCTTGATTATGTACACCTAATACGTACACACTTTTGAATGCGTACGTTTTAATTTTTTTTTCTTGGCATCTTTGCAAGTATCAGTTGATTGTTTTATTTCATCGTAGCGTAAAATATCGGATTGAGAAAATGTTCAGCTACTTGAGTATTTCATATCTTGTAACTCTACTAAAAGTCTGAGTCATCACATGGGTCCATCCCTTCGTTGGAATAACATAAAAAAAGGCATAATCTAATCTAAGTAGCCCTAGCGTTCGGCGCTGAATGGAGTTTAGTTCGACGTTTCTCCGCCACTGTCGCCACGAGTAGCAGAGTGAATGCCTTGCTGGGGGCGTGGGAGAATAACAGCACTCTTGCTTCATGTCCGGAACATAAACGGGAATAACTCCTAATTTATTATAAACTTTATAAATAAAGATTTTTTATGTTATTGATCTACTTTTTCGGCCGAAGGTAAAAGTTCAGCCCGAAATTCGTTCAGACGTAATTTATAAAATAATAATTGGTTACATCTAAAAAATATTATTTTTATTATTATTTTTAATTAACTCTAGGTTGGTTAGTACCATTTGTCCACTGTATTCTTAACATTTGAATAAAATATATCGCTCGGTTTGTTAATGAGTTAGGAACCAAGAAAGGCCAAATTAGCCACTTAAGATAGTCATATATCCATAATTCAATAAGCCGATGTCCCTTAACACACTTATTACTTGTAACGAGACAAACAATTTTATTTATTTATTTTTTTTTACATCAAAAACAATTTTCGATCGAACAACCTTAAGACCGCTTACTGCAAACCCACCATTAAATAAATAGATAAAAGATAAATGCCAATTTTTAGGTAACTTTGAAAGTATAATGAACATTTACCATTCTAAGTGTGGATGAAAATAAATTGAAGACTTTGGAGTACTTTAATTGTTTCGCTGGAAAGTCAATTGCATGTTTCTGTGTGTTCTTGTGTGTTGCATGTAAAGCTAATGTCATGTGCTAGTTTCTCCTGACCGCAGAGGTCAGACTACCGATATCGAATAGTCCAATATCGATTGTATTCCACTCTAATAACTGAAAATATCTGTAGTAATTTCACAAACCTAGCAAATTCTTTAGTGCAAGCCGTTTAGTAATAATTCAGTATTTAAGTAATTCACTTGAATTTATCTATTTCCCTACGTATATTTACAAAACTATTATAAATGATTTTCAGAAGCTTAGTCGATGAAAATATTTTACTGTACTATCCAAGAAAAAGTAAAAGATTGTCACACCAAAATTAAACAAAGAGTTTATATATATTACAATCGAAGCAATAACCAATACTGTAGTGTAAAAACGTAAGTAAAAACAGCAAATAGGTACCAAAACATATTTATAAACCATTGTAACCTAATTGGAATATTACACACCTCTTAGGCTTTTGTGGGAGATAATAACTATATTAAAATTTCTATCATACGTAAGGTACAGAGGAGTGTTGGGTTTTAAACTTACAAAACGACGACAAATAATTGTTATGAAAACAAATATATTAGTTTATTGTTCACAAAATATAATAATAATACAAAAATATCAACCGGCGCACTTATAAATCTATCGATCTCTTTAGTTATTTATGCAATGTATTTTATCTAACAAAACAAATATAAAGGGGAAGCCCTGATTAGGTGTTTTTTTTATATCCTTGCATGCAACCATCGTGCCAGCGGTCAGCCGCACCTTGAAGGGAGTAGCATCTGTTCGTCTCTCCACTGCCGTCCAACCACACTACATGGCTCTCCACTGCCGTCCAACGACACGCCATGAACTCCAATCTCCAAAACACTTACATAAAGCCCCTTTACAACTTCACTGTGGATTTATGTTTCTTCATTTAGGTGCTTAAAAATAATAATTTTAATACATAATTTATCTTTTGTTGTTTAAATTATTACATATATTACTCGATACATTTTACAACATTACATTTTTATCTTACTTATTATAAACATGTTTTTTTACCGTTACATAAAATTATTAAAAATGTTGAATACAAAGACTGAACAGTTGATCTATTTCGTATTTAGCTATCTAATAAAACAAAATACAATGGTTATCGTTGTTTTATAAAGTATTTACTGTACTAAAACGTTCCTGTTGCTGTGACCGTTTGAGAATCGATCCCCAGGGTACGCCGTCGGCTCGAAGTGTGTCTTTACGCCACCCAATGTACATAATGACGTTTTGTTACGTAAAATTGATGTGGCAGTTTTCCTCCCTTGCCTGTTCTAAATAACATAGGTGTATGAAATATATACAATGTGGAGGAAAAATCCCTGAACAGTTTAATAATTTCTGAACGATTACAGATAAAGCAATTAAATTTGGTACACCATTACTGCACCCACTAATCTACATTTTGAAGTAACTACCATTTTTTTGTCATATTAGGAGGATGGCCGCAAGGAGTCAGAAGAAAATCTTGAATGAGAGTATATGTATATTTTGAGTAGTACATCAAATTAAAGGTATTAAGTAAAAGAACATAAACCCACAAATCCGACCTCAAAATGTTCGCTTTTTAAAAAATGACGCTGGTTTAAAGTTTTAAAAAGTTACAATGAAGATCCCGTTCTAGACGATTTAATTTTCTTTTCTTTCTTCAAGTTAGGAAATTTTAACTTTGTAAATTCCTACTGGACTTAATTAATAGTTTTTTAGGGTAGTTGGTGACTCTTCACTTCCAATGGATGATGGTCCTCAAGGATTACGACAAAAATATTAAAAATAGCGTACGTCAAGATGTACATTATTTTAAAGTGGTTGTCTAGCACAGATGAATTACCACAACAGCACCTAAAAAGATTTTAATTAAAAAAAAGTGATGTTTCCTTACTATATATTTGTAGAGTAAATGTTCGCATTGCTAACCTTTGTTCATGACTAACTTCTTAATATACATTTGTGTGACAGGCATAATGCATACAGCAGCATTTTTTCTTTGGTTTATTAGTGCACTTGAATTGTGACCACTACTGCGAGGTCGTACAACAACTAAGAAAATCTTTGAACAGCTGCCATTTTGTACTGGATCAACCTTTTAAAGTGCTGTTTGTGGTATTCATCTGTGTTAGAAACCCCCTTTTAAATTATGTACATCTTGACGTACGCCATTTATAACATTTTTGTCGAAATCCTTAAGGACAATCATCCAATCGAAGTGGAAATTCACTAACTACTATAAAAAATATTTCTTAAGTCCAGAAAGCATTTACAAAGTTTAACTTTCCCAACTTAGGCCAAGAAAATAACATTAAACCGTCTATAACAGGACCTTCATTGTAACTTTTTAAAGCTTTAAATCAGCGTCTTTTTTTCAAAACGAACCTTTTGATATCGGATTTCTGGGTTTATGTTCTACTGTTAAAGACCTTTAATCTGATATACTACTCGACCTATGCTCTCATTTAGGATTTTCTTCTGACTCCTTGCGGGCCATCTCCCTGATATGACAGAAAAATGGTAAGTTATTAAAAAGGTAGATTAATGGGTGCAGCAATGATGTACCGAGTTTATCATTAGTCGTTCGCAAATTGTAAAGCTGTTCCGAAACTGTTCTTCTACAATGTATATAAAAATACGTGAATAATTGGATAGAACGTGTTTGACATTTGAAAACAACTGATAGTCTACAGTGTTTGGATGTTTATGATGTAAAATAAATTAATATTAAGATTTTATTTACATAGCTTTACACTACTCTATTTGACATCAAGTTGTAAATCTAATTATCATTTTCATTCGGACCACTATGCTACATCGTTCATTCGCCCTAGACCTATAAAAATTCTGTTTCACAAATTAAAGTACTGTAGAAAAACTAATTTCAACAACTGCTGTAGTTTTTAGGCATTAATAGTGGGTTCTTTTGAAGAATTAAGTAGTGATATTCTCTTTCCTAAAGATGATCCAGGCTGTATCCGATTTGTGACTTCCGCTCTTTTCGCTGTCTTCCACTGGCTTTTTACTCGTTTTACTGACGGCTAGGATTTCACAGTGATCAGGAGCCCCCCTGGAATTCAGGAGTTCTCCAGACAAATCCTTCCCATTCCTCTGGAACCGTGTAGGAGGTAAACACGGAAGTACGAGCTTTCACTAACTGACATTCAACTCTCCAGCCTGTCTCTTGACTCCCGTGAGAATTTACGTCGCAGTATAACTGCACCGACTACCTCATGAATTTTAAAGGACTAATTTTTAAAAATATCCAAAAGTTAAAACAATTAAGTAGTTTTATTATATAAATGAGCTAATCTTAACATTTTAATGTAATTTAATTGTTTTATTACAATGACCTTTTCCGACTATGAAACCAAAGAGGAATTGAAACTATGCAGAGAAATTGTCTGTTTGGGGGGGGAGGGAGTGATTAAAGTTTAAATAAATTAAATGATCAGTTAAGACTTAAGTAATTTATGTAGGCTTGTAATCAATAGATAATACAAAAGTAATTAAAAATGCACCAAGCAAAAGCCACTGAACCTCGGCCAAACAGTGATACAGTAGTACATTTTTCTCTCGAAAAACCAATCTATCGATGATTTTCTTTAATGGTATCAGTATCCGTAGTGGAAGTGCGCCTAGAAATTAATTTGTTAACAGTGCTTGCTGATCGTAACTCACTGAGACTCACTTGTTATTATTTACACAGTATTTCATAGCCACACTGGTTTGATGGAGAATACAGTCTTAGCTTTCCAGGATTTACCTTTCGCTCAAGAGATCCATATTTTTGCACACACTATGAAATATTTCATCCAGTGATCAGACGTGCTAACTGGCTTCACACAACCTTCTTTTTCTATGGTTAATGCACATTGCAAAGAGTCCTGAAAGTATCAAATAACGGTTAGTTAGTTGTGTGACTACACTCACACTGAGCTAGTTTAGCCCTTATTCTCGAGTGTTGCATGTTTGGGCCTACAAATTGAGTTCAACTGACCGGTGTCATGGGCTAACGGGGGATTGATGGGGTTTAGGCATGATGAATGTGAGCCCTGACCCTAATACTGTACTAGGATTATTTTTTCCTCTTTTTTATGAAGTACTAGGAACAGTTAAAACACGACTATTCTTAAGAGCGTTAAATTATTATAAATGTAAAGGATGCATTTTTCTCGAAATGTCAAGGGAATTTCGCTAAACAAACAAAAACAGTCAACAAACAGGCCAATGATGTATATTCTTGTTCAAGCAGAAGCTATTATGTTGTAACAAAATACATTTACTCAATAACATCCACAGTTGGCACTAGTGGTGTAGTGCTGTAACCCAGCTACTGGGGACAAAGTGTTGAGGAGATTGTAGAAAATAAGTTCTATGCTCGGTCCTCTTAAGGGTGTTTGTCCGGGAACCCAGTTTAGCGCTCTAAGGAATTTAGTTATAGATTTTATTGCAACTGCTGCTAAGAGTAGTTAAGATCCTGACTCAACGAACAAGCAAAGTATTCCCTTCCCCTCTCTCCCTCTCATAGCCCTAGCCTGCTCGCAAATTCGACAGAAGGATATAACTCCCTCATTTATAGTAAACTCCTAGCAATTAATTGTATAAATACTATTCATCTACTTTTTTAGCTAAGTACAAAGATGATTGTACAAATTTCAACTCAAAATTTGAACAAATATCATTTATATAAAAATAATTGGTAACACTATAAAAAAATATTTTTTTAGATTTACTATATTCTAAGGCTGGTTAGTACTTTTTGTCCATTAGATTCTCAAATTGTTAATAAAATATATCATTCGGTTTGTTCATGAGCATTGCACCAAAAATGCTAAATTAGCCACTTTGGGCAGCCATATCTCCATGAAGAATTTTTTTAGAATTTTTCCTGTAACGAATTTATTAGGTACTTACATGGATACTACAAATTATATCTAAAACATTTCAAAAATAATGTTCGATAAAACACCCTTAACATCAACACGGCGTCCCCTAATGGTTGCCTTCGACGTGGACACTACTAGAAAAGTCTGGGGTGTTCATGTTGGATGGTAGTCAAGGTTCATATGTTGTGTAGAGAAGAGAGCTGAGTGTTAGGCTTGCCAGTTAGTTTAAAATTAGACCAACTCTACGTGGTTCGGATACCACGTAAAGCTGTAGGTTCCTTAGTTGCCCTATCCATTGGGCTATTAATAAATAGCTCTTTCTGAGGAATAGTCTATCTTACATAGTAACAAGGACTACACTCGTTTATCAACACTCATCCGCTCCTCATATTTGCCCATACGTTGACGATTGGCGCCTTAATAATGGAATAGCTTTCAAATAGATGATAGATTACTTGTTCAGAGAATCTTGTTTTCTGACATTTCGGTAGTATCTTAGCCCTGACAGTTATTCATCATATTAGCTTGTGAACAACAGCAACCCATAAGTCAATAGCTATCAATCTTAAGCCCTAGCACTCATAAGAGGAGGAGGAATAAGTTTTGGCTGATACAAGCAAGTTGAAACAAGTAGTGTTGACCTTGTATGTTGAGTCTCATAGTAACCAACTATCATCGAGTCTTTTGGTAGGCATACTTTATTGTCGTCTATCATTAACTAATTTCAAACGGAAACCATCTAGGCAGACATGGTTTAGTTTCAGAATTATGTGAACCCTTTACTCAAGTACACCAATTCAAGTAGGGAAATATCTACAAGCACTCAAGTATTCACTGGCTATTGGGCTACTCATAAGTGGCCCTGTCTGAAGAACAGTCTAACTCAGTTAGTAACACACTGCACAGGTCATCCACACTCATCCTACACTGTGTAATCATTTATATTCGCCTTAAAATACGAACAAAGTTATGTCGGTGTCTCGTATCTAGTCGAACGCCTAAGTGGTAGTTGTAAATAACCGTCAACTAATGTTCATCGTTATAAATCTGTATTAATAATTGCTATGTTTATCCTTCAGGATTTAGGGGAATTAATGGAGGAACTGACAAGGTGCTGGTCCTGCCATCCGCATGGCAAATTGGAGAAACTAGACAGACATTGAGAGTACTATTGGATGCGACCTCTGTTTCTTTATTCTCTGTGAGTCATTAGCCACCAATAGAACTGCCAAAGTTAATATGGACGTCGAGGAACCAGCTCCGTTGGCGTACGTAAACATGTGCATGTACGCAGACGACGTAAATAGCGTAAATACTGGGTACATCAATTATTGCGTGATAGGAGTGCAGAAGGAACAGTTTAAAGCCACTATAGAAATCTAGAGGATAACCCGGATAAGATCTACACTTACACAAGAATGAGTGTTGTCAGTTTTGAGTTTCAAAAAACTTACACAGATGTTTGAATTTGCGATGATTTCTCTGTATTCATCGGGGGAGTAGATATTTTGATGTTTCCGTAAGTTTTTCTCAATCCTTCCTAAGTTTTTGTCGGAGTTTAGAGACATTTTTTTACCAGAGCACGAATCAGACCATTATCAAGTGGTCTAAGTTTTTAAAAAGGTTCAGGTTTATTTTCTTTGTTGTCTTCTATCTTATTTGAAAGTAACTTTCATGTTTTAGCACCACGACTCCTAATATTAATTTTGGAACATATTAACTTGTATTAATCACAACAAACAGAACAGTAGTTAACACTGCAATACAAGGTTGTTAACTACGTTATTGACCCACCCATACACGTACAGTGTTATTGATCCACCTACCCATCCATACACGTACAGTGTTATTGATGGGTATTATTAAAAAGTATTAAAATTCTTCGAACTTCTGTTGTGCCTGAAAGATAATTTTATAGTAAAGAATGCTTGTGTTGTAGAGTAGCGTAAGATACCACCACAGGAGAAGTTACTTGTCACGTTAAAGTAAGTGACGAATAGATACACAAAAAAGTGAAATGTCACTCAATACAAATTTATTATACTCTTGCTACAGGAACAGTATAAGTACAGATATTATACTGATCGATTGCGACTCACTGGATTGGTTGCGCTCCCAAGAAGCCCGTGTGCGTACTCCATGGGGCGCCACAGGACCGGTGGCTTCGAACATCACGTCCCCGAGCCACCGCATCTGTGGAACCGCTCCCAAGAAGCCAGAGTGCGTACTACATGGGGCGCCACATGACCGGTGGCTTCGAACATCGGGTCTCCGAGCCGTTGCATCTGTGGAACCGCTCCCAAGAAGCCAGAGTGCGTACTACATGGGGCGCCACATGACCGGTGGCTTTGAACATCACGTCCCTGAGCTACATTAGAACTTGTGGCTTTTCGAAGAGGTGCATTTTGCTAATTTTAAATCAGCGTAAGGACAAAACCATTCAAAGTGCAAATTACATTTTTTATAACTTTTTTATAAATAACTGAAGGGATGTTCGAAGCCACCGGTCATGTGGTCATCATACATTAAGAGAAGGTACATTAACTAATTTCGATTACAAAATTGGGAAATAATTATCTCACCGAAAACCGATTGCACCACCTTAAGTGCTTCCTCCAAGGTGACGTTACTAAGTTAGCCCAGTCTACAGCAGGCTTTAATACTGCCGAGATTTAAATAAAATAATTTTCTTGACATGAATCAAATGAAAATATAATTTATATTTGTATTCTGCTCCCTTCCATTATTAAAACTATACGTCCAATTGCTGGAACCATCTGTTGAATTACTTTATGTACTATAAGTTAATTAATTATTTATCTAAATATTAAAATGAGTATAAATCGAAAATATTACATCTCTTATTTTCAATATCAAGAAAAAGGCATATCAATGTTGCTGTTGAGATTTTGCTATCAACTCGATTTCTGTTTTTCAAAATGAAATTGATCGATGAATATTGCATAAAGTTTAATCAAAATGAAATACCGAATGAAGGAATATATTTTATACTAGGGAAACGAAATATAAATAATGAATTTATTTCAAGGACATTCTGTGTAAACAAGTTAAAATTTAAAATAACTTTAATGAAATAATTATGTGTTATTTATAAAACAAAGAATATATTTATAAAAAAAAAAGAATATAATTATAAAAATAGTTTTAAATGTTGCTAAGATAAAGGACTTGAATAAAATATTAAAGTTCACATGTTTAATTTTTTTAACAAAACGTTTAATTTACATACATATTATTGCTTATTCTCGTTTCATAGATAGACAATAATCACATAAAAATGTGATACAAAAGTTGAAACATTTAAGATTAAGTCTACATTTCAATACGTTTGGCTTTAGAGAACATTAAATCGATGAACCTAAACTTACTATTCTTAAAACTATAACACCTATAAGTATAACTAAATATTAATTAAGTTTAAAGCTTTAGTACAGGATGGATGTGCGTGGGCGATGAAGGCTCATGTCGGGGCACCTCGCGACTAGACACTGGCTTGAGCCTGCTCCAACGTCAACATTCTCCCTTCTTTACCACGGCGAAATCTGAAACAGATAAGTCCTCATCAATGTCCATCGTATGTTTCTTAAGAGGCGAAGTTTGGGCTGCAATGGCCCACTCTACTACGTATCCTCACCACACATCGTAACATATTATTTCAAATATAAAATAATAATTCATTTTTTATAAATATACACCACAAAACAAACTAAACCACAAGCAGTCAAAACTTAAATTTATATTCAAACTTAAAACCAAAATAATGTGACCATCTCAGTTAAATATAAAAATATTAATCACATTTTATTTTTACAAAGAGGACTTCATTCAACACAGTCACTCATTACCACCACCAAGACAGCGCCACCAGACTCTCACCTCGAAGCCCGTGCCTCACCTCCACCCCGAACCGAGTGCACTTATCAACGGATATTTATTTTCAAAAAACAAAAATAAACACAACAATTCAACAACAATATTATAATATTTAAAACTAAAAATCTAATGAAAACGTTTAAAAAGTACAAAACTTAATGTAAAATTTGACAATGTATCGTGTCCAGACTGACCAGTTCTATTATGTTATTCCACCTTTGTTAACTGTATTAAAACAGAATAAAGTGTTTTTCATTTTTATTTTGTATAATACATAAAAGCTAGGTTTTGTAAAATTAAACCTCAAGACGAAGCTTATTTGGACGGAATACTGTACTAAGTAACTGCAGTCGACGTAACCTGACACTGGGCTTGATATATTTGTAGGGAATACTGTACTAAGTAACTGCAGTCGACGTAACCTGACACTGGGCTTGATATATTTGTAGGGAATACTGTACTAAGTAACTGCAGTCGACGTAACCTGACACTGGGCTTGATATATTTGTAGGGAATACTGTACTAAGTAACTGCAGTCGACGTAACCTGACACTGGGCTTGATATATTTGTAGGGAATACTGTACTAAGTAACTGCAGTCGACGTAACCTGACACTGGGCTTGATATATTTGGAGGGAATACTGTACTAAGTAACTGCAGTCGACGTAACCTGACACTGGGCTTGATATATTTGTAGGGAATACTGTACTAAGTAACTGCAGTCGACGTAACCTGACACTGGGCTTGATATATTTGGAGGGAATACTGTACTAAGTAACTGCAGTCGACGTAACCTGACACTGGGCTTGATATATTTGGAGGGAATACTGTACTAAGTAACTGCAGTCGACGTAACCTGACACTGGGCTTGATATATTTGTAGGGAATACTGTACTAAGTAACTGCAGTCGACGTAACCTGACACTGGGCTTGATATATTTGGAGGGAATACTGTACTAAGTAACTGCAGTCGACGTAACCTGACACTGGGCTTGATATATTTGGAGGGAATACTGTACTAAGTAACTGCAGTCGACGTAACCTGACACTGGGCTTGATATATTTGTAGGGAATACTGTACTAAGTAACTGCAGTCGACGTAACCTGACACTGGGCTTGATATATTTGGAGGGAATACTGTACTAAGTAACTGCAGTCGACGTAACCTGACACTGGGCTTGATATATTTGGAGGGAATACTGTACTAAGTAACTGCAGTCGACGTAACCTGACACTGGGCTTGATATATTTGTAGGGAATACTGTACTAAGTAACTGCAGTCGACGTAACCTGACACTGGGCTTGATATATTTGGAGGGAATACTGTACTAAGTAACTGCAGTCGACGTAACCTGACACTGGGCTTGATATATTTGGAGGGAATACTGTACTAAGTAACTGCAGTCGACGTACCCTGAAACTGGGCTTGATATATAACTAACTATCTTTTGATAACTCCCAACTGACAAAAATATAATAATAAAACTTGTATTTTTATAAAAGACATTTATTAAAACACTTCATTACAGACCTGATTGAACAATATAATGGTCTTAATATAAAATAAACAAATCTTTTGTTAGTACATTGAAATACTTAAACAAACATACATTTACAAATAAGCACCTGTACATAAAGACACACTCAGATAAATATACATAAATACAAAATTATATGTATACTTAGTATGAAAAGGTCTAGTTTCATTATTGTATTATCAGGCAGAGCATTTAAGAGACTGTACGTGGAGACAATAAAGGTTTTATTGATTTTTCAGTGGTGGAGCGGTGAACTGGAATATTGTAGCTAACATAAATTCTCCACATCTAGTTCTATGCACACTAACTTGTGACAAGTAAACCAATTGCTCTGACAGGTAATTAGGAGTTTTTTTATGAAGAATATTGTACAACATCATCAGGATATGGAAATGGCAGTGGTTAACAATTTAGATAACCCATGCAAAAAGACAAAAATTATTTTTTTAATTAGCCTGACTAAAAATCCTAAATAAGGAAACATAAATAAAGTACTTAAAAATATTCATTTTAAAATTGTGGCGATAACTATTTGAAACAAAAATTTAATTCTTTTTTATATCATATTCAATTCGCCCATCAAGCAAAACGTGGTAATAAAAATAAGGAAAGGACATTTTAGTTCAAAAACTTTTTTTAAACACCAATTTTTAAATTACAAAAAAGTGTAATAATTACATTTAAAATCTTTCTGTTTGCAACAAAAACTTTATTTTCAAGTGCCAGTTTTTATATTTTGAACAATGTACGGTACATTAAATTGTATTATGGCTAAGATCAAGTTACCTTAGGGATAGCAATGAATCGAAAAGGAAACATTTCTTTTTGAACTTGAGTTGTTCAATTAGGAATGTGAATACAACTTAAGTTATATTATAAGGAACCCTAAGCTACAGATAACATATACGTGCTTAAACCGTGAAGATAGACAAATATTGTAGATAAATATAAAAAATGCCACTATATTTCGTGCAACAAAGATAGTTTATAGTTATTACTTTTAATGTACTCATAACAATATCATTTTCATTTTTACTGTTTAATATTAATGTTCCTTAATTTGTGTATGAATCTACAATAATCAGATCACAAGATAGTGACAATCTTTTTAAATGTTAAAAAGTATGAACTCAAACTTTGTACAACGAACAAAGTAAATGTAAAGACGTTTTTAATCGTTTCAAGGTGGGTTCATTAAATCCTTTTTTTAATTATACAAATGGGATTTAAACATGGGCTTCGAAGTATTACCGAATACATTTAAATTCATAATTTTTATGTATATTGCTAATTAAAATTAATGTTTTGACAGATTCTTTAAGCTTGATTTGGAATTAATGATTGAAAGTATCCCTGTAAGACGAAATCGTTATGTTATTTGAGCCTCGTGTTCTGTTGAAAAATTCGTATCAGTTTACCAACCTGAATTGTAGTTTCACATGCCATAAGCAGATTGAAGTTCTCACAACAACAGTAGTGTATATGTTTTGATTTATTGTAGTTCTACATTTCATTTGAGAGTGTAGCACACACTACAAAAAACCTTTACATTTATACACCAAATAAGAAGACCAAAAATATTGTTTACCCTCTTGCACTCATTTAATAAATAATGGTTTTTCTATAATTCTTTTTATTGCTTTATTTTGGTATGTCAATGAAAAATGAAAGGCGAGACAACATCCGCCGGGTTCAGCTAGTTAATTATAAAGAGCGAATACATGTCCGTCTGTGTGTATGTTATCATCAGCCGTTAAATAAAATGAAACATTTGAAATAGGCTTAGTAATAAAATCGGTTGTTTACTAGTATATTTCATAACAAGAGTGGAAAGTGGGGTTTTGCATGTTCGAGACCATATGTTTGAAGTGCGAGACTTGTCGAGCACTTCGAATGGTCGAGAACATACAAAACACTTTCACTCGAGTTTTGACACATAACGAAAACAGCTGAACTCATAGTAGTGTAGTGAAAAATTATCTTATACTATAAAACGAGCAAGGAATTGTATGTATGTACCTATTTCCAGTCATTTTATTTCAAAAACGGCTCTACCGATTTTCTTCGTACTTTGTCTATAAAAGGTTTTCTACCTCAGGAATCCAATGGATTTGGTGACAATTTTGAGAAAACTCATTTTCTATGAGTTTTCACGATTCCAAAAGTACACAGTAAAAATATAGGAGACAGGCGGGTGGGTCAATACGACTGTTTAATGTTTACTATTTACTATTTCAACATGTGAGTTATGATTTTAATTTATTTTTTTAAATAACACATGTTTTTCTGAATCTGTTAAAATGTAAACAAACCAAATATTATTGTATTTTTCTTACCTATGTCTAATATACACAATTCAGTTATTCTCGAACTTTATTTCATTTTTATTATAATTTCAACGCACCACAACGCATATTTATGGTGCTTCGAGCCGGATTACAGCAAGTAAGATAAATTTACAGTTCATTGATAACTTCAGTTCAGTATATTTTAACTTTTTCTTAGATGCTAGGCGGACGTCCTCCAAAACGACGCAAGTTTAATTTTAATAAAAATGAGCCACCAATACCGAATTTAAATGAATTCCAAGATACTGAAACATGCTATGAAGCTGAAATTGAAAATACAGATCTTGATTCAAACAATGAAACAAATCTTATGACTTGTAATAGTAATACTTTGCAAACAGCTTCTACAAATAATTCTGGAAATACCTTACAAACTTCTAGCAACTTTCTTAATTACGATTTGCCATCAACCTCGGGGGTAACACCGAGGTTGATGGCAAATCGTAATTAAGAAAGTTGCTAGAAGTTTGTAAGGTATTTCCAGAATTATTTGTAGAAGTTGTTTGCAAAGTATTATTACAAGTCATAAGATTTGTTTCATTGTTTGAATCAAGATCTGTATTTTAAATTTCAGCTTCATAGCATGTTTCAGTATCTTGGGATTCATTTAAATTCGGTATTGGAAGTCAGCGATTAGATGATATGAACCCGATCGGAGATCGGCTTTCCTGGTACTTATACTATAAATAGAGTAATAATCAATTGTAATAATGGGGCTACTGTCTCTGTGATCAACTTGGGTAGCCCCGTGATAAATTTATGTAGTCCCATGATTAACTTAGGTAGCCTCGTGATCATCTCGGGTAACCACCCGTGATCAACTTGGTTAGCCCTCTTCATCGACTTGGATAGTCAGTCCATCGTAATTAACCATAATCACCTTAGATAACTCCCATCATAACCTGAGGTGCACATCTCTTGTTATCAACTGTGGTAGCACCCATGTTTAACTTGGGTAGCCTTTCATGGTCAATCTTTGTACTTCTCTGTAATCAACTTGGGTAGTATCCTGTCACTAACTTCTAGTTATCCCCCGTAATAAAGTTGGGAAGTCACCTATGATTATCTTGGCTTATTACCCTTGATCTTCTTGGGGAGCCCCCATGGTTGACTTATAATAATTTAGCTAACGTGTCAACGAAGTGTTGGGGGCGAAGCCCCCAAAGAACGAAGCGATTTTACTTAATACGGTATAATTAATAATATTTGAAGTCAAAAGTTACATGCCGAGGCGTCACGAGTGCAGCGACTGACGGGGTTGCCACGCGAAGCGTGCAGGGGTGTCCCTTAGTTATTATTATGACTAAGAAAAATAAATCTAAACTACTATGTTCTTGAAGTGCGATTGAAGTAGATTCAAGTACAAATGCCTCGATTACCCGTGTGTACAGTCCTTGATTAAATACATATATACTTTATAATCATTGCTACAGTTTTACTTAAGCTAGTATTTATAATACTAGTTAATATCACTCATAAAATCTGAACACATTTTGTACTCGAGTACGGAAATGTCGACTAAAGAAAACTTAACAGTTATAAACTATTGCCATCCCTTTAATACAATTACGGAAATATTTTTAACCATCGCTTAAGTTATGTTTTATGTTTTGTTTCTGTGTGTAAATATGCCAAACATTTTGCCAAGAGGCGTTTGTTGAAGTGCCTGCAAGTGTATGCTATGCAGTTTACACACAGCAAAGTTTGTTATGTCACGTTTGTATAATCCAGGCGCTCTTGACATAAACAGTATTCTAAAGAATTATGTTCATTGAAGTGGTGCTTTCTGTAACTCTCATTTCTTTTTACAGTATATATTTACAAAACTTTTGCAACGTTTAAGTTTCAAAATATATATACTCAAATTTATTGTTGCCCCACATATTCTAAAGTAAACAAATTTGCACTATATTTAAAGATTCATGCTAACTAGTTCTGAGCTGATTAGATGACGATCACAGATTAAGTAATTTTAGTTATTTTTTGACAACCATATAAATTAGTTATCTTTACACATCAATCTACGTATTTTTGAAACATACTTGTATACATCCAAGTTATACTTGTAGATTTTTAACAGTTCAGTCGCATTTAAACACGCAAACATTACACATAAGTTTTTAGACAAAGGTTCTGTTAGGTTTTAAAAACAATTAGTTAAAGAATTTTAAATTTACCAAGCAAAGTAGGGCTAGGAAGCCCTTTCAACCTGAAGACGATCGCCAGTCACCGGGCAAGGAGGGCTGCGTGTAATTACAGGATCGCTTAACGATCGCCTTCCAAATACACATAAAGTTACATTTTTTACTCTATAAAGTAGATTAGTCTAATTGTGTACCGTATATAAAATACAACTTTCTTATCCGGAAATGATTCTATCAGATTTGCAAATAACCAATGTACGTTTTGCAACGTTTAGTTCTTATTCCTTAAGATTTGTTTAAGTAATCATGAATGCCATTTATATAAGAAGGAAAAGCAAATAATTGTTTCCTTAATTTCAACCCCCGCATGAATTTATTGATACATTTAAAATAATAATAGGTATTAAAATAGCACACACTGTTTGTGATTGAGCTAGGTTATACTTTAATTATGCACTCCTATGTTTATACCAATGTTTATTTATTTAACGGAATTCTTGCTCGTTTATACTTCTTATATTTGGGGAAATTTCTGTCAGCTTTCATAGTTATCGTTCGATTAGTTTTCGGGAAATAACGATGACTGTGAGGATGGGTTCCTGTAAAAGGGCTTCCCTATTTTATATAACTAGCAAATAGGCCCACCCTGCGTCTTCCACCCATGAAACATAATTATATAATGTAACAAAATGTCACTGTTTTGTTTCTAAACAACAACTACCAGATTTACTCCGATATTTTATTTGTTCCCTCAAATATTTGGGACCTATTCACTTCTCATTTGCTTCCACATGCCACATCTAAGCACAGACAATAGTATTCTGATGTGTGTATATATACAGAGGGTGTTCAGTAACAAATGTTACAATAATTTGGGATAAGAAGTATTGTACTGATAAAAATGAGCCAAAAAGTTCATCTGAAGGTATGTCCTAAAACTTAATGTTTTTTGTCTACCGGCCTATGTAATTTTTACCAAATAAATTACATCTTTCGAACTAGTTATGATGAACTAGATCCATTTGGGATGAAAATGAGCTGAAGCCCCATATTGCATCACATAGGCCTATTGTTGCCGGTGTTTAGTGGCAAATCCCCAAAATAGGTCATAAGTCAAACATTTTATATATGCCTGGTCTTTTATATGAATAGTTTTTGCCGTGAAACCATGGATAGAGGAGGGGTGTGTACTCTTGTTAGTGACAATCTACTTTTCAACGCCGTTGATGTGTCTGGATATTGTACTGAGGGCTCTTGTGAATTGGCAGCCGTGAGAGTTGGGGTGGATCAGTCCTCCTGTTATGTTTTGTTAGTGTATAGACCTCCTCATGGTAATGCTGGGAGGCTGAACCTTTTCTCGAATCATTGTACAATTGCTTGACTACTCTTTATAAGAATGATCGGAAAATTATAGTGACAGGGGACTTCAATATTGATATGTCGTCTGACTATGAACCTGCCAAATGGTTATCTCATCTTATGTCATCTTTTGGTTTAAGAGAAACAATAAAATCGTACACGAGGGAATTCGCGGGATCTTCGCTAGTGATTGATAACACCTTTACTAATATAGGTTCAGACCAACTTAATACATTGGTTTTAATAACTGGAGTCTCTGACCATCATGCCCAAGTGGGTGACTTGAATATGAGTGTGTCCATGGGACAGTTTCACAGGTTCCTGATGAGGCATCAATTTGACAAAACTAATATTAATTCACTGAAGAGTTTTATTAATAGTGAATTATGGGACGAAATGTTTTGCGCTCTTGATGTGAATTCTAAAGTTACAGCGTTCTTATCAACCTTGTCACATTATATAAATGTAGTTTTCTCGGTGAAAAGGATAAAATATAGGCCTATAAAAATCTCCTACAAAAGTAATTCTAAGCCGGGCCTTGGTTGAGTTGCAGAATAGAATGTTGGCTATGTATTCACTTACCAAACATCTAGATTCTGCTCATCCATTACGTCAGCACTATCGAGACATCAAGAAGAAATTTCGACCTGGTGTCCACTCTGCTAAGGCTTCCTCAGTTCTCAGTCACGTGACCGATTCTAACAATAAATCAAAGGCTGTTTGGAACGTTATCAGGGACATTCAACCCCATAGAATCCCAAAGACGTTTTCTAAGCTATCTGTCAAAAATGGTGAGACTGACTTACTTACTGATCCTGTGGAGGTCTCGTGTGCGTTCAACACATACTTCTCCAATATAGGCCAGCGTCTGGGAAATGCAAATGAGACAGGGCGGCATGAGTTGTTGCCGGACATATCTTCATCGCTCTTTTTGAAGAGTACTGATGAACGTGTGGTTATGTTGGCAATCAAATCTCTAAGGCTTAGCCATTCTGCAGGGGAAGATGAAATATCCTCTAGCCTCTTGGAAGATATTGCTGAACAGCTCGCTGTTCCCTTGACCCATATTGTTAACTTGTCTTTTGAAGAGGGCAAATTTCCATCGGCTTTCAAGAGGGCTGTATTAAACCACTGCTGAAAAAGGTGACCCCTCAGGTGTCCAGAATTATAGACCTATTTCTATCCTGTCTACTTTTACCTGAGTATTGGAGAAATTGTTCTTGAATAGGCTGTTGTCATTTCTTGCTATCAACAATGTACTGTCTGCGAACCAATTTGGATTCAGAAAAAAATCGTCAACTCTGGATGCCATCTTCAGCTTTGTTTCTAATGTGGTCGAAGCTCTGGATAAACAGGAGCACACTTTTGGCATATTTTTAGACCTGAATAAGGCATTTGACATGGTAAACCATGACATGCTATTGCACAAGCTACAACGACTTGGTATAAGGGGTCTGGCATATCAGTGGTTATCGACTTACCTTATCGGCCGAAGCCAGGTTGTTAAGATTCCTTTTCAGGACGATTTTGGATGTTTGGGTAGTAGGGTGTCCTCTACGACAAGTGTGAGAACAGGTGTCCCCCAAGGTTCAGTATTGGGAACTATTTTGTTCTTATTATATATAAATGACATATCCCATAGCATAAGAGGCGGAAATATTTGTCTGTTTGCTGATGACACCTCATTCAATCTTTCCCATAAACACCTAGAACATCTTGAAGTCGAAACATTTATTCAATGCAGTGCACTTTTGCAATGGTTGGATGATAATTGTCTCTCTGTTAAAAGTGCCAAAACAAAATTTATTGACTTTCACTGAAAACGACGCAAAAATAATGACAATAACGTAAATTCTCATATATTTATAGGTGATTCTGATAAACAATCTTCTGAATTTACTAACTTTTTGGGTCTGTGGATTGACTATAACCAAGTATCACAATCACATGATAAGGTATGTAGGAAAATAAGCAGTGATATTTTTGTTCTTCGTAGACTCTCTTATTATGCTAACAGAGACATACAATTAGCGGCTTACTATGGTTGTATTTATCCTCATATGGTATACAGCCTTCCAATATGGGGTGCTGAATCTACTGGTACTAAGCGGGTACTACATCTGCGGTAAAAATATTTAATAACTTTCCATCACGTCTTAGGGCTCAGTCCTCACTAAAAATATTTAGAAAAATGTTAAAGGACTTTCTGTTAACTAAGGAGTATCTATAAGTGCCTTCCTGGCTGATAAGGAAACATTGTAGATTATATGACTGTTTGTAATTATTGAAAAATTATATTATTTTTGACTGTTGTCATGCAATGTTACATTGTTAATTGACAGTAAATATTTTGATTTGATATACTAGCTGTACCCGCCCGCTTCGCCAGTCATAATTTTTCTTTTGAGTATGTAATCGAGATGTGCAGCAAGCTTTCAATTTACACTGTATTCAATTTATTCAGTTTAGAACAGCTGATATTATGTATGATTACTACTGTACTCAATTATTTTTCATTTTAAAAGTTTAGCCTAACACAATTTTAATCAATTTGTTTTTATTTAACAGCTGTTAATAAAGTAAATAAATCAATTAGTATTACTCCATAAGAATACAGTGGAAATTTTGGAGGCCAGCGGGACAGATTTCTGAGGTCGGAGAGGAAAATCCTTTTTTAGCGAGCCTCTACGAGCCAAGATAAACTTATATACAACATTTCAAGTCAATTGGACGAATATTTTTGGAGAAATCGTGATGAGTGAGGTGTGGCTTTTATGTATATTATGGCTCCAAGCAAATTAATATTGTAATCTTGCTATTTCAATCAGATTTTTCTTGTAGTTTACAAACTTTGATTGTCTAAACAAATCTGAAAGTCTACTTTTAGAGGCGGTAAAGTACGGCAATTGATATTAAACCAATAAAATTTCAGGATTCTCGCCATGTTTAGCCAGGTCCGATGAACTGGCTATACATGTCTTAAAATTAAATTAAAATTTTCTGATTTAAATCAGTTGTTCTCTTAGATAAAAAAGTTTCAAAGTCTACTTTTAGAGGGCACAAAGTACTATATTTGACTCTGAATCTATAAAATATTGTGTTTTTCGTCATGTTTAGCCATATCCTATGATTTGGCTATGAATGCTTCAAAAATAAATAGTAAATCTTCCGATTGAAAACAGTTTGTTCTCGTGGATAACGAAGTTTCAACAGTCTAGAAAATTCTGTAAGTCTATTTTTAAAGGCCGTAAATTATTTGATTAAAATTTGATTTGAACCCATAAATTGAAAATCTAGCTCTACCTAAGGATGAAGGAGGTGAGAAAGAGCAAAAATCATGGGACCAAAGTTATACATCGTCTCAAATCAGACACAGAAAATGGTGTTAGTTTTGCTGTAGAACCGTTCATTTAGATGCTACAGTCCAATTAGAGAAACACTGTTTTTGGCATTTAAAATATCTGGCACTAAAAAGGCTGCCATCTTCGATTTACTAGGATTTTTTTCAAAATCCCCTCTTATTGCACATCTGCAGCATAAGACCTTTGACTCTACAAAATGTCAGCTTCGTAGGCTTAGTACTTTTTTAGTTACAGCGATGAGTGAGTGAGTCAGTGGTATTTGCCTTTTATAAATACAGATATCGTAAAAGACCAACAAAAAATCTGTTACCAATTAAGCAAGCCCAAACATTAAAATAAAACTGATACTGGAGACGATCCTGTGCAATTGGACGCGAGGATTCCATGGATCAATTGGACGCGAGGATTCCATGCATCAAATGGACGTGAGGATTCCATGGATCAAATGGACGTGAGGATTCCATGGATCAAATCCGGAAGAACGACGTTTTTTGTATTAACCGCATCTGTATTGTTTTACAATGGGTCTAGTGAATTAAAAAACACAGCCATAGAAGACTTAAATTCTGAAGAAATTTTTATGAAAAATGAACTAAGAAACGCTAGTTAGAAAAACTAAGTAAACGCTTGCGTTGTTGAAGTTGGTGAGATTTTGGTTATTAGGGGTCGATAGAACTTGGTATTATGGTCATTCACGAGATTCTTCTAAACAAATTGGAGACTGCCGGTATCAGAGGCATAGATATGAAATGGTATCATAGTTTTATTACAGGAAGAAGGCAGCGAATAAAAATTAACAATAACTTAAGTAGCTCGATGGGAGTTCCTCAGGGGGCAACGACCTCTGCTACTCTCTTCCTAATCTTTATAAATGATTTTAGAACTCAATTTTAAAGAAAATACATACGCTTTTGTAGACGATATTGCCCTTTTTTACCCTCAAAAATATTTTGTTCTCCTTGCTAAGCTTATTAATGACGATCTTCTTCTATTAAGAAAATGGTGTTTAATAAATAAAATGCAAGTAAATTTCAGTAAGACAAAATTTATAAATTTTTATTTCTTTGGCTTTGACACTCCTTTTCCTTTAAGTTTTCATTCATCAAACTGCAATATCCACCAATGTACCTGTCAATCTTTAGAAAAATTTAATTTTTGAAATATTTAGGAGTTGTGCTTGATAAGAAACTTACTTTTGAACCATGCATCTAAGACTTACACTCAAAATTAAGATCACAAATTGGGAAATTTAATTTTTTAAAGAAATTTTTGTACTATATCGCTCTTGAGAACTCTTTATTTTGCTTCAATCAATTCAAGATTACAGTATGCTTTGCCTTGCTGGGAGAGTACTTACCAAACATATTAAGTATAGATAAGATAAGAACCGCTCAAAACGTTTTTTGCGTATTATTGTAAAAAATCTAAGCAATACTAATACCTTTTCCTTTGTACCATCAGTTGCGTATTTTACCGATTCAACATTTTTTTTTTCATTTTTAAATTCCTGAGATTCAGAGCGGAAATAGAGAAAATATAATGCCATTTCGTCTTTACAGTATAAGAAGCTCTGCAAGTAAATATTTTGAATTACTTAAAGTAAACAAAACTATTTTTCGTCACTCCTTTTTCAATTTGGGTCCTCAATTTTTCAGTCAACTTCCGCTTCATATAAAACATATAACAAATCTTAAATATACAAAAACATAATCACTTTGCTTTATAGTCATCAGAACGTAAGTTATATCACAGGTTTTATAGTGTAAAAGTTAAAAAATTAATTACTGTTTCTTTACATTTAATAAATTTCTATCTCTTTACGTTTACTTTATACTTCCTATTTATTTTTTTATGTAAGCTAGATTTACGTTCAGATGTTAAAGCAGGCACATAACAAGTTTTTTAATTAATGCATAACTCTAGTAAGTTTTATTATTTGTAATTTATACTGTTTTGTAACATTTGTCACACTACTTGATAAAGTGGCCAGGTTAATTTCTCAAACACAACTATATTTGTATGGATGTTTTGTATTATGAGAAATAAATTCATTTATTTATTTTTATGTACTTCTATAAACAAAATGTCTTGCTCATCAGCTTTATAAAATTAGGAAAATATAAACTCATATAAAATTAGGAGTTTACGGTGAAATAGTGTTTAATTTTGTTCTATGAAAAATATTCATTTATGCTTGAGCTAAGGATTTTCTGTTACATTTACCTACATATCACATCAAGCCTAGTTTGATTTACTTTTTACCTAATTTGGTTTACCGGAAATCCTTAAAAACCTGACTTACAAGCACAAAACACATCCTAACCCTACAAAATCCAATCTAATTTTAAAAAACCCTTAACATAGGCCTACCGTAAGAAAATATAACCTTACCCAAACTGGCACAGTTACCCATACTCGTACAGTGGTAGTGACCCACCCGCCCACCCATACTCGTACAGTGATAGTACCCACCCGCCCACCCATACTCGTACAGTGGTAGTGACCCACCCGCCCACCCATACTCGTACAGTGGTACTGACCCACCCGCCCGCCCATATACGCACAGTGGTACTGATAATATATGATAATAAATATGATAATAAAATTTTAATAATTCATATTTATTAAAATATAAATTAATAGTAATTTTACAATTGGTTTCAAAATTTTGATGCAGTTCTACCTCATCGGAAAATGTATTATAAGCTCAAAACTAGAGGCATGTAACAACAACAAAAATCTTACTTTTGCGTAGGCTACCTATAAAATGGACGTTACAGAATAGTTAAACGTAACAATATAATACTAAATGAGAGTTGTATAGCTCTGTTCAGGATAAAACCATTCATAAATTTACTATGGTTGTATCGGTAAGATGTACATTTTATTTCTGATGAATACTAAATAACAATAATATAAAGAAAACTATAAAATAGTTAGTTGTAAAAATGTGAACTGTGTAGAAAGGCCTCTGACTTAGACTAATAAATAATTTAAGAACTGTGAAGTGGCAACATTTAATTAGAGTTAAAACTTTAATACTTACTTTTACTTATTTATTTGTAAATATATATATATATATATATATATATATATATATATATATATATATATATATATATATATATATATATATTTATATGAAAATTTGATTTATTTCCCATAAATAGAACATAAATAAATACATACAATGTTATTGATATTTATATGCAAAATATAATATAGGAAAACATAAGTAGAAATATAAAATAAATAAAAATTAAAACAACATATTTTCCTAGTTAACATATTAGCCATTGGGAAAAGGTCTGCATGGGCGGAAGCCTGTGCGCAGACCCGAGCTGCTAAAAAGCTGCACGATGGCGTTTTAGTATGTAGTTTAGTATATTTACATTTTTTATATATTTTTTTAAAGAAAATAATAAAAAAAATAGTAATATTGTTAATAAAATTTAAATAGATTAATTCGCAATTCATTGTGTTTTGTCCTTAAGAATGATTGGAATTTACATATGAAGCCTCTTTTTTTGTCACTGTAAAAGACAATAATAATAATAATTCGAAAACGTGTTTCCTTACCTGATAAATTTTGTCAATTCTCGTTTTAGCTTTGTTCCGAACTTTGTTTTTAACAGGAAAAGACATAATAAATTACGTTTTTTCTAAAATATTTTAAAGGAGGCACACTGTTTATACCAATAAAACGTAAAGTGGTATTGGCTCACCCACCCACCCATAAACGTACAGTGGTATTGACCCACCCACCCAACCATATACGTACAGTGGCATTGAACCTAACCTAACCTAACCCACCCGCCCGCCCATACACGTACAGTGGCATTGACCCACCCACCCGCCCGTCCATACACGTATAGTGGCATTGACCTACCCGCCCGCCCAAACACGTACAGTGGCATTGATAACCACCCGTGTATGGCAAATGTCAATCTATGTGTCTGCTGTGAGTTGGGTGAACTCTGAGATTTTTTACAGTGACCAAATTACAAATAATTATTGCCGTGTCAAATGCTTTACTCAGATCAATTAGAGTTGCACTTGAAAAAATTTTGCTATCAAAGTTATCATATAGGGTTGTAATTAAATGTTGAAGAGCTTTAATAGTACTTAGGTTTGAGCGAAATCAACCTAAGTTGATACGCTGAAGGTAGCCCTTGGCAGTCCCACTGTACGTGTATGGGTGGGCGGGTGGGTCAGTCCCACTGAACGTGTATGGGTGGGCGGATGGGTCAGTCCCACTGAACGTGTATTTCAGTCTCTCTGAACGTGTATGGGTGGGCGGATGGGTCAGTCCCACTGAACGTGTATGAGTGGGCGGGTGGGTCAGTCCCACTGAACGTGTATAGGTGGACACATTCAGGAAAGGTGAGAAGGTGGAAAGGTGAGGGAAAGAATATAAGGTTTCAAAGTTAGTTATGGAACCTAACAAAGTTAGAAATGGAAAAAGTATTAAAAATATATGTCATAGAATAATTTAAATAAGTAATACGATGCAAAACATACAGAAGAGCTGAAGAACACTGTGCATCCGAGTGAGCAAGGGTAACGAGAGGGGAGTGGAGGTGGTGTTCAAAGTTCACATTGGTTCAGGTCCGTCTACTGTAATTGGATTTTTGACTATTGTCTCGGCCTCCTCAATTCTTAGCAGTGATAAGAAATCGTTGACTCTTTTTTTTAAATTTTAAGAGATCGACAACTAAATATATTTAATTCACCGAAGTGGTGACAAATATTACTATACAAAACATGCGCAACATAAAAGGAATTAGTAAGTTCAATTGATTTGACTAGACGTAAGGGTATGCCAATATTTTCTGAAAATCTCGCGTTATAAGAGTGTGTAACAGGTGAAAACAGAGAATCTAAACACTTAAAAATGTGCAACAAAAGAAACTTTATGTACAGCTGACGGATTGTGAAGATGCCACTTTCATGAAAAAGATCAATAGTTGTTTTTTTTTTTTTCAAAGAGAAAAAGATCAAAGAACCTTCGATGTTTTTTTAGACCAATTTTAAGTATGGTTTTTTGTAATATATATAATGGCTGAAGAGTTGATTGCAATGCTCCCCCCCAAGCAATAATTATTCCAAACGATAATAATGACTGAATATAAGCATAATAAGCTAATTTGACATGTTTTTCGTCCAGTATTCCACTAAGCTGACTGAATGCAAAGATGTATTTCCTAATTTTATTCTTTAAAAAATCGATATGTTCTGACCATTTTAATCTATAGTCAAAAGTGACGCCTAAATATTTATAAGATGAAACTTTCTCTATAGATTCACAAAAGCAATTATTGTTAAGATGATCACCACAAGTGTGGATTTTTAAATCTTGCAAATGATAGTCAGTAATATGTGATAAGGAAATTGGCATGAATTTTGTCTTTGCAACGTTTAATGAAAGAGTATTCTGGTCTAGCCACTTTTTGAGCAGCATGAGATCAAATAATGCTTTTAATCTCGTTTCTTCCCAAGATGCACCCTTCAATAAAATTAATGTGTCGTCTGCGAATAAAAACAGCTCGCCATACAGATTTAACCTTGAAAGATTATTTATATATACTACAAATAAAATAGGTGATAAATATCCATGTGGAACGTTGTGCATATATTTTATATATATATATATATATATATATATATATATATATATATATATTAAATACAAACTACATTTGTATGGTTCTAAGTTTTGTTTAAGTGTGCAGTTACAATATCACTAGCATAAACTGAACACAATGAGTTTTAAGTGGAGAATAAATTCCATCTTTAAGTGAACTACCTTATTGGCATTATTGGTCTACTAAAAACGTTACAAAAGCAGGAAGTACAGTACCATAAAAATATATAAATAAAAAACTCGAACAAAGTACAATAACCAAGGTTTTGGTGCACATATTATTTACTTCCTTTACACGTCTATAAAATGTTCTGGGGAGAACACACCAACCCTCTTGGCTGGGATATTTTCCATTCCACAACCCCAATAACGTAATAGTTCTCCACCAGAGTTCATAAAAGCTGTATGCAAACTTTTTTATTTATAAAAATCACTACCAAGCTAATTTTTATTATTATTTTTTTAAATTAGCCTATTAACAATTAGCTGTATTTTGTTCTGATATTAATTTCTTAAATGAAAATAGTTATATAATGTGTACACGTCTAAATATAGCATCTTTCATGAAATGAAATAAATGGTATGGAAGTATTTAGTTCTATAGTTTTAATTATTTCCAAACTTAAAGGTGTATTTGAATGGACATTTTTGAGTTGACATATTCTTTGAATTTATCAATCAGTCGTCCGGATAGTTTTGTTTTTTTAATAATTATATCGATAAGGAATTTGTTCCACAAAATAAAGTTGGTTGGTTGTTTCATACTTACTCGTCATGAGAATGCAGTTCTCCAGAAGGACGTGGCAGGCATCGGGGAAGTTCTTGGGTAGGCCGGCGGCGTCGACGGCACAGACGGGCCCCGAGGTCTTGTCGCAGACCAACCCTTGGTGACAGAGTGCCATCAGCTGGTCCAAGCGGGAGGCTGACACCTGCGCGGCGAGGACCACTCCTGTACCATAAACAAGCATGAGATTGGGTGCCATGTCTTCGGATACTGTGTCAATTTGATCATCGCTCAGGTAAAGAAAACGATCGTTTAAATGTTTAACGATATAACGCCTAATTCTTATTCTTATTGCTTGCGTCACTATGAGAAGAGTCCATAATTTAATTTCTCTTTGTTTTGGAGTGATCTACAATATTGCAGAGTTAAAATGGCGTAGGAGTTTTTGCTTAGCTAGTGGAGGTATCGATTAATATGTTAAAGTTAATAAAAAATTTTTAGTGTTACATTAAAAATAAATTTTATATTGGATTTACGATCTATGAATTGTTGTTATCTTATGTTAAAGTTAGGCTAATGAATTCCAAGGAATAACTTCAGGAGTGCCTCAGGGTTCAATGTCGGGCCCTATTCTCTTCCTCGTATAATATGGGAATGGCTACTTCTTGAGAGCTGATTCTCTCTACTAACTTCGCCCGTTTTACTGTTTCACACAAAAGCAACAACATATTCTCTAAATAATTAATTATCGGTATAATAAATGCTGGTAAACAACTGATAAATTGTTGGAGTACTCCTCACCTGAATCAATACAAAATTTTAATGACTGTGTGTTAAGAGCCATTTCTTTTACGCCATAATACCACAGTTTTCCAAACTGGACAAAGTGGAGTGCTTTGAAAAAATCACAAAAGCACCAACATTATACTACATTAAACAAAAAACTAAAAAAATGGTATTACAAGTGCTTTTTTACTCTCCAAAAATCCAAATTAGTTTTAGACGTTAAAACTAATTGACTGTTTTAACTAATTTAGATTTTAAAATCCAAAACTAATTATATCTAATTGATGTTAATAATTAGTTTTGTAATAACATTATCTACACAAGTTATCTTCGAAAGTTAAACTCAACATTAGTATTACAACTTGATAAATAAAAGCGTAATATACTAATAATTAATTGTAGCTAGGACAAATTGCCTCAGACTTGCCTTGTTATAAAAACAAAAATCTATGAAATGCTAAAGAAAATATGCAGAGTATTAAAACCAAATAACAACTATGAATAATTTAGTAAACATAAAAAATACTTTTACAGTTAATTCGTGCATGCATATGAACAAAAGCAACGGAATTAATAAACATAATTTAATTATTAGTAAATCATAAGTAGTCTATATTGTAATAACAAATTAAATTGAGGTATGGTAAAGGATACTTTATGAAATAATATAAAAGAGAATGGAAAATAAAAAGAGGGGCTGGTAATTGTAATTTACGATTATGAATGAAAACTGTTGAATCACTCTATTAATGTATAATAAAAATATTAGATTTAAATAACATACGTACGACAATAATAATTAAACACATTGAAATACAAACAAATAAAACTAAATCAAACTATCGTCACTCACATCCATACAATGAATCAGTCACATCAATCACCCCCTACTGTTTTTAGCTGATGGCAGGTCAGACAGAAAAGTGACAGACCCTCTTTCCCCACCCTGTTCACCCAGAGGATCCAACCGAATGCACCCATCCATCTCATGCCGAAGATCGAGATCGAATTTCGTACGACTTCAGTTCTGAGGTACTTTTAAATAACTTCATCTGTGTCCTCACTCTCTTTTTCTGGTATTCCAAAAACTCTCGGGTTCTTCCATGGACCGGTATCTACCTTTTTCAAAACCTTTAACTGCATAAGTTTCATCTTCTGGAGTTCCACTTCTGAAGTCATCTGATTGACCTGGCCATGCACTTCTGACAGCAACTTCGTTAGCGTCTCAACCACAACATCTCGAACCATATGTCAATCACGTCATCTCCAGCCAGACACTCCGAGACAGCCTTCTCAATGAGCGTGTAGCCCATTTCGCTCTACATAAACATCCAGCAGAAGAGGTGGAAGTTGGTGTAGAGGGAGAAGCAATTTGCGACAGCTCCTGCTTCTGCTTGTTAGTAATAGTAGTAGACTTCACCCTAGACCTTGTGAGTCTGGCGTCCTTGGCATGAAAAGGAGTTAAAATATTCCTTAAAATGATACCTTTGTTTACAAAAATCACTCAAACTGGTTACATAAACCTATGGACAAATCAATACAAAACACAAAACTGTAAAAAATGACATGAAAGAAGCATGAGAAAATATCAGTCAAAAGATAAAAGAATGGGGAGATCAAACAACCAACAATCGTGCATATACTCAAAGGACGTTTTTTAAAATACATTTTGGGCTTGTAAAATGGGGTTGTCGTTCTCGAGGTATTTTTAATTTGCTTAATTTTGTAAATTTCAACTACTGCCATTTCCTTTGGGATGGAGTTGCAGCATTATATTCTCTTAATAAAGAGCTTTAAATATATTACTTGACCTATTCATACTTTAAGATATTTTTCCAAATCCTTGGGTACCACCCCTTGTAACAGGTCCACCAAATTGACGATTAAATTAAATAAATGATAAATTATTTTATTAAAGAAATGGATACATTTAATTAAAACAATGACCGAACATTCAAATAATATTCGGAAATCGTTGTAAATTAATAACCAGCAAGTATAGGGAAGTGGGCAGAAATATTTATTCCAGGGCAGTCGTTCAAAATCGTAAACAACATTCCTTTCATTGTTATTGAGACAGATAAGACATGTGCAGTCGCGTCGTCAGACGAGTCTATCTGGCAATCCAGAGGGGTGTTAGTGTGACATACAAGAGACGAGTCCAATGTAGATGGAAACGTATTTAGTTGAAAGAAGGATCGCTGGGGAGCACCACCAACCAGGGCAAAATCACATGGCATGGGCGGAAGTAGAGTCTCTAACCCAGTATTATCGGTTCTAACGGACAAAAACGGAGGACTGGCAACCCATGCCAGCCTGGTCCAAGCATCGTCCACTCTCTTTTAAGACTCCTCCGGGATAGGACACTTGACATCATGACCTAGGAGGAGCAAGTATCCAAGCCGCGTTGATGCAGCAGTAAAATTTCTTTTATTACCGCGTGTGACTGATTGAGTTTGAAATATAATTCATAATGTTGTGAAAGTATATATATTTTAAATAGACTGGTGTGTGATTATTAGACTGGATCGGGACTTGTGATTTCGTTTATTCAAGACCACGTGGAGTTTCAGCATCACAAGAAGAAAAGTTAAAGATAAGTTCTAGTTATTAACTAAGTCTAATCATATTATAGAAATCAGAAAAAAATAATAATTAAATTCATTTTTTTTGTATTGAAATTAAAAAAAAAAAGAAAATAAAAAAGAATGTATCAAAAAACCTTTTTCAAACAAGAGTCTTTATTCATTGTAATTTACAGCCTCACCGATTTACCCATTAATAGAACCCTGAGATTGAGATAAATAAAATTAATTTGCATTATTTTTATCAAATTAACAAAAATTTTAAATTAATGTAACTCATTAACAGAGAGAGAGGTTACACCCTCTGATGTGATAAACCAATAGCCCTGTTTGTGTATGGGCGGCTGGAAGGGTCACTACAAATGTTTGTGTATGGGCGGACGGGTGGGTCAATACCAATGTTCGTGTATGGGCGGACGGGTGGGTCAATACCAATGTTCATGTATGGGCGGACGGGTGGGTCAGTACCAATGTTCATGTATGGGTGGGCGGATGGGTCACTACCAATGTTCGTGTATGGGGCGGGTGGGACTAATTGTAAGACCCAATTAAGGTCCATATGTTAAGTCTGTTTGTTTACTTATAGTGTTCAGCACAGTAGCTTTAAAAGGTAGAATTGTAGGCTCATTATTAATTATTATTTCTATTCTGTAATCAATTTACTGCTTTAATATATAATTTTTCAATACTCTAATACATTTTTATCAATTTTGCAAAATTTAAATTTCCGTCATTTTCTATGGTTACTACCTTTTTGGGTCGCTTGCTATGCGGCACTGTATTTTATTTATGGATACATTTAATTTGATGTACCTAGGTTCTCTTTTAAAATTTTCTTCTTACTCCTTTTGGGTCGTCCCTCTGAGGGATGGAAAATTGATAGTGTGTTCAAAAAGTAGGTTTTGATGTTGTTTAACATTGATTATTGTGTTAAGTTTAAATGGTGTAAAAAGTATATTGCTATCCCCAGACTTTTTGGGCTCCCTGTATATTTTATTTTGATTGTTATTTTTACTTGTTTCAAATTATATTTTATCATTTTTCCTTCTTTCACCTTTACAGGTCTACGGTATACATAGTTACGTGTGTAATGCCTATTTAATATATTTATCTATACATTTTAGAGAAATCATTTTATGCAAAGGGTCAAACTCCGTTTGCCTACGTGATGATATCCACGACCTTGCGTCTATTATTGATCGCAAACAGTTTATCTTTGGTGCTAAAATTAGCGTGCCTATCACGGAAAACGTTTCAAAAATACAAAGAGGTTACGAAAGTAATGAGTAAAAAAATATTTACAGTCATTCTAATTTATCGTCTGGAAACTGAATTTTATCACTAAATGAAGTACGGACAAAGTACGATGAAAGTTGGCGTCAGTTGTAATCTTAATGTCGTTAGATAACATTAAGTAAGTTAAATGATCGCTTTGACGTACATGGTGCAAGTGCACTTAATACGAACTATTTGTATGCTTACTATCTTACCAAATACGATTAAATTATAATGATCTTCTTTTATGTGATTGTAGAGTGATTGCAATATTGAAATTTTTTCTTGTAATGGTTGCATTGAAAATTTGTTAACATAATTCTGACCATACAAATTCAAAATGTTTACACTAAAAAACTGTTGTGGCATAAGCTGCAATGAATTCCCACAACTATTTGAACGAGTTACAAATCTGAAAATAACCACAATTTATACAAATATTGTTATACTCGCGTAGGTGGATTATGGCTTGAAGCACAGGAAACACGAGTAAAATAAAGTTCGAACTTGGCGCTAATTTACTAAAGTTAAGAGATGATACTATGATTTGATAATTTCCCCCACATACACACACTTGTAATCATATCATCAATGAGATTTTTGTCCACTGATATAATATTATCTCACTGTACTTACTACACATACACAAATTTGTAATCATATCATCAATGAGATTTTTACTCACTGATATCATATTATCTCACTGTACTTACTACACATACACAAATTTGTAATCATATCATAAATGAGATTTTTACTCACTGATATCATATTGTCTCATTGTACTTACTACACATACACAAACTTGTAATCATATCATCAATGATATTTTTACTCACTGATATCATATTATCTCACTGTACTTACTACACATACACAAACTTGTAATCATATCATCAATGAGATTTTTACTCACTGATATCATATTATCTCACTGTACTTACTACACATACACAAATTTGTAATCATATCATCAATGAGATTTTTACTCACTGATATCATATTGTCTCATTGTACTTACTACACATACACAAACTTGTAATCATATCATCAATGAGATTTTTACTCACTGATATCATATTATCTCACTGTACTTACTACACATACACAAATTTGTAATCATATCATCAATGAGATTTTTACTCACTGATATCATATTATCTCACTGTACTTACTACACATACACGAACTTGTAATCATATCATCAATGAGATTTTTACTCACTGATATCATATTGTCTCAATGTACTACACATACACAAATTTGTAATCATATCATCAATGAGATTTTTACTCACTGATATCATATTATCTCACTGTACTTACTACACATACACAAAATTGTAATCATATCATCAATGAGATTTTTACTCACTGATATCATATTGTCTCATTGTACTTACTACACATACACAAACTTGTAATCATATCATCAATGAGATTTTTACTCACTGATATTATATTGTCTCATTGTACTACACATACACAAACTTGTAATCATCAATGAGATTTTTACTCACTGATTCATATTGTCTCATTGTACTACACATACACAAAATTGTAATCATATCATCAATGAAATTTTTACTCACTGATTCATATTGTCTCATTGTACTACACATACACAAATTTGTAATCATATCATCAATGATATTTTTACTCACTGATTCATATTGTCTCATTGTACTAAACATACACAAATTTGTAATCATATCATCAATGAGATTTTTACTCACTGATATCATATTGTCTCATTGTACTTACTAAAAATTTGTAATCATATCATCAATGAGATTTTTACTCACTGATATCATATTGTCTCATTGTACTTACTACACATACACAAACTTGTAATCATATCATCAATGAGATTTTTACTCACTGATATTATATTGTCTCATTGTACTACACATACACAAACTTGTAATCATCAATGAGATTTTTACTCACTGATTCATATTGTCTCATTGTACTACACATACACAAAATTGTAATCATATCATCAATGAGATTTTTACTCACTGATTCATATTGTCTCATTGTACTACACATACACAAATTTGTAATCATATCATCAATGATATTTTTACTCACTGATTCATATTGTCTCATTGTACTAAACATACACAAATTTGTAATCATATCATCAATGAGATTTTTACTCACTGATATCATATTGTCTCATTGTACTTACTACAAATTTGTAATCATATCATCAATGAGATTTTTACTCACTGATATCATACTGTCTCACTGTACTTACTACACATACACATACTTGTAATCATATCATCAATGAGATTTTTACTCACTGATATTATATTGTCTCATTGTACTACACATACACAAACTTGTAATCATCAATGAGATTTTTACTCACTGATTCATATTGTCTCATTGTACTACACATACACAAAATTGTAATCATATCATCAATGAGATTTTTACCCACTGATTCATATTGTCTCATTGTACTACACGTACACAAATTTGTAATCATATCATCAATGAGATTTTTACTCACTGATATCATATTATCTCACTGTACTTACTACACATACACAAATTTGTAATCATATCATCAATGAGATTTTTACTCACTGATATCATATTGTCTCATTGTACTTACTACACATACACAAACTTGTAATCATATCATCAATGATATTTTTACTCACTGATATCATATTATCTCACTGTACTTACTACACATACACAAACTTGTAATCATATCATCAATGAGATTTTTACTCACTGATATCATATTATCTCACTGTACTTACTACACATACACAAATTTGTAATCATATCATCAATGAGATTTTTACTCACTGATATCATATTGTCTCATTGTACTTACTACACATACACAAACTTGTAATCATATCATCGATGAGATTTTTACTCACTGATATCATATTGTCTCATTGTACTTACTACACATACACAAACTTGTAATCATCAATGAGATTTTTACCCACTGATATCGTATTGTTCACTGTACTATAGATACAAACTTGTAATCATATCATCGATGAAATTCTTTCTCACTGATATCATATTATCTCACTGTACTACACATACACAAACTATTTTTGGAAGTTATCGCCTCAAAATCGTTTTATTTATTTGTCTTAAAAGTGTATAGGGAATTATCATATATATATATATATATATAAAATCACTAAAAATTAAAGATTTATTTTGAAAAACTTTTATAAGTATAGACGTATTTATTATTTTCCACGACTATGGACCATTAAAAAAATCTAGAAAACTACGTAACGACTGTTATGTACTTCTAAATAATTCATGTTGGTTTCTGAATTAAGTGCTCTACTATAGTTTTAAAGTAAAGGTAGATAATCAACAGCGCCATCTAAAAGTTTATATATAAATATGGGATCAGCTACAAGTCGTCTAGTAGCAAGTGATGTCATCCCATGGTTCAGTTTCAGAAATTAGAACATCATTGTAGAGAAATTCATACTTTGCCCAACATCCTTATAAATCTTTTCTGGTTAGATTGGATCCTGTTAATATGTCTCGTCTGGAATGGTGATCATATGGAGGATGCGTACTTTAGACTCGGTCGCACTAGAGCTTTATATAGTATGACCATTGTTCTGGAATTGAGGCCAAATCTGGCTAACCGCAAAACAAACCCAAGCATTTTAGATGCCTTAGAACAAATAGCATCAATATGATGACTGAAGTCCAGAGAAGAGTGCATCAGAATTCCAAGGTCTCTTATAAGATCACTCTTTTCGATCATTGTACCATCTAAATATAAGTTAGTAATGATTGGGGTTTTAGTTCTGTGAAACGTTATGTGTTTAAACTTTATAGGATTAATAGTCATCCTATTAATTTCACACCACCGTAGAAGTTGGTAAATAGAATCCTACACCCCTAGAAAGTCAGCTTAACATCATCAGCAAATAAAAAAAAGTTAACGGGTTGTTTCTTACCAATGTCATTTAAGAAAAGTAAATAGGAATGGCCCCAAAAGGGACCCTTGAGGTAACCCGATGAAGAAATGAAGGCCGATGATACACTAAATAGACCCTTATCTTACAGCTAAGGTTCGATGTTGTACTCAACTTCTGAACCAATCCAACAAATGGAAAATAACTCAATAACCACTCAGTTTGGTGAGAAGAAGACTATGATCAACCTTATCAAATGCCTTAGCAAAATCTATATAAATAGCATATTCTTGATTTCCTCTACTAAAAGCATCCAAAATATAGTCTTGCATGAGTAATAAGTTGGTAACTGTAGACCTTCCAGCTGTTACTCCAGCATTAATCCAGTGTTTGCTTCAAACCATTAACAAATGCCCAAAACACTTTGATATAAGAGGTTATAAAACTGTCTAGATGTTTTCAATACAATTTGACAAAAATACTCAAATCTTGATTGTTTGTCATCCGATTTTATTCAACTTTACGTTTTTAGATTGCAAATTTAATTTTCAAAAAGTAGGTATTCTTGTCATTTTTTTGTATTCCTTACCTTTAAAAAGTTATTAAAGAACAAAAGTTTCAAAGAGCCGCCATTTTGAAAATAGTAAAAAAAGGTATTTTATTTTTTTTTATTTCCGTAAGAAAATGGTTTTATTAATGTGTATACCAAATTTGAACTATACAGGTTAAATACTTTCAAAAATAAAAAATAATTTGTAAAAAATACAAAATGGCGACTGTACGGGTACCGGAGGTGGTTTGGAATTTTTAAATATGATATTATGTTTTGTTTTTGACTCACAATCAATACTTAAAAAGATCCTCATGGAGTTCAGGGGCACATAATTATATACTATATAGTAGCTGAAATTTTGTACACTGTTTCTTTAGAACTTAAATAGGACAACTAAAGTATTTTCATCTTGATCAAGAACTCCTAAGGGATAGAAACCACCCCTAAAAGATTACTCCATAAGAATAACATTGGGTTGATTTTAGTAAATTAATAACATCTGTTTTAAAAATAAAAGAAACATGTTTATTTTGTATATTTGACATTATACTATTGACTCTTTGATAGATGCATTTTTAATACTATACTATGAGTTTAATCTTTAGCTGTTAAACAAAAACAAAATAAAATTGAACTCGTTTGAAACATGCTGAGTTTCAAACGTATTGCGTATTTATACTAAAATAGGTAGCAAAGCAAGTAATGTGAGTGAGATACTGTAAATAAATTTAATATTGTGATTTTACGTTACACAGTTGATCAATCTACTACTTATTTATAATCAAAAGTCACATGCCAAAGGCCGAAGGCCGAGGTGTATATCGAGCGCATCGAGCGTTGGGGTTGGCCCTACAGTGTGTCCAGCTTCGACTGTTGCATATGATAGAGAGTCAGATCAGTACAAGCAAATAATGTCATATAACATGTGTTCCTCGATGCATTTTCTGTCTGTGTATATGTATATGTTTTATTACAAACATTTGAATATCTCATAAACCGTTTGACATAGAATACTGAATTTCGGTATGAAAGTTAGTCTTAAAAAGGCACATTTCATGTAAAAAGGCTGTATGTCTAAAATTATCAGTTTCAAAATGGCAGATGTATAAACATTCTTGGGTGAAATTTGTGGTTTTTTATATTTAAATATTTGATTTTCTAATTTTTAGTGGCTTAACTAAAAGGTTCATTAAAAAGGTTAAATCATAACCTAAACTTAATAATGTCTGAGTGTGTTATATTAGGTTTACAATTAAAAGTTAGGCCTACATTCAATTATTCCCAAATTAGAGCCGTCAGTAAGTTAAATGAATATTGCGGCATCAGCAAAAATGAAGAGTTAAAACAAAATTAATAGTTTACATTACCCAAACAAAGTATTGCTCATTAAAAAATGCAGTGTATTTGAATTCCGTGAGAGTGGCGACACGAAGGTACGCCCCAAATGACACTGTTAACATTCTACAGTCTACGTCTACTGTAATTTTATTTAAATAGATTAACATACTTATGTTTTATTTCCAGATTTTTTAAAAGTTTTCCCCTTTTTTAACTAATACCCTTCAGTCACACGCCTGACGTATGCCATCATGACACTTGCTGGCCTACGGGTTGTCGTGCGTTACATAATACCAAAACAAAGCACACTTCCTCGCGCGTGCCTATTATCTCTTACTAATTTGCTCCGAATAAATATTTGTTTTTATTAGTTAATCTTTAAAAATGATAAGAGTGGAGTAGTTTTGTTGTGAACAAGTTTTCTTTAATGGTCGGTGTCATGAGTCCTTTGATCTATTATTTATCTTAAATAATCTTTAAGTCTTACATGAGAATAACAACCTTAAAAAATCTAATTAAAAAAGGACACAAACATTTCACAAGGTCAACGAGATATTTATTGAGTAGCTGTGGCATCTTATTAATAGTAAAATACTATTATTACTGAATTTGTTGACATAATTTTGCATTTAAAACATAAAAATAGTTTTAATTTCAAGACAGAGTGCCAGCTTGTCTTAAAACTCTAAAAAAGGTGAGGTTATGTTCGAATTGGGTAAGCCCCCAAGCAGTGCTTACTAGACGACAGCCCTTGCTTCGCTACGAGGTGGTTCTCCACGTTTTCTTACCCTCCCTCCGTGGTTCTAGTACTGTGATGGTTTAAATCTCATTAATATACGTAAAAGCTCGCTCAGCCTGTATAGTCTCTTGGATAACATCGTTTCCTTGAAAGTCCTATAAGTTTACTTTAAAGGGATGAAAGTAATGCAATAACCTTATACATTTTGTAACATTATACATTTTGTAACATTATACATTTCGTAACCTTATACATTTCGTAACCTTATACATTTCGTAACCTTATACATTTCGTAACATTATACATTTCGTAACCTTATACATTTCGTAACATTATACATTTCGCAACCTTATACATTTCATAACCTTATACATTTTGTAACATTATACATTTCGTAACCTTATACATTTCGTAACCTTATACATTTCATAACCTTATACATTTTGTAACATTATACATTTTGTAACATTATACATTTCGTAACCTTATACATTTCATAACCTTATACATTTTGTAACATTATACATTTCGTAACCTTATACATTTCATAACCTTATACATTTTGTAACATTATACATTTCATAACCTTATACATTTTGTAACATTATACATTTCGTAACCTTATACATTTCATAACCTTATACATTTTGTAACATTATACATTTCGTAACCTTATACATTTCGTAATAAAAATCAAATTAGCCATAGAGCCAAGTTTTTGTGTTATTGATTTTGTGCCATTTTTTGTTTTTTGATAAGATGTTTGAAATAAATGATTAATTTAAATTAATACTTATGTTATTACTCTTATAGAAAATAGGTCTTAGAATTTCTTAGAAGGTCTTAGAAATGTTAATGATGGGCTGTTTCTATCTCTTGGGAATGGCATTCCGATAGATTTTTTTTCAAACTTATTCTTATATTAATCCATAGCATATGCACTAGAAATAACAATTAATTAATTTATCATAAGAATAAAATTGCAGTAAGTAGAATAATACAAAAAAAGAAGTAAAAATGAGTTTTTAAATTTGAATTGAAATCAATAAAAACTTCTATTCAGCAAAATAGACAATCGCTTAGTAATTTTCAGGAAACGCCCACAATGAGCACGACCCGAGCAACCAACCCTTTACATGGGGGTGAGAAGGAAGCTTCATCAGTATAGTCTGGGTAGATGGGGAAGAATTTATCACTAAACAACCCCTGCTGATGAAATTGATAAAGAGGGCCCTAAATAGCACTATGATTGTGATTACTAATTACATGAAAAGGTTTGAGTTTTTGTTTCAAATGGGTTTCGTTTAGGAACATGTTTTAATGAGCTGAACAAACAATTAGTTGTTGAAAACATTTTCTAGAATAGCTGTCTGCTGGTGAAATAGTATTATTCAATCACTAATCAGCAGACTCGCTGACTCGTCTTTGCCGATATGGTTCGTGAACTTTGATTTACCCGACAAACTCTGAATGTCACCTTTTACAAACAGTTTTGAAACAACTGTACAGCTCGGTAAATGTAACAATATCAATCATTGGAACAGCAGTGATTTGAAATCTACTCTAAACAATGTCTACATTCTCTGAGCACAAATCAATAGTTTGAAAAAATTTATATTTCAAATCACTCGTTTACTGTAAGTTACTACAGCCACGAAGGCCTTATTAGAGATGTTAGGTATCTATTTGTAATAGGACAAGTTTGATAAGAAATCGTAAATGTCATAGGTCTAGTAGGATGGGGCACGCGACAAAGGACAAACTGGATTATTTTCAGATGAAAAATGGTCCGAAGTCGGCAGAATGGTTAGGTGTCCCAGTTTGTATTTTCGTAAAGACACAAACCGAGCAACATTCCGAAGTGGTCCACTTTGTCTTTTGCCCACTTTATCCACGTCACGTAAGATGAAAGAATTCAACTCTACACGTACAGTGGTACTGACCCACCCGTCCGCCTATACACGTACAGTGATACTGACCCACCCACCTGCCCCTACACGTACAGTGGTACTGATTTTTCCGTCCGTTCAAAACATTTAATGTTTTATAACTGTTACGATGGACATGTGACGCATTAATCAGGTATCGCTGATGCTTGTTAGTTCAACTCGTACGAGGCCTGCCCAAGATGTTACTCCTAGCGACTGGTATTCCTCATTCACTTAAAAATATTGTATTTATTATTATTCTATTAAGCATGTTTAGTATTTCACATACTTAATAGAATAATAATAAATAATCGTGTTGTGAAAATACTACAGTATCGCTACAGAATAAAATGTTTATACTCGTTTATAATTTTATCTCTAATTTTTAATTTTGTAGTGTATTTTTATGTTATTCTAACTGGACTGTTTACCTTACCGCGATATCTCGACGTTTATTTGTTTTGTTAGTTAAATTTTTTGTATATTTACTATCTATATTTCATAATATAATTATGGGGTTCATCTTGTTTTATAGTATGTATTTTTAAAATTTTAATATAGATACTTTTTTTTAAATATCTATTTAAAATACAGTATTTTTAAAATACCGCATATAGAAATTATGCATTATTATCTGTACTTATAAAATTATTAGGCGAATGGTTCTAAATGTACAGTTAGTTGTTTGGTGATGGTTCAAAATCATACGATAATCAGTTTAATTCATTCTGTAGTATAGTTCTTCTTGGTTGAATTAAAAAATTACTTTTTAAGTTAAAGTAAAGATTGGTTTACTTCTGAACGTTCTACAATTTTTAACAAAATACAAACAAAAACGCTTAAAAAGTATATATTTAAAATAAAAACTAATAGAATAAATGAACGTTCTAATTTTTTCAAAGGTCAAAAGACGACAAACTCTGCGTGGTGAAAACAAGTGGCACTGAGCGAGGTGGTCATGCGTGAACTGAAAAGGTTTGATATTTTAGTAACATTTGGTGGACATTAGGGGAACATTAAAATATGGTAAATACAGGGTGTCCATACCTATACGTTCCCATACATTTTGGCTCCTTGGGTCAAAATGTCCTACAAACATAGGTCCTAAAATGATTTGTTGTCTGTCTATCTCTCTGTTTGTAACTTAAGAACAACTGAAGTTACAGAGCTATCACTTGGTATAGTAATAATAATATTATTTACTTTTAATACGTCATTTAAATTTTAGAACATGGTGGTCATTTTAATATTTTAACTGACAAATACACGAGAACTTGCATCTCGAAAATGTACTAAATAATAAAAATTTTAAATACAATACTACAAATCCATTGTTGGAACATTGTTGAAACTTGTTGCTTAGTTTAGGTTATTTTACGCTTGTTTAGGTTGTAACGAAACATAGCCTCAATTTTATAAACTATTTAGTCTACTATAAAAAATAAATGTGACTAAACATTTATTATTTTTACATAATTTGTCGATCAAATACAATATTGAAATCTGTACAACTAAAGACCAATTCAGATATCAATAATTATGTAGACCGAATAACTTTTAAAATTGAGGTTATGTTTCATTCCAAACGTTAAATAATATAACCTAAGCAACAAGCTACAACAATTAATTGTTCCAGCAATGGCTTTAGCGAGCAATGTCCTGGCTGAAGCACAGCGTAGGGCCTACCTTACATTGATAAAATGCATGTTTCTCAGTTATTTATGATATTGGGTCTCGTTTGATTTGTAGTAAAGTATTTAATCTTTTATTGCCTAGTACATTTTCGGTCAGACTACAATTTTTCAGTAATTGTCAGTTAAAATATTAAAACGACCGCCATTTTTTAAATTTAAAAATATTTTTAAATTGTTAAAGCGTATTAAAAGTTCATAGTAATATTATTTTTAACAAGTTTAAGCTCTAAAACTTTAGTGATTCTTGAGTTACAAAATTATCTTTAAAATACACAAACAGACAAATAGACGGACAACAAATCATTTTAGGGCCTATGTTTATAGGAATTGTTTTCTTTCTTTTTTTTAACCAAGGAAGCATGTCCTTAACTATGGGAATGTATTTTAGGGACACCCTGTTAATGCCAATGAGGCTTATAATATTCAGTGCACATTGCATGTCCCCTTATATGGAGTTGGCTGAAAGGACTACGATCCTTACTCGTTCTTACTGAAGAACCAACGTACATATACACGTGTAATTAATTTACTTACTACCTAAAGCCCTGAAATGTTGAGGGAATTCAGAGTTTGTTTCATAGAGGCCCACTAAGACAGAATTTGTGGGGAGTTCATCAACCCGGCACCAAGCTTTATATGTTATAAAAAAACACGTCAACCCGGCACTGGACCTTTCACTGGCCGCCATGACAGTATGTCAACCCGGCACCAGCCACCCCTCTTACCCATTCCACCTACACTACCCCCTCCCAACCCCTCCTTTCTCTTTCCCCTCCCCTAATCACCTCCCCTTTTCGTAAGGTGCCGTAGGTTCGCGCTGTCCATGTCCGGGGACCGAGCTTTTCTAAACGAAGGTGTGTGATGGTTTTAAAATGAATGGGGGTGAGCTTTGTAAAATGAAGGCAACGCTTTGTTCAATAGGTTAGGTTAGGTTAGGTTAGGTTAGGTTAGATGCCTAGGGTTCGAGGGAGGGAAAGAAGAGAATGAGGGGCGTATGTTTGGTGTTGTGGAGGGGGAACCCAGCTCCCCTACCTTCAAACTGTCTCGGTGCCGGGTTAAGTTGTGACATTAGTAACGCCTGATTAACCTTAGAGCGGTGGTCAGATTTGGTGCCGGGTAGACGTGCCGCCAATTTGTGAACATTCATTTCCTAAAGGGCAACAACACTTATAAAAGGAACTCTTTCTCCTATAAGAATAACGATGGAAAAGTTAAACATGAAAAACACTAATAAACAAAAGCAATGGTAAATATTTGTTCTATTACTGTTACAGGAATATGTACATAGTACGCATGTATGTACATAGGACAAGTGAAGCTTGTAGGGGTTTACATATATGATTAAGGGTGGAAAATAAGCATGATACAGTTTAACATTTTCTCAACTGTTCCAGATGAAGCAATAATACTCATCACACATAAATATGATTTAAAATTATACTTTTAGCCGTAACTATATAATTTATAGTGAAATTCTTGTTACTGCCCGCTTGGAGTTCAAAGAAAATCTTTAATACAAGCATTTGTGAATATGGAAATAAAATTAAAGGTCTTTATCGATTGAACACAATGTCGCAAACTTTGCCTGCAATGAACTACGGTCAAATATGGTAGCCGTTTGAAATTCAACAATAATAATCTGAGATTAATTTGTTGTAATTTTGCAGAGAATAGTCCTGTTGACATTAGATTTATGGAATTGAGTTCTAAGAATAGGTATATTTAACCTGGTGTAAATGTAACCTTTGACTTAATTAAAAAGTTTCTTTTTACTTCCAGTAGTAGCAGCAGCCCACTTGATATGTCTTATTAGTAGGTTGTTGTGACTTTTTACTTCCAGTAGTAGCATCAGCCCAATTGATATGTCTTATTAGTAGGTTGTTGTGACTTTTTACTTCCAGTAGTAGCATCAGCCCACTTGATATGTCTTATTAGTAGGTTGTTGTGACTTTTTACTTCCAGTAGTAGCAGCAGCCCACTTGATATGTCTTATTAGTAGGTTGTTGTGACTTTTTACTTCCAGTAGTAGCATCAGCCCACTTGATATGTCTTATTAGTAGGTTGTTGTGACTTTTTACTTCCAGTAGTAGCATCAGCCCACTTGATATGTCTTATTAGTAGGTTGTTGTGACTTTTTACTTCCAGTAGTAGCAGCAGCCCACTTGATATGTCTTATTAGTAGGTTGTTGTGACTTTTTACTTCCAGTAGTAGCAGCAGCCTACTTGATATGTCTTATTAGTAGGTTGTTGTGACTTTTTACTTCCAGTAGTAGCAGCAGCCTACTTGATATGTCTTATTAGTAGGTTGTTGTGACTTTTTACTTCCAGTAGTAGCAGCAGCCTACTTGATATGTCTTATTAGTAGGTTGTTGTGACTTTCACTTCCAGTAGTAGCAGCAGCCTACTTGATATGTCTTATTAGTAGGTTGTTGTGACTTTTTACTTCCAGTAGTAGCAGCAGCCCACTTGATATGTCTTATTAGTAGGTTGTTGTGACTTTTTACTTCCAGTAGTAGCAGCAGCCCACTTGATATGTCTTATTAGTAGGTTGTTGTGACTTTTTACTTCCAGTAGTAGCAGCAGCCCACTTGATATATCTTATTAGTAGGTTGTTGTGACTTTTTACTTCCAGTAGTAGCAGCAGCCCACTTGATATGTCTTATTAGTAGGTTGTTGTGACTTTTTACTTCCAGTAGTAGCAGCAGCCCACTTGATATGTCTTATTAGTAGGTTGTTGTGACTTTTTACTTCCAGTAGTAGCATCAGCCCACTTGATATGTCTTATTAGTAGGTTGTTGTGACTTTTTACTTCCAGTAGTAGCAGCAGCCCACTTGATATGTCTTATTACTAGGTTGTTGTGACTTTTTACTTCCAGTAGTAGCAGCAGCCCACTTGATATGTCTTATTAGTAGGTTGTTGTGACTTTTTACTTCCAGTAGTAGCATCAGCCCACTTGATATGTCTTATTAGTAGGTTGTTGTGACTTTTTACTTCCAGTAGTAGCAGCAGCCCACTTGATATGTCTTATTAGTAGGTTGTTGTGACTTTTTACTTCCAGTAGTAGCAGCAGCCCACTTGATATGTCTTATTAGTAGGTTGTTGTGACTTTTTACTTCCAGTAGTAGCAGCAGCCCACTTGATATGTCTTATTAGTAGGTTGTTGTGACTTTTTACTTCCAGTAGTAGCAGCAGCCCACTTGATATGTCTTATTAGTAGGTTGTTGTGACTTTTTACTTCCAGTAGTAGCAGCAGCCCACTTGATATGTCTTATTAGTAGGTTGTTGTGACTTTTTACTTCCAGTAGTAGCAGCAGCCCACTTGATATGTCTTATTAGTAGGTTGTTGTGACTTTTTACTTCCAGTAGTAGCAGCAGCCCACTTGATATATCTTATTAGTAGGTTGTTGTGACTTTTTACTTCCAGTAGTAGCAGCAGCCCACTTGATATGTCTTATTAGTAGGTTGTTGTGACTTTTTACTTCCAGTAGTAGCAGCAGCCCACTTGATATGTCTTATTACTAGGTTGTTGTGACTTTTTTATTTATTTTTTTTACCTGTAAATATTATAAAGCTTTTTGGTTCAGTATCTAAAGTGGTTGTAGAATGATCATTCTACAATTTTACAATGCTTAGCCAATGGCGATCCAATACTCACTTCGAATGGCTTTCATTTTCTAATTCGTGCTGCATTTGAGATGAAATTTGTGGTATTATGTTCTATTAATAAATACCTTTAATTTGATATGCTTAGTTTCATATGCTTGCATTAAAGATTTTCTTCGTACTTCAAGCGGGCTATCCCAAGAAGTTATTATTCAGTTGCGTCAAAAAGTACAAGTTTACATATTATTTTTGTTTTCTAAGGTTCAATGCTTTATCTGGAATGGTTGAGAAAATATTTAGCTGTATCAGGACTTATTTTCCATTCTGTTTATATTACCATCAACCTCGACTCAACTCAAAATATCTTTATTTATAAAATTGGCATAGCTTCATAATAGCGTCAGTATTACAGTCCAACCTACTCATAATTAACAATAGAACCTTTGTATAAATAAAGTAATCTATAATACTGTTACTTACTGGTAATAAAATAGAATACATTACGACCTTTCACATGGAAGTTTAATGCTACTAAGCTGTCAGGCACGGCTGATATCCAGTTGCACCGGCGGTCAAAGGAATTTCCACGGGTCAAAACATTCCTCCGTCCGAAAAGTGTCCAGATGCACCGGTGGTCAAAATCTACCCACCTCACTTATCCCCGCTGCAAATTCCTTCGACCGCCGGAGCCGGTGCAATTGGAAGGCCCCTTCCTTCCCCACCCCACTACATTTCTTCAAACATAGTTTATAAGTGTTTAACAATTTCGCAATGGAATATTCTATCAAACACTTGCCGATGTTTCGTGGCACATACTAATGGTAGACCATAGCAGGTTCTAACTAATAAATATGGTAACTATGTATTTAATGTTTAATTTTGTGTTTATCCGTGGCAACACTAACCTAACCTAACCTAACCTAACCTAACCTAACCGACTCATGACTCATGTCATAACAAAGGGTGTGGAATTTGGCACGGTCAGCTTGGGGTTACTGTACTAGGAATCCGGCCTGGTTGGACTTTCCCGGCTCATGTCATAAACAAGGGCCTCTGGTGCAATTGGAACACCCCCCAAAAGGGGCTCCGGTGCATCTGGACACATCAGTTTGGGGCCGATCCCTGACCCCGGTGCAATTGGAAATCTCCCGTCAGGCACGACATTTAATCTTCCCAAATTAATTAACCAGTTATTAAATAATTTCTTATACGACTTGATCTCATGATATTTGAATAAGATACATATATGTTATTGTGGCATTTCTTGCAAAATGAGGAGATTCGGAGTAATTAAGATCTTTTTAAACTCTCTGAGAAGTGCGTTTTTGCTTCGTATATCCGGAGGAGCTATTTGCACAGCACTGGAAGCCATGGTAGAGGGGTTGTTGAGAAGTGCCTTTTTGTTTCGTATATCCGGAGGAGCTATTTGTACAGTAGCACTGGAAGCCATGGTAGAGGGGTTGTAATGAGGGAGCAGTTGATAGCCCTCACTGCCCTGTTTAGTTGTATATGTATATCAACTTCTTTTACATTGTGTTCTGTAAAGCCACACGGAAGCCAAATAAATGTTCAGCGGTGGAGTAAACCAGGGACAACGCTGTAGTACGCAGAACTTTGCTGCGATGTTTATTGTATCATAAAAACAGATGTTAATTGTAAGTTTGCAGAACTTTTATTTCAGTTAGTTACCCACTTGTAATTTTGACCACTATCCATGGAACTGCTATCAATGCCAAATGTGCACATTTTAAACATGAAATTAATGTTAAATTTATATGAATTAACTTATATGTTCAAGTATCCAAATGTGATATTTTCTTTAGATATAGAGTTAATATTACATGCATTTATATATCATCGTCTGTGTAACTGTAGACAACTTCCATCCTTACGCTATGACAAACTTAAATTTCTTCATATAATGTAACCGTTACGCTTTCACTAACTAAACAGTGCTTAAATAACATTGCGTTACGATTTCCGATCGAACATTTACGAATAACCAACTGAGTAAGAGCCGTATCGAAGAGATAAGTTTGTATTTAGCAGAACCCATCAATATAGTTTAATCGATGATAAAAACATTCGTAAAATCATTTATCTGGAATTGTATTTGTCGTTGAATGTAATTAAGAATACTGACCTATGAGCACTGCCAAGACTAGAGCCGCAGTCCGCATCACTGTAGTTGTGACTGACAGTACATGAAGCAGCTGGTGCGGCCAACCCTGACCCCTGCACTGCCGGGCTGCACGGTTACATCATTGTCTGCCTATATGGGCCACAGCTGCCCGGACTGTTCTTCAGTTGCGTCATCCGATAGATACGGGCCATTTCATATCCTGCTCTCTTCTCCGATTGTGCTTTTACGGCATTTACAGAAATAGAAATGATTTAAGATTTTTATATTTAAATGTGTGACTTGGTTTCCAAATGACTCGACAACAAGTTTACTTGTTCATTTAAACAAATTAGTTGCTTTTATTTCAGAAGGGTTGCTAATACAAAGACGGCTACCCTGTAGTAATCTACCTAGACATAACGGTGGTTCTTGGAGCTTAGACCGGCAACAAACAAAACACTTCGCGGACCGAAACCGAACTCTCAACCCATTTAATTAGCCATTCATTAGCTAATAAGGATTTGTGTTATCAGGAGCTTCTAAACAACAAGGCTGCGAGTAAGTTGATCTTTAACTCATGGCGATAACCTGTGTTGAGTGTAGACTGTACTAGCTATGTCTAAGTGTCTATCACACATTACATGGTTGTCTTTAACTCATGGCGATAACCTGTGTTGAGTGTAGACTGTACTAGCTATGTCTAAGTGTCTATCACATATTACATGGTTGTCTTTAACTCATGGCGATAACCTGTGTTGAGTGTAGACTGTACTAGCTATGTCTAAGTGTCTATCACATATTACATGGTTGTCTTATTCACATAGTGAGTACTTCCTAGACACATCATTGTTCAACCCCTCCTCCTCTCCCTTCCCTATTGTGACAACGTCAGGATACATATGACTGAGGGAGACAAATAAGACCATTCGAACGATTTTAAACTAAGTACTATTTTTAGTATGTTGAAACAAAAGAGACATCTATCTTCTATCTTCTACTTACCATATTACTACATTTACATTATTTATACCTAAGTACAGTATTGATTGTGTATTCACACACCCTATTTAAAGATTTTTGCCAATTTATAGTATTTTTTAAGTAACATGCAACATCGTAAATGACCATCACATCGTATGTGGAAACACCCTTAAACGTTGCTTGTCTATAATTAATGATAAACTAACTTAAATCTTTTTTTAAGTTATCGTTGAGACAATTCGTATTACTTGTGATTTTTAACTGTTGAAGAGATTTTCAAGACTTTAAAGAAGTGGGCTAAGCATGATGTTTAGTATTTTATTGAAAATATAAAAAATGGCGAATATAATAAATTAAACAGTCTAATCTCTCCGTGAGTTGAGGCTCCTAGAAGTGGCCCTCCGTGTGGTGCTGGTGGTGGTGGTTGAGGTAGGTGAAGGCTGTGCTGTGGTTCCGCAGTTTCCATAGTGGTTCACGCTTATGTTAGCTGAAAATTAATGGCACAAAAGGTTAATATAAAGTACGTAGTTAATTAACAGAGTGACAAACCTTAGACATTCTGTACTACATATGTATGTCCTTAGTGAGTGGCAGATCACTACAGTAGGGAGTGTGTGTTGTGTTTTGGATGGGTGAGAGGGCCGTGTACTACATATGTATAGTGTCCTTAGTGAGTGGCAGATCACTACAATAGGGAGTGTGTGTTGTGTTTTGGATGAGTGAGAGGGCCGTGTACTACATATGTATAGTGTCCTTAGTGAGTGGCAGATCACTACAGTAGGGAGTGTGTGTTGTGTTTTGGATGAGTGAGAGGGCCGTGTACTACATATGTATAGTGTCCTTAGTGAGTGGCAGATCACTACAATAGGGAGTGTGTGTTGTGTTTTGGATGGGTGAGAGGGCCGTGTACTACATATGTCCATAGTGAGTGGCAGATCACTACAATAAGGAGTGTGTGTTGTGTTTTGGATGGGTGAGAGGGCCGTGTACTACATATGTATAGTGTCCTTAGTGAGTGGCAGATCACTACAATAGGGAGTGTGTGTTGTGTTTTGGATGAGTGAGAGGGCCGTGTACTACATATGTATAGTGTCCTTAGTGAGTGGCAGATCACTACAGTAAGGAGTGTGTGTTGTGTTTTGGATGGGTGAGAGGGCCGTGTACTACATATGCATAGTGTCCTTAGTGAGTGGCAGATCACTACAATAGGGAGTGTGTGTTGTGTTTTGGATGAGTGAGAGGGCCGTGTACTACATATGTATAGTGTCCTTAGTGAGTGGCAGATCACTACAATAGGGAGTGTGTGTTGTGTTTTGGATGGGTGAGAGGGCCGTGTACTACATATGTCCATAGTGAGTGGCAGATCACTACAATAAGGAGTGTGTGTTGTGTTTTGGATGGGTGAGAGGGCCGTGTACTACATATGTATAGTGTCCTTAGTGAGTGGCAGATCACTACAATAGGGAGTGTGTGTTGTGTTTTGGATGAGTGAGAGGGCCGTGTACTACATATGTATAGTGTCCTTAGTGAGTGGCAGATCACTACAGTAGGGAGTGTGTGTTGTGTTTTGGATGAGTGAGAGGGCCGTGTACTACATATGTATAGTGTCCTTAGTGAGTGGCAGATCACTACAATAGGGAGTGTGTGTTGTGTTTTGGATGGGTGAGAGGGCCGTGTACTACATATGTCCATAGTGAGTGGCAGATCACTACAATAAGGAGTGTGTGTTGTGTTTTGGATGGGTGAGAGGGCCGTGTACTACATATGTATAGTGTCCTTAGTGAGTGGCAGATCACTACAGTAGGGAGTGTGTGTTGTGTTTTGGATGGGTGAGAGGGCCGTGTACTACATATGTCCTTAGTGAGTGGCAGATCACTACAATAGGGAGTGTGTGTTGTGTTTTGGATGGGTGAGAGGGCCGTGTACTACATATGTATAGAGTCCTTAGTGAGTGGCAGATCACTACAATAGGGAGTGTGTGTTGTGTTTTGGATGGGTGAGAGGGCCGTGTACTACATATGTATAGTGTCCTTAGTGAGTGGCAGATCACTACAGTAGGGAGTGTGTGTTGTGTTTTGGATGGGTGAGAGGGCCGTGTACTACATATGTATAGTGTCCTTAGTGAGTGGCAGATCACTACAGTAGGGAGTGTGTGTTGTGTTTTGGATGGGTGAGAGGGCCGTGTACTACATATGTCCTTAGTGAGTGGCAGATCACTACAATAGGGAGTGTGTGTTGTGTTTTGGATGGGTGGGAGGGCCGTGTACTACATATGTATAGTGTCCTTAGTGAGTGGCAGATCACTACAATAGGGAGTGTGTGTTGTGTTTTGGATGGGTGGGAGGGCCGTGTACTACATATGTATAGTGTCCTTAGTGAGTGGCAGATCACTACAATAGGGAGTGTGTGTTGTGTTTTGGATGGGTGGGAGGGCCGTAGTATATTAATCGGAAAAGAGGGAGTTTATCATTTTTAGGGTGGAAGGGGAATAGTGTAATTCCATTACATGTTTTATAGTTATAAGTCATGGGTAGAGAATGAGTGTTTAGGTTAAGGTGTGCCCGGCACAAGGTTTTTGTAATAATTTTTAAATAGTTACTCAACATTTCTTAGCTCTCATAGAGACAGAAAGTATTACTTACTTTGTAACATAATGTTTAGTTAGATATAACAAATTATTAATGTTGGTGCTGTAAGGAAATCTTGAAAAAAAGTTTATTTTTCAATCTATACCAATTATTATTGTACAATACGCGAAAGGTGTGTTTTAGGCATTACCCGTAATGCCTTGCTTTGTTGTTGTATGATTCCACGCAGTTGAGTCAGCTTGGGATCTCCCCAAGTTACTCGGGCGAGCCGGTGGCCGAGCGGTCTAAGTCGTCAGAACTTTGACCTTGGTTTAGAGATAATGCAGGTTCAAATCCGGCCTAGACTGGAATATTTATCACTAATATTCACCTTCTACTGTACCGGTTTGCCTCCTTAGCAATAAGTTCCCCGCAGCTTAATAATCTATGAAGATTAGGCAGAGTAAGGTAAAGAAGGAGATCGGCCTCTCATTTAAAAAACATCCTATAAATACATATCTATAGATCTGTTTTCATTGGAAATGCCTTGAAATTATATCAACGGATGTTCGAATTAAATTTGATGATTGCAATTAACGCATACTTTGTAGTAAACAAAAAGTGTGTTGTGATAAGAGATTTTTTAACATTTAAAATTTACTTGAACATTATCGTTCTGAAGTAAAATTTTGAGAATGTAGCCTACACTGAAACAGAGCAGCTATATTTAAACTGGAATTTATTTGGACAGAATATAATAATTTCTTGTTTTGTATTATTTTTGTTTAAAGTTTTATTTATTTTTGGAACGTTTTAAAATTATTTAAAAATCATTGTTGTTGGTTAATCCGTTCGAACATCATATGTGCAGAGTGACTTATAATAGTAGTACAGTGTAAATCTCAGTCTGATTCTGAACAGTTTGGTCGTAATTAAAATGTTGTGTTTTTAGAAAATATTGGACTTTTCTATTTTTTAATATCTATATATCTATCTATTTACGTAAATATCTATCTATTTACGTTATACAAATATAATCAAGCAACCTTACATTTTATATTTTAAATAATCATAAAGAACTTTAAATTGCCTATAAAACTGAGGTTACTAGATCAATCGTTTCCTTCTACAGTCCGATTCCTAAAAATATTCAAAATTAATTATTTAGGTTCTTTCAAAACATTGTTTTTTTTTATCTGATGCCATACGATGTCCAACTACATAAAAAACGTCCTCATTTAATAACCTTTAAATCATTATATTATTTCAAGCCATTGTAGATAGAAATGGCAGAAAAACTGCCACCAAACTGAAATAAATTAGCAAACTACTAGTAGTTACACAGCAAATAACCAGTGGTTAAAGAGTCATAAACAAGTAATAACACAAATAACTCAAAATCTATACAACACTAATTATTAAGATGCTCGGCGATGATGCTGCTGTGATCGGACCTGTGGTAACTATAATAACTAATTGTAGTCTGGTTCCGATCTCGAACTGACCTAAAATAAATACACCTCAACTTATCACTCCACGCCTGTCACAAAGAAAGCTCTTTAAGTCCCTAATCTAAATCCAGGGTTTCCCCCAAATACACGATAGACCCAATGTTATTCTGTGCTCGCTGCTCGTATACTGTATATCAAACCGTCACCAGCACCATGATCCGAGTTACGGCATTCAATAACTACTGGCTCAACACATATGTTTAATAATATTCAATATAAAACACAATAATAACAACAATTATATGAATAATTATTATAAAACAAAATAATAATCATGCAATAAATAACTACCCTATATATACCTATATCCTACTTCTATTTACACATTTCCGGAATACAAACCACAAATAAAATGCACATCTAAAACTTGTGAAAGGATTCATAACACGAAAAATAGGAAATAACCGTTTTAAAAATCTGACGTGCAAAACCAAATAAACAATAATTAATCGTTGTACTAATACGGTATTTACTAAAGCTAATTTTACATTGTTTAATGATCAGCTGATTTGAACCAGTAACAAGTTATGAAAAAACAAAACAAGACATGAAGTAGATTATTATTAGTAAGTTTGCTACCTTGCTAAAACCATATTCGTAATCGGTGTTTAATTTTAGTTTGGTGGTAGTTTTTCTGTTATTTCTACATTCAACAGTTTAAAATAGTATATCTATTTAAAGGTTATTAAATGAGAACGTTTTTTATTTAGTTGAACATAAGGTGGCATCAGATTAAAGAAAAAAAATGATTTTAAACAACCTAAATAATTAATTTAGCACATCTTTTAGGAACGGGTTTGTGAAATGAAATGATTGGTATGCCTACAAGTAACTTCGGTTTTATTGCAAATTTATCGTTGTTTTTAATTATTTTAATTACCAATCGCTAAGTTGATTGGTGGTATTTTTGTCACATAAATAGTGGGAAAAAATCCAATATTTTCTAAATACACAAAATTCTCAATTACGACCAAGCTGTTGGGGGTCAAACTAAGATTTACTTGGACTCTTTTCCTTTTCATGATTAGAATCCACTAGCGAAGTTATGGGCGGTCCGTTTCTACTCACTCTGTATAATTAACTATGGATTTGATTGTAAATAGGGTTAATTTATTAAGAAAAAAGTCGCTAATGTAAGAAATATATGTCAGATACACTTTTAAGCATTATCTTATTTGGAGTGGTAAGAAATGTCCCTCATACCAAAACTGTGAACAAAATATTGAGATTGCTGTTATTTATTGACTTAAGGGGAGAGTAGCGCTTAGGAAGCTCCTATGCTATTTAAATGGGCGTTTAATGCTTAACTTAGGTACACCTATCTCACAAACTATTATTCCAATTGACTTCAAATTTTGCAGTAATATGCCTATTATATTTAGAAACACCACTGTCTTCTTTTTCATTTTGAAAAACAGTTTTTAAGTTGAGAAAAAAATTTTAAAATAAATAATAATTAATTAATTAATTATTTTATTTGAATTTTTATAATTCAGATTTGGGTTACAATACATTTAAAATCCTAGTGTACTGTGTTGGTACAGTAGTGATAAGAGTTGTGGACAAATTTCAAAGCTCTATCTCTTATAGTTTAGAAGATAATGGTACCGAAGCGAGAAAAAACAAGGTTTTCAGGAGGCCCGAATAAAGAAAAATTTTAGTATTAACAGTTGAAATCTACCTTTAAAATCCTCCTGGTAAGTAGTCTTCATCTTTTTTGTCTTCTTTTCTTTTCTTTAAAAGCCTCCTTTTCACTCTCTTCTTTTTAGTTCCATCTTCAGCCTCCTTGTCTGCCTTGAGAATTCTCTACCGGTCGATTAACTTAAGGCCTTTAATTGTAAATTTACCTGGTTTTATTCCAGCTCTTTGTAATACATTGGCTTTAATCAATGAACCCTCATTAAAAGATATTACAGCATCAGTAACTCCTAGTGTCAAAGTTTGCAGTCCTACAAAACCACTATTGTGTATTCTCTGCCAAATACAGCTATTAAAACTCTCGTTTGGGTTTTGAGTTTTCCCATGCATTTAGCGTTTGAGTAGATCTTCTTTTGTAAGGTCTTGATACACAGGCTTATAGCTGTAATGATAGCTTCAGGTATGGAGTTCTTGTGATGATATTGCGCATTTTCTGCTACAGCCTTATTGAATTTACACCAAGAACCTGGTTCGGCAGGGCATAAAGAATGCTGAGGCTTTTCGTCCATTGACAGCTTGTGAAAGTATGTAGCAAAATTTGATGACATTGCATACTTTACTAATTTTTTTCTCTTATTTACAGGTATAATTCGTATATATATGTATATATTTTCTTAAACTAGAAGAATCGAAGATTATTTTACAACAATAAAAAAAATTTCAATTTTTTTAAGGTCTAAGTGCTACTCTCCCCTTAAGGAAGTGACGAATACTACATTTACTAAAATAAAATAATCAATGAAATACCTTTCCCACACTGTTGCTCACAGCGCAGTCTCCCAGGGTTGACATAAGTAACCCTGTCTGTGCCGCAGACGGGGTTGTACTCTCGAGTGGCGGGGCACCTCTGGACACAGAGGCTGGGGGCGGTGGCCCACGTTGGGGGGCCAGGGAGCGACGTGGCCTCCTTGGCACTGGGCGTGGTCGTCGGAGGCCTCCGAAGAACAGGAGGTACTCTTTGGTTGGAAGGTTTTTTGTTTTTCCTTCGTTGTCTTTGCTTTTGAAGCGAGGTTTGGTCGGTGTCTGAGGAAGTTTTATCACTTGGTCTAAAGAAATCCCATGAAGATTTGTTATTTTGTTGTATTCTCTCGTCGTTTGGTAGCTGTTGTGGTTTATACTGCTCGATCGGTCTGAGCAAATCTAAAGAGGGTGTTTTAGGACTATTCTGATATTTCCGCTGATCTTTGAACATGTCATTTTTGTTTCTTTGGTTTTGAGAATGTTGGGTAAAAAAATTATTTTGTAATCTTTCATTATTAGGTTCAAATAATCTAGGTTGTCTAACTACTTGTGAAACAAACAAGTCTGAATTTTGGATTTGCCGTTTAAGTCTCCTTCCAGGGTGAAATCGTCTGGGAATCGTATACGGTGTTTTATGGTAGCCCCGGTTTGAATGTTTGTGGAACCCAACAGATGGCAGGTGTTGATACGGACCGTGGTGACTCTCGGATCCTAAAAACATTTCTGGACCTTTTTTCCTATCTTCAGGAAATCTGATTCTTGAGCCTCTTCTGTCGTTGAGATTTTCTCTACTCAGGTCATCAGTTTCCATCTCGTTTGCGAAGTTAGTTCGTGGATCATCATTGTTAAGTAATTTCCATCCAACTGAAGTGGGCGAACAATCACCTTCCAAAATGGATTTCCTCAATTTTTCCAGTTGGTCATTATCAAAAAATATTACATCCGGATCATAATTACAAATGTCCTGTTGTCCCCAGCAAGTTGCCAGAAAGAGCATGCCTGAAAAATACACACGCTATATAACATTGATCAACATATTTGTAATATTGTCAGTCAAATGGAAATCACTCAACGTCATATAAGTAAATGTTGGTCGTCAAGTGTCAGCAGTTTTTATTTTATATACAAATTGTAAAAAATTCTTAATTAAAAAACTTTCCTTTAATAAATAGCTAAGCTTTTATATCATACTTCACAATATGAGAAGGCCTTTATTATAAGGTGGAAAAATGAATCTAAACACAGCAAAGGAAATTTATCTGACATAAGTAACATGTACAAATACTGAGACAAAATGGTTTTCTTTAGTCTAACTTGCATAGTACAACGATATGGCTCTTAATGACGATGTTTGAATTTCACTGTGTAAAATCATGAGTAATCACCAAGTAAAAACACAGAGACAACAAACTATATAAGTTTTGTTATTTTGAATGTAAAAATGAAGGTGTTCATATTGAGTTAAGAAGTCGACTAGTGTTGTCATTCCTCACTTCAGGGTCACTATGTTAAAAATGAAGGTGTTCATATTGAGTTAAGAAGTCGACTAGTGTTGTCATTCCTAACTTCAGGGTCACTATGTTAAAAATGAAGGTGTTCATATTGAGTTAAGAAGTCGACTAGTGTTGTCATTCCTCACTTCAGGGTCACTATGTTAAAAATGAAGGTGTTCATATTGAGTTAAGAAGTCGACTAGTGTTGTCATTCCTCACTTCAGGGTCACTATGTTAAAAATGAAGGTGTTCATATTGAGTTAAGAAGTCGACTAGTGTTGTCATTCCTCACTTCAGGGTCACTATGTTAAAAATGAAGGTGTTCATATTGAGTTAAGAAGTCGACTAGTGTTGTCATTCCTCACTTCAGGGTCACTATGTTAAAAATGAAGGTGTTCATATTGAGTTAAGAAGTCGACTAGTGTTGTCATTCCTCACTTCAGGGTCACTATGTTAAAAATGAAGGTGTTCATATTGAGTTAAGAAGTCGACTAGTGTTGTCATTCCTCACTTCAGGGTCACTATGTTAAAAATGAAGGTGTTCATATTGAGTTAAGAAGTCGACTAGTGTTGTCATTCCTCACTTCAGGGTCACTATGTTAAAAATGAAGGTGTTCATATTGAGTTAAGAAGTCGACTAGTGTTGTCATTCTTCACTTCAGGGTCACTATGTTAAAAATGAAGGTGTTCATATTGAGTTAAGAAGTCGACTAGTGTTGTCATTCCTCACTTCAGGGTCACTATGTTAAAAATGAAGGTGTTCATATTGAGTTAAGAAGTCGACTAGTGTTGTCATTCCTCACTTCAGGGTCACTATGTTAAAAATGAAGGTGTTCATATTGAGTTAAGAAGTCGACTAGTGTTGTCATTCCTCACTTCAGGGTCACTATGTTAAAAATGAAGGTGTTCATATTGAGTTAAGAAGTCGACTAGTGTTGTCATTCCTCACTTCAGGGTCACTATGTTAAATCCTTCCTTCTAGCAAAATTTTTATAAAAAATTATTTAATCACAATATTTATTTACTAGTTACACAATGAATAAGATTAAGTTTAGTATATCATTGTTTCAAGTTAGTTGCGTTGTTTGAGTATTGGTCATTTGCCCTTAACAGCAATGATGACATACGATCCATGCTGTAATGAGATTCAGCAGGCCGGCCCGATTACATGCAGCCGTCCAGTACTGCCTTCTAAGTGCATGCAAAAATCATGTAGAAAACGAATCTTATGTTTCAGTCGTCAGTTTATATTACAAGCGGTAGATAAAAGTACTTGTATATGTGCATATTTGCGACTTTGATTTCAAGCATGTTTTTACTCGTAGGCCTTCATTTTAATATGCCTAATACTAAAGTACAGTAAATACAATATTATGAAAAAACTTGTTGACTATATATAAAAGTAGTCATTAACAAGTACTTAAGTGCTTGGAGAAATCAGTTGTTAGTCATATGCATGTGTGGTTGGTGGAACGTTGTAAACATTTAATGGAAACATAATCGTATGCTTTAAGCAATTAATTAATGACATCTTAAAATAAGATTTGATTCATTTGACAGCTAAGAGGGTCAATCATTATCAGTTCTCTGGAAAATATTGACCAAGGTATTTACGTGTATACACTTTTTCCTGTCTTAAAAAAAAACATTCACACACCAATTCATATAGGCCTGCAGGCTTTATTAAACGAGTGAAGCCCCACAGTCCGAAGCCTTACACACTACAGAGCCAAGCGCCGAACCGTAACACATTTTGACACGTTACGGTAGTGTGTAGTGGATCCGAGCGCCGAACCGAGCGTCGTGGCGAGCATCTGTGTGAGCAGAGCCTAGTGATGGGACTATCTACTATATATTTGCCAAGCAACTAGTTTCAAACACCGACTAGACTAATCGTTAAAACTATTCGACTAGTTTTCCTGTCCAGACATGACAGGCTTGACTAAGGTTCGGATTATTTTGTATGTATTAATACAATTAATAAATGTAATATACTATTATCCAAATTTCTATAATAAACAACATATTAATATTACATTGTGAATATTTTGACTGTGCTTTCATTTAATCGACTAGTGTATTTTATGTACTATGCTGCTATCCAAACGACTAGTAGTCGTGAGAATTGCGTTTAATAGCAATTGTATAATCGACAAGTCTAGTCGTACACATAACTATTAAGCAAACAGTGATTCAAAATCAAACAAGCTAAGATATTACCGACTTGTCTATATACGACTACTTCATACTATCGAGTAGTCGATTACCACATCACTAGCAGAGCCCCGAACCATAGTGATGTGACGAGTCAAATACTAGTCCCACTCGAGTTACTCGTCTTCGAATACAACGCCTACTCGAGTAAGCACACGAGTATTTGTCCCCCGGTCGGCGAGTTGTTGAAGCCGAGTAGACTTCTAGCATTAACTATATAGGCTAAGGAATCTTCTAGCATTCTCGTTTATAATCAATGTTTCTAGTGCATGTATTCGCATTTATTTTCTGTTGTATGAATAACGAATACCAATACAGTAGTTAGATTTGCATTCATATTAAGCGTTAAATAATCTATGGTTGATGTTATTGTTATAATTAAATGGATATATTATTTTATTGAAATCAGTTTATAAAGTAACTTTATATATTGGACATTTTTGTAGAGTAAATAATAAATAATAATCTATGTATATAAAAGCCAAATACCACTCACTCACTGATCGCTCTACAGCCCAAACGGTAATACCTAGGAAGCTGAAATTTTTACACAATATTCTTTGCTTATGAATGCGTGCAATAAGAAAGGATTTTGGGAAATTCCAACTCTAAGGGGGTTTTGGGGGTGCCAAAAAGCTCCAAAAGCGTAGTGTAGTCGATCCAGTTTTTTGGCTCTACTGGCATAACCATTCATCGAATTTAAAATTTGACAGAAAATCGATAGTCTGGAGTTAGATTATCTACAACTGTGGTCTCTTGCCTTTTTTTCATATCTCTCACCGTTTGGCTTAAAAAAGCACAAACTTCCAAAATTTGATCAAAAAGTGGAGAAATCACGGTTTTTGGCAAATATTTCTCTAATAATTAGTTGGTTTAACTTTTTTAACACATAGTAATATGGTAAAGAATATAGTTTTCAACAAATTTCAACAGCTTTAGCGCCAGAACAGCCCAAAAACAATATTTAAAAATAAATATGAAAAGCAATATGTCGGCCATAAGTGCTGTATTTGATTAATTTAATTAATTTTTATAGCCGGTTTTTTCTTATAGTGTTTTAGTTTTAGTAAGATAACGTTACCAGGATAAAATAATATGTTATTTCTTTACTAATTCTGACCAACTATAATAACTTTGTGTCTACAATGATAGCACCTAGGATTTTGAACCGTTGCAAGTATATCTATCTATATTAAATTTTTATATAACGACTTTTGTAGTCACTTGAGTAGCTACTGATCTAAATTTAACGAAGGTTGTTTAGTTAGCTGTTTTTTACTTATATAAAACTAACAGTTAAAGAAGGTGTGATGCATAAAATTGATGTCAGACTCGGTCATTAATTTCTGGGTTTAGTCTAAAGGTCAATACTGATAACACATCTCCCTCCCTCAGAGAACAGACATTCTTGCACACAGTGTGGTTTGTTCAGTCCAGTTGCTGTTCTGTTACAGACCGCTTCCGTGCTTTCCTATACTACTACTCCTGTTGGATTCAGTTTAAAATATTATTTTAAATTTCTTATTAATTCTTACCTTTCTTTTATTTTCAATTAACTTACCGCTAAGTAATTAAGTATAACCGTAGCAAAGCACGGGTACTCTGCTAGTTAATTATACATATAAAACATTTGTTCATTATATACTTTGTAGCTTATACATCAGTAATAATTATAGAATATTATTATAATATACTTCAAATTATAATAAAATAGTTTGCTCAAAAACAAGAACTACTATAATAACCACGTGCTACAATCCAACTGTCAACATTCGGTCCGAGTCGGGCATCTTGGGAGAATGTAAGCTAACGATCGGCTCGAGTCGGGAGTCTTAAAGTGGCATGGCGAATATACTCGGTGACAGTGAATTCTGACTCGAGTACATGCTGTTCTCGATTATAACGAGTACAAGTATTCAACTCGGCCCATCACTACCGAACCATCAGTTGTCGGTTTTTCCTCGACGTATCAAAGGGATGTTACAGCTCGGTGCTCGGTAGTGTGTGGCAGGCTCGTAACATCCTGCCGTAATTTCCTTCCGTAATACCAAAAATCAGTGCCTCAAGTGGAGTTCTGGCAAAAGTCTCACGCTACATTTAGCATATGGTTTACTGTCAAACAGTCTTGTTTGATAGTCCATTTGATATAACTGTTGTTGTTTAGTGTAGTGTAAGTTTGGTGTGGTTGTTATAAGTTAAGTGTAGCGAAAAAACTCACCGGCATAAACTGTACATACAAACTTGTGTGTAACTTTGTTATAAATTGTATTAAATGTTGACCGATAAGATAATATATTTAATAATGTACTAAAAAATCACAAAAAAACTACTATGAGGTGGACTGATTAAACTTAAAGAGGAATTTCTCACAATTCATTTGTAAACTGATATGGTGATGATACTTTGGTAATTATAGCTTTGCCCTACTTTATTCATTGTTTTTACTCATTCACAAACCAATTTCAGTATCCGGTGTTTCTTCGAAGGAAGGAAATGGTTTCCCGAACCACTAGGCGTCATATATTTTCAAAAGGAAAAAGGAAATGGTTTTGTATTTCCTTTTTATGCGTTTGCGTCTACCACGAAGACGTTTTGCATTTCTATTCCAAGCAGACCAGGCACTACCCTAATTCCATACAATCTAGACCCAGAGACGGGTTTTGGCCAAAATGAGTCCAGCATGTTTAAGTCCCTCATTGAACGGACACGATAATAACAAATAATAGTACATTAGACGAATCGTTCTATGGATGTGGACAAGGCTATAAATTAGTGGACAATCTCTTTTACAGACCGGTAATTGTTGTCAGGGCACTCAAACCCTTAGAGCTTTTTCACACGAGGCTACTGGTGGCTGCAACTTTTGTTGCAAGGGCCGTCACCGGTTACCGTCCGGGTGACTGCAGTTGACGGTGCAGCGAGCACAGATTCTGTGCTCGCTGGGGACAGGTAACTGGCAAGCCATTCCACCAAATGCCACCGCACGACTTGTCGAGAGAATGCTGACGAGCAATGAACATATCCTTCCTCTTGCGTTACTAATCAACAAAGGAAGGCGGAGATGCAGGCGTATGTTACATTCCATGTTCATCCGATACTAACGACTAGGAAGGACAGTGGCCTTTACTACACGTTGTTTGACGAACTGTGTGCCGACAAAAAAAAATTTTAAAACTATTTCCCTATGTCCAAAGTGTCCTCATTCTTTTGATTGTCCGGTTTATTTCCTACGTACTAACATAACCTCGAATTCCTCCGCGGAACGGAACGCTTATCGTTCATCCCTCAATATTAAATATCAATATATGACGTTTTCCGGATTTCTCTTCAATTTTCTAAAACGCAGTTTAAAACCATAAAAATACAAGAAACAAATGGTTTTCTGTGTAGAGGTGAATACCCAGCTAAATTTTCTTGAACTTTGAACCTTTGTGCTTCGAAGTATTCCAATTAAAGTTGAGTTTGCTTAGATACGTTGTTTATGTTTTTTACATATTAGAACCGTTGGAATAGTTTCAATTGTACCAATCTTTTGTTAGTACATTAACGCTATTTTGTGAAGCCCAGAATCAAGTGAATTCATCAAAAAACTTGCAATGATGAACTTCCATCGTGGAGTGTTGTTTAAGCAATTAACATATAGGCCTCATATAATTTTGTAATAAAGGCTTTTAGGAAAGTAACTTTAACCAGACTATGGGGTCCCAAAATGCTAAATCCGGCCTTGTGGAAAGGTACAACTCCGTTAATGAATTAATGATACCTCGTCTACGTAAAGTTAATGTTTATAATGCAACATTTTCAACAGTTCTTTAAGTTTGATATATTCCTTAAACTTTTTAGCCACTATCTTATTAATGGCAATTTTAGTCGAAAGCACTTAAATGTGAAGCTGAGGAAACTAGAACATACCAACAATTCATCAAACGAGTGTATTTGTTATCCACGATGGAGTGATGTTATCGTGGAGATGTGTCCGGTGAGAATCCTGAGAGGCCTTGACTCTCGTGAACCTCGTACACTTTGTTTACGTCTAATATGTAAATTGGTACCACACACTACGTAGTGGAATAGCTTCAACGTTTAAATGGATTTTTACTTTAAATTAAATTGAAAATAACTATCAATATGTTGATACGTGTGAACAATCCTGGTTAGATGAGATATGCTGGTATTTATATGGTTTAATTGCTGCATACCTTAGACTGTATAGGGACTTGCATACAAATGTTCGTAAAGTATTTAACTTTTATAGAATCTTTGATGGCTTATGAGGAATGTGTAATAGGCAGAGATTGCATTTTAAATATAGTTGGTTTATTTGTTCATTCCTGTTTATTGTTGTTATTGTGTTTAGAACACATAAACAAGCGTCTCTCCACTTAATTAAATGTTAATTTTGTAACTATTGCTTAAAGTGGATGTTTACAAAAACAGTGAAATATTGTATTTACAATGACTTCTCTCTTTGGCAGCTTGTTTGGCAACTAAACCACAATCCTAACAAACGAGTTCATCGTGTAATGGAATTCCCAACTTTGGAAAGCTAAATGGAAATTGAGTAAATTATATCAAAGCTCTGCTTGTGATTAAGGGAACCCCACCATAAAGCTAAACACAGTTACGGTTTGTAGTTTTGTGTGCGGTTCCCTTTCTAGTAAGAAATAGTGGTTCACCACTACTACTACGATAGTAGTACAAAACTCTATAAAACTACACTCAACACTGGTAAGAAGGGTGTCACTAAACGTTGAGATTATAAAAAATATCGAGGTTACAAACTATTATTCCATGAATGAATAATAGTTGATTGTAAGTCTAATTATGAAAATTACATCAGTATACAAATTTTGATCACCACTTTACATAAACAGAGTATTTATAGTGGACTACTGTAAGCTTATCAATCTACTGTCATAACTCGAAACAATTCCCATTGGACAGACTTATCAATCTACTGTCATAACTCGAAACAATTCCCATTGGACAGACTTATCAATCTACTGTCATAACTCGAAACAATTCCCATTGGACAGACTTCAATTTTTCCAAACCGATCTCTTGACGTTTTCCTTTTTCGCGAACTGCTCCCAAACGACCATGACAACAGTTTGTCATTTGATGTTCAACCTAATGCCGTAACCTCGTGTCTCAAACCGGTTTCAAGAAATAACTTTATATCAAAAGATTTTTACCATAAAACCCAAATGTGGTAGTACTATTATTTGTGTCACTTTAAAGATCTACTTTTCCACTAAAGTGTCTACGATAGTAAAAACTTATAATGATTTAATTTGGATTTCTTTCAAACTCTCAAAACATCAAGGGGTCCCATCTAAGGGCCCCAAATGCCATCATTTGAGTCTCTGCAGAAGATTGTGTTCTTAAAACGTTCAGAATTAGACAAATATTTAGTCTTCAGGACCAGGTGCAACTGGTGTTCCAAAACACTGTATGTCTTACGAATCACCGAGGGAATGGCTTCAATTGCTAATTTTTAAGGACAGATTGTTAAAAGTGTAATGTTGATCTTAATGATCAATTACGGCTAACAAAGTTTCGACATAGGATTTCTTGAACTCCTCTGAGAAAATGTTTGGAAAATATTATACTAAGGGTAGAAGTCCAAAATTAAGAAAAAAGCATAATACTGTAAAACTCTTTAGCCTCCAAACCAACTCATTTTTCAACTCAAAATTTATTTCCAAAATTTTTAACTAAAACGTATGAAAAATCTTGAAATTGTAATAATACAACATTTTGTAATCATAAATGTAAATACGAATTGCTAGAGGGCCAGTTTGTTGTATATCGATCCTGTAGCACATAATATTTTGAAAATTGTAAACCAAAACGCATGAAATATCTTTAAACTATAATAATACAACATGTTATAATCATAAATTTAATACAAATTGACCTAGAGGGTCAGTTTGTTGTATATCTGTAGGCAAAGATATAAAAACGAATTTCAAGCATTTCCCAATTGGAAAGTGCTCTCCTTCACTCTTCTAGGAGCGTACAAGCGAATTTGAAGGCTGGTGGTGAATTTACTCATTCCCATGACATGAAATAATAAAAACAAATAAAGTTGCAGAGTTGACAGGTAAAATTGCACAACTCAGTTTTTATTTTACTTTTTAAAGAAATGATCTTCAAATCTTAGAGGGGATGAAAATTATCGAAATATTAAGTAAGTTAAAACAAATATATAGAGTTTGATTGAAAAGAAAATTATTCACTAATAAAACATCAATAATTTCTTTCATTATTATGTTATATAAAATATAAATGACAAACAACTGAACATGGTTATTAAACACAAATTTACTGCAATATAAATAGAGGGAGAATTGTGGGTAAGTATGCCTTTATGTGTTAATTTATTATTATTTTTTTATGTTAGTAAATAACAAAACATATATCTTAAAAGTGTAAATTCTTTATTAATTTTCGGTTCGTTATCAGAGTATGTTAACGAAAACGTAGGAATAACCTTGATGACACTATTAACACGAAAAAATATATCGTGAAACTTGCATCACGTACCTGCAACCATAAAAAGGAGTGCCATCTCAAGAGATCTTGATGGCAAGGAAGGCGAAACACAACTGGCTGGCTGGAAGGACGATACTGGCCGGCAATGACTCCAGCGGTCAAGGTCATGGGGAAACACGAGTGTGCTTGAGGTGGAGCGCCCAGGGGGTTGCATGGGAAACCCTACAGCCATCCAAGAGTGGGACAGCAAAACGTGCTCCCGTGAGCTTCCCGGGGGTTGGCAGATGATATCTAAAGTCGCACTAGTCGTAGAATTTATCACAAGTTATAAATACCTCGTCTCTTGACATGTTTATTATTTTTGACAGTTTTTACAACTTTCACAGTACCATCTCATCTTGTGGGCATGAGAGTTTCCTAGCTGAGATGGATGGCTAAACAGCGTGTGTCCAACCACCGTCGGCCTGGTGTAGGTATAGCGAGCGAATGGCGTCTTGTCAGCTATCATTTATTAATTTAAAAAAGAAACAGTCTAATAATAGTAATAGGCCTTTATAGAGCTTTTTAAGCATAATTTTTTAACTAGACAGTAATTCTTAAACGTTGTGAGTTAATATCCTTCTTAAGCCATGTGTTTGGTTAACATCTAAGGACACGAATTTAACGTAAATTTAACTTAAAATACATTTTAAGGTACAAAACAGGCATACACTACCTGTTTCCATACACTATCTGAGTCCAGGAATAACACACAGTAACGTCTATTTCACTTGTTTAGTAGGCACTTTTACTATCATTCAAATGTTGAAATTTGTATTATTATCTATTTTACCTTTAAAAATGGAAAATATAATGTTATATGTTTAGTAGAACATAAAACTGTCCTTGGTTTTGATATTCTTAAAAACCAATCTTCATTCAACTTGACTCAATATGTCGATCGATGAACTTTAAAGTGCGCAAATAACACTTTTATTTAGAACACTTAATATGCTATATAAGCATTGTTTGGCTCTAAAATAAAAAAATAAACGTAAATTAATTTTTGATATTAGGTACCTACTAATTGTGAAAAGCTTCTGTTTCATCTTTGATATGACAAATTGAAGCTAAGAGTGCAGCGTATTTTGTTAAAGCATGTACATTATAGCTTTAACAATTAAAGCTTTAATTCAATTACACTACGAGCTAAACATCAATATATATGGTAATTACATTAACATGTTAATGTTATATTTTTCACCATTTGGATCTTCATATTATAGAAGATTTATTTACTTTGTAAAACTATTACAGATCATATTTCTATAACATGCGTTCATTAACAATGTCTTATTGTGGGGTTTTGTAGCCTTTATACTTCACACATTCTCAAAGATATAAATAGAACAAAGGCACAATTAAATCATTTGAATTTGTTCGAAACTATTACTATCTTTCTATGAATGTAAATTTGATAATACAGAAATATTAACATTTCTAAAACGGGATACTCAGCTATTTTCATCGATGTTACTAAGTTATCTTTCGTCATGTGGTTTTTTTTATCGTATTATGCTATTCTTCCGGGTAGTAATCAACAAACAAAGGCCAGTAATACAAAAGTAACCCTAATCAGAGGCCGGTGTCCCACAGAGAACTGCCCTCGGACCAGCTTGCTTTCATACCAACTTTGTTATGTTCTATATGTCGGTGTAGAAATTATGTGTACCCGAGCTTGAAGGTTGTTTGAAAAGAAACTAAGAGGACTGTGAAAACTCCAATGACACCATTGGAGTTTTGTACGCCATGATATACGCATTTTTAATTTTATTCAGTTTTTGTATCATTTTTATCTAAAGTACCGTAAATTTACTCACTTTCACTGTGCATCAATTGTACACTTTTATTACTCAAAACCCCATTAGTGTACTATCGTATTCATATTTTAATATATTTTTGACAAGAATATTTTTTGTAAGTTTTATAAATTTCAGAATTTTAACTTTTTAAGAAAAAGAGTCCATATCAATTTTATTAACTTTAACTTAAAATTAACTTTAAACCAATTTAAAATTGATCAATATAAAATCACTGTATTTACTTAAGCATATTAAAGTAATGAGTCGTGTCGTTCATAACCATCATACATAAGGATAACAACGTGACTGTCATTAATTTTACGACCTCTAGAGACCAAGAAAATGTAGTTTTTCTGGAAATTGATAAGAACTTTTTTTATTGAAAAGTTAAAATTTTGAAATATATAAAAAACTTATAGAAAAGCTTCCTGTCCATCACGAAATAAATATAAATGCGTTAGATTTACAGTTTTATGGTAATACAAGTGTAAAGTTGATGCACAGTGCAAAATAGTTAAAATCTCGGTGCTTTTTTTGTCCCAACTAAGATAATATTTATTTACCTCTTTGTGCATGGTGGCGTCATTTGACATCGCTAGTTTAATAATGATTTACATATTAAACGTTCTTCAAACAGCTTTCATCCCTAGTAGTTGACTCAGAGCCTCGCAGGTAGCAGCACAAACCCCTCTTCAGCTCAGTTTAAGCATGCAGTCCCATTCCCGCCATTTTTCCTGTCAAGCGTCCTCGTTGCTAGTGAAGAGTTACTTAGTGTCATAAAGACATTTTGTCAGCCAAGACAAATTATTTTCTGTATTCTCATACCTTAGACCATTATATTTACTATTTAGATAGTTCAATTGACAAGTGCAATATAAAATAACTACCAATAATATGAGAGTGGCAAATGACGACACCATGTACCTTTTACAACATAATACACTGGGTGGTATTATTTTACTTGTATTTTTATTTTATATGTGTCATATATGGACAATTTTGACTTGGATGACAACGCAATAAGTGCATGCATAGAAATACTTAGTAATAGTAATATTGTGTTTTCAAATAAAATTACAGAACTTTTTTATTCCCTTGTCGCATGGTGATGTCAAATAACAACACGTCGGCCATTTTTTAAATAAAACAGCAAACATTTAAAAAAAATTGTTTGTTTATGTTAATTAGACCTATTTTACATAAAATATTTTTTTTTAATTTCCCCCCAAGTTTTTCATAATTCATGCATGAAGAGTTAAAGCTTATAATAACATTTAAAAAATCTTATGAAATAACGTACAATTAAACTAGGAAAACGGTGGTGTGATTGGATTGTTATAGGCTTCTTAGTTTCTTAGTTGTCAACCTTTAAACTCGGGTACACACAATAATTTCTGTGCCGACAGTAATTCATGACTCATGTCTTTATGGCGATGTGTGACTTAGACAATAGTGGATCACTTGGTATTACCCAAGTAATTAATACCTTTGATTGGTAAATTAAAGTGATTCAGCGGCTACCCCATGATAACATTATACGCTACATTGCCATCTATACCAACTCCAACAGTGTTCAAAATTCAAAAAAAAT